>JAWNNR010000215.1:0-507958 GCA_035044725.1 Scaptomyza caliginosa | reverse complement strand
CTGCCTTTTAAATTCTTTTATCAGAATTAAAAAAATTAAGAAAAATTTAAACAAATGCACTTAATTGGCGCGCAGCAAACAATAATAAATTTTTGCTTTAATTTACTTATTAATATTGCTTTTTTCATATATGAATTGAATTTCCAAATTGATATGTGTCGACTGCACGACACACTGCTATTCATTATTGTCTGTGCGCTTTGCTTTTGTTTTTTTTAGTAAAGATAAAAACGCAAAATGAATGAATTATATACATGTATGTATGTATATATGTATAAAAAATTCATATATGCACATACTATTATGAAATGTTGCCAATGGCATTGGGTTTGTGCATTAAAAATTCTATACTTTCATGACCGGCAAAATGAAATGTGAGCCAAATGTAATGCATGACCCAGCCAAAGGCAAAGGCTCTCCAATTTGATTGTTTTCAAGTTTTATTTGCTCTTGCTGCACATTTGCATTTTTAATTGAATTCTTTTCGTTACGCATCTTGACAAAAGCCTAAAGGGCTTTGCATTTTGTTTATTTTCACAAGACGCCGTCGCCGACATCGTTGCCTTGCAAATATAATTTGTGTCATAATCAACGACCGAAACTTTTTGATTTTTTGAAACAACAATCGTCGGACAACGTTGAGGCGTTGAATATTAAATGTTCAATATTGAAAGTCGAACGTGACGCTTGCGGTCATTTTGAAAAACTGTGGCAATTTTGCATTTTGTTTATTTACCTACCCGAAATCCGACGAGATTATTGAGTACCCAAATATGAGAAGAAATGCGTAAGATTTATTTTTGGCATCATGATGCCAGCATGCAAATCAAACTGCATTTATTACTCGACTTTATAAAACTGCTTTAATATATCTATCTCTCTTTGCTATTCAATTGCACATTTTTATTTATATAAAATAAATTATTTTAAGTAGATTTTCTTACATATCTATATGCATGTTCTGGATGATTAAGTAAGCAAATCCATATATGTAAAAAGTAGACTGCTTGCATATTTTCGTGAAGCTAATGATGCATAAACATGAGAGCAACCAAAAATTGTTCAATTTAATGGTAATGAGCTTTTATTCTTATGCTACTACACGACCGGTACATGACTGGGATTTGGCAACAATTTTCAAATGAATGCCAGTTGAGTAGGCTTTTGTAGTAGCGCCGACTTGTCAAGATCACGTCACGCTACAATGAAGCCGTCAAACTTTGTTGCGGTTGCAGTTGCAGTTGCAGTTGCAGCTGTTGCTGCTGTAGCAGTTGTTAATGCATCAGCAAAGTTGGAATTCAATTAGCAAACATAAAGATTGACGTTAACACAGCTTATCAGCTAGGCATTTATATTAACTAACAGGTGTCTTTGATCTGTCTAAACATGTTGGATTTGTTTGCATGCTGCTGATCGCGAGTAAGAAACGTTTATTTCGGTTCTGCAATCACACGATTCAGGCATTTGCATTTGCATTTGCATGTCAGAGTTCAGGCAAGAAATGGCCTGGCCATAAACATTAATCAAAACATTTTGTGTATGGTCAGTCAGGGCCACAGTTGTGGACGAGGGCATCATTGATCATGCCTGATTATGGCGTACCCGATCGTGACTTTGATATTTTCCTTTAATTTTCTCGCATTGTGCTTGAGCTGAAAAGCCGCCACAAAGCTACAACAAAGGTCGCCATTGGGCAAAGAAAGTTTCGTGCTCGTTACGAAAACTGCCAAAAAAAAAAAAAAAAACCATTAAAATGTTGGTATAAAAAACAACTAGCTTACAGTTTTCACATGAAAAGCTGCGCTGAACTTTGCTTATCAGTTGTTGTGCATTAAAATATTCGTTATGGGAATAGTAACTTTCCATTTACATTTTGACAAATAAAATGCAAAATGCAACAAATTATGACAAATTTTGACGATTAATGACAAACATATCTGTTCTATTACAAATGGGTTATGCTAGTAGACTATTACTTAGCAATCTTCCTTTTACTTCTGATCCCAGATCACTGATTTTCTTTTACAAACTTATTAAAAATAGATTCATTGGACTTAATCAGCCAAATTAGCTTTGCAGCTTGGATTAAAAATACTTGAAACCGTCTACCTTTTGCTCTTCAAACATGTTATTTGAATTATGCTATGCATAAGTCTTTTCGGATCTTTCGACATTTCTCATTTAATACGTAGTCCCACCTCTTCTTATTGTTTCAGAAAGTTATTTTGTGTCATCTCTCTTCATAACTTCAAAGGTAGTTCGCATTGTTCTTGGGTCCGAGCATTAATAAGCCGGTGCACCACTTAATTAATTTATGACCAATATAATGGAAAGATAAACAATATCGATAAGGTCGATCGTGCAAAATGATAAAACCATAATGCAAACTCATACTTATCAACGAACTTGCATTATCATAAATGCACACTGAATGACAAAATTTGAATGCCCCTTGACCAAGGGTATAACGAAGAGACGAGAACGCGTTTATTTATATGCTCGTTCGTTCTTAGCAGCAAATTGTTTAGAAAGCCAATCAGCAATAAATGTCAAACACACACTGAGAATTGTCACAAAACGCAAAGCGAAAAGTAAATGACCGCCGAATTAAGGCGCTCAGCAATCGACACTCAAATAAACCGAACGAAAAAACAAAAACAAATAAAATTTCTTGTATTTTTTTAGTTGTTTTGTTTTTTTTCGTTCGGTTTTTTGTTTTTATGTTTGTCTCATTTGTGGTTCAATTTTATGTGCATTGATTTGGTTCTGAGGCGCGAAAAACGTTGCGTTGTTTGAAATAAAAGACCACATTGTCGAACAAACAACTATGTATTGACATGCTCCGAACTCGTGCTGCATGTGGCCATAAAACCAGACAGGGCGAGTTGAGAGTATGAGCGCCACAAGTGGCGCAACATGTCAATATTTTGGATGCATACACATTATGCAGACATTAGTGGCGTTTTATGACTCAATTAAGTGCTCGTAAAACAATATTCAACAGCTCTATTTACAGCTCAGCTAGAAGCCCAGCTACCGCATCCGACAAGAGCACCCAAGCAACCCAAAACCAAAAGCGCATTAATTATGCGGCTTTTATACTCTAGGCTGCCTAACACAGCATCTGAAAAATTTAACCGGAAAAGCCAAAAGCCCAATCGCATCGCTTGAATTCGGTTTGCGGCTTACTCTTTTGGCCCTTTGTGCTTTTGCAGTCCTTTTGGCGTTTGCTTTTCTAGCTTTTAACCCTTTCAGTGCCCAGTTAACCATTTACCTGGAAAAGCTGTGTGTTCGGCTTAAGTTTAATAATCTATTTACATAATTGAAATTTGTGGCGCGTTTAGTATAAATTCAACTGTCATAGACCATTAAATGTGGCGCCGCACAGCTTCATTGTTTGCCACAATGGCGCGTTATAACTTTTTAAATAAAGATTAATGTATTTGTTTAACTTAAGACTTTAAAGTCCTTGTCAACTAGTTTGCATTAAAAATGTAATTACATCACATGACAAGTTCTAAGTTCTAGCGAATGGTAAAACATTAAGAGTGATAAGTTAAATTCTTATTTATAAAGCACGAGCTAGTGACAGAAGATTAAAGTAACAAATTTAAAAAACAGAAAGCAAATACTTTCTACTTTACTTATTCTAACCAGATGCTCAACATGTATGTTAAATGTAATAATCTTAAAGCCAAAACACTTTTGATAAAGTTGAGCCGTGCTAAAGTAAATTACTTGTACAAGTTCATTTAAATGTTATTTAATCAGCTTAAAGTAAAAGTTTTTCTCAACTCTCTTAAAACATTTCCGTGAGCTTTTATAAAGGTATTTAAACTGTGAGTTTAATAATTTAATACAAGACGTGATGACTTTTCTGAAAACGACATCTTTCAACCATTACAGTTCCAACCATAAAGCACATTTTAACATCAACAACACCGCAACGATCGTATATCTGCATTCTGAAGACATCAGTATCTTATCTATAGTTTGATTGCTATCATTTATCTTGTTCACTGCATGACACAAATCGGATATATATGTCAAATGTAACTTCCAGTTTCTTTAAATACTTTAAGTTCTCTCAGCTATACCCTTTTGTTGTCGAATTTGTTTAAATGGCCTGAGGGCAAAGTGGAAATCAATGCTAATTAAAGTCATGTTGATATTTGACTTTATGCATAAGTGAATATATATTTCGAAATGTTTGTTGGCGGCCCGCATAGTAAAGTGACAGCTAGAAATTGTAGTCGACTGCCGAGCGTTTCAGTGTCAAATGTCAACGTCGGTTGCCGATGACGACACAACAACAACAACACGAATAACAGCAACACAAAAGCAACACAAGAGCAACAACAAGTGTGGCAATTAGACAACGCTCAAAATTGACGTCAAAGCAACAGTCCCCATAAGTGTTTATGAATTCAGATATGTATGTTTAGATACGTCTATATACTAGAGTGTGTGTGTAGGTTTTTTGTAGTTTAAATGCCGTGTGCTATGATATATAACATTTAATTGACACATGTAAAGCTTGTCAACAAAACACGCCTGCCTCTGGCATCGATAGCCATTTCCACTTGCCCTTACCTCCCCCGCAGCTTTACTGTGTTAGGCGCTGGCGTTGACATGCTGCCACCGCCTGCTGGTGTTGCTGCTGCTGCTGCTGCCGTTAACTTGCTGCACATTCATTGTGCCCCCACTTTCTGTGACGGGCCAAACTTTAAAAAACAAATGCCTGTGTGATATATGGGAACGCTAATTGTGGCTGCCGATGTCGATGTCGATCGTTGGCGATGACGACGATGGTGTCGTGGAAAACTGAAAGGAAATCGTGCGAATTTCCAACAAGCGTAAAAAGATTTTCTTGTTTTCCATTGGCTTTAAAGTTGATTTAGTTGCTAAACGCTGTTGACGTTCCAAATATATTTCTATGTGTTTGTTTGTGTGTATGTCTGTGCCAGTTTTGTATGCTCTTATTTGTTGTCTTGTTTGGCTGTTTGTTAAACAAATCCATGCCGTTAATTGCAAGCCAAAGTGTTAATTCCAGTCTGACAAGACAGAGCACAACAATATAACAAAAATGAAAACAAAATAGAACAGAAACGCTAGTAAAGAGTACAACAACTAGTAGATGTCATGATTTGAGAACTTTTAATTGGATATTTAAGCCAAATATGCTATGAAAATGACGATGAATAGTTTTTGTTTGTTTATAATATTATATATATTTATATAAATGCTCGCTTTAAGCTCTTAGGTTATTGCAACATGGATCTCTAGTTGTGACAAAAGCAAGAACAAGCAACCCTAAATAATTAAGAAGCAGCGCTCTTCACTTGGCCCATTAGTCAAAGGCGTCTGCTTGTCTGGCTGGCACTTTGGACTGCCACTTAATAAATAGTTTTGATGCATTTTTTCTTACGCTTGCATTCAATCAATAAGACAATCGACTCTTCCATCACCCACACCCAAACTCTCTTGCCCCTCGTGTTCTCTCTGTTCCCAGTTCTTAGTTGTGTTTTTTCTAGTGGCTTTTGCCGCAAAATGCTTTTAATTCAATTTTATTTCAATTTAATTGCCACATTGCCGGGTTGCCGTTGCCTTTGCCTTTGCCTTAAGCATTGCTGTTGCTGTTGCCTTTGGCTGTGGCATAGTCATTGCATATGTTGTCTATATGGGCCTGCCTATCTCTGTCGATCAGTTCGACACGATGACTGGAGTATGGGCAAAAGGCAAGGGAAAGGGAAAGGGAATATGAATAGGAATGGGACTGCAAATGCGAGTGCGACTGACTGAACTGATTATTTAGCCCCGTCTCTTGATATTATACAATATTTTTGCGTTGATATATATGCACGGTAGCAGCAGCAGCAGCAGCAGTTGCAATAGCAACAGCAGTTTTGTAATGGATTTCGACTTCTTCGCCTCAAGTTTTCTATGAATTTCCCATAAACAATACTAAATGGAATTGCTGGCATGCATTTGGCTGGCAATTGAACTACTTTTCGTATCATAGATTTTTTTCTTTTTAAACAAGATTTATGCGTGCAACTCATGCAGTGGCATCCAAATTGATTGCATAAAAACACTAAATTGATTCCGAATGACCAATAAAATCGATGTATGCGAATGTTTTGAAATGCCGATTTGAAGCACTTCTTTTAAATTTTGAGAAAAGTTAACCAAGGAAGTATATTTATGACGTGACTGCATCTGATGATTCTTCATTGCATCATTACCTAAAACATTGTCCAGCCACAACTATGTATGTTAGAAATGTATATATTTTAATACATATTAGTAAAGTTTCTGCTTGAGTAAATGTAACCTACAATAAACAATGCAACGTGTAATCAATTTTCCCTACTGATAATACTGCGAAAGGCAGTATTAATTGTTTGAACAATGAGTAGTATACGTAATATACACAGATGACACTTGACAGTGCCTTGATGGATGCGTGTATAGGTGCTGGGCGATAGGTGCCAGCATGTTTCACTGATAAGCCCTGATAAGTATGACATAAGTATGGCAAAATTAATATCAACGCCAAACTGACCTTCAGTAGCAAAAAGGCTTTGGGTTACCACAAGAGCCGTAAATCATCAGCATAATACAAAGAAATAAAGAAAAAAAGGAAAGTATAATAATAAAAAGTAATCACTTGTTTCTCTGCTTTGCCTTTTACAGCCCTATCAACACGCACACACTCGATTTGTTATTGGTTTGGAGACTGTTAACAAGGCGGCACCCGAGAAGGATTGCATCTGCGCAGCTTAACTGGCGCCATGGAGTTGACAAAGCATTTGAGTTTATTGGCGCTCGCTGTGTTCACAGTGTTTGCATTTTATAGTCCAACTGTCGATGCGTGTATGTGCATGCCCTCGCATCCCCAGACGCATTACTGTACTGCTGATTATGGTGAGTAGAGGCGATGATCTGCTAAAGGATGCGACAGTATCCTTGGAGAATTTCAAAATAAATGTCAGTATTCTTATTGTCTTTCCCTGACAGTTGTGCAACTGCGCGTTCTCCGCAAGTCAAACACCATTGAGCCGGGCAAAACCATTTATAAGGTGCACATAAAACGCACCTATAAGGTACGAATTGTATTTTTTAACAATAGCCGTTATGGTGTTTCAATTCGATTTATTAATTTTACTTAGGCAACCCCGGAGGCACGCAAAATGCTGCGCGATGGGCGTCTGGCAACGCCTAATGCAGACTCCATGTGCGGCATACAGCTGGACATTGGCAAGGTCTACATCATAGCTGGACGGATGCCACAGCTAAATCTGTGCAGCTACTACAAGGAATACACCAAGATGACAATCAGCGAACGTCACGGCTTTAGCGGTGCTTACGGCCTGGCCTGCAATTGCACGGTAAGCTATAATCCTCTAGAAAGACTACAACCTCTTCAACACACGCTTTGCCCTTACAGATCAGTCCATGCTTTGGCAAACAGTGCCTGAGACAGCGTGAATACGCCGATGGTTGCAAATGGTCGCCGTACGGCAAATGCGAACGTGATTACTCAGCGTGTGTGCCACATAACATCCGCACACGTAACGGTGAGATACAGCGTTGCCGCTGGAGACGCACGCAACTGTACAAGAAATGCTTGAGCTATCCGTAAAGGGTTTGGAGAGTAATGAAATTGGAGTTACAAGTGGATAGTGGCCGTAGTGGCTTTTGTTATGCTACAGTTTCTTTTTTTGTGTAATTTTATATCTATTTGAGTTTTTGTGTAGAGCTTTAATTTGTACGTTATGCTTAATGTGTTATTTATTAATGGCTGGCTTTTTAGTTGTGACCACATTTGAATTAATCTGTATGTTTAACTATGTAGCTACTTAATTAGTGATTATCTCTTAATGTTTAATACACTTACCAAATCACGAGGATTCGGGAAGAACGTCTGCTCAATCAACGGAAATCCATCGCGGCCCAAGCGACGTTGCAGCTGCAGCAGATGCGAGAAGACCCAAGGTTTATCCTAAATTAAAGCAATGTTACACCATTAAGGTTACCGTTTGGGTAAACTTAGTATCTGCTCTCAACTCACCTGAAACTGGTAAATGGAATGCAACGAATTGATGCTGGGCACACCGCCATACTTTAAGCCCAGTATGGTCGAACGAAAATCGCTAGATCCATCACGCGGCGGTTGCCGTATCAATACAAAATCCGGTCGAAAAGAACGTGCAACCTGTTTTGTTTATTAATGATTTGGTGTGCGATATTCCAAAAATTACATTAGAAACACATAAAATCGTAAAACAACACAATGTAATCTTAGTTGATTCCTAACTTATTAGTTGAAAAGTGAAAAAATATATATGAAAATCAAGTTTTAATCATGCATTTACTCTCTCTTACTGTTATCTATTAATAAGTCATTTTACTTTAATCTCCTCTTTCAAGGGCGCCACCTAATTGCAGCCTGTAGCCTTAACCAAGCGTTTCGTATAGACTCTATAAAGAAGTAGTATATCATCAACATATGCTTTGAATTTGTATATGACAGACAAGTCAAGCGCAATATGCAGACGTGTGCAATTTACACACACAATTACATATTCCATACATATTGCTCGCATGAGTTAACCCTTAGATAATTTTATCACGTGCCCCATGCTATGCAGCAATCAAAAAATGTGAATTTAATCGTTTCACAGCATACTTTTGAGCTGAGCCAGCAAATGACCGTGGTGAAAACGTTCAACTGAGCTTGCTGTTGTCACCCCACCATATCGCAAAAATGTAGTAAGGTGTGAAACTTTGGTTTCTGGAAAAAACTGGGCTAATCTTAAACTGTTTGCCAATAATAATAGTTGCAGAAAAACGATTTAAATATTTACACAATAGACGATTAGAATGGATATACACATCTAACAGATGATAATTTATTTTAACTTAAAGACATTTTTAGAGTTCCCAACTGAAGAGCTTGGATTGAATTATCAATTGTAGATGCAAGTGAAGAGTGGCAAGTTAAACACATCACGTCTGAAGTAAATACAAACAAGTAGACTGATGATGAATGTTATGCAAACGAAGTGCTGGCAACTGTTGATAAGGGTAGCGCTCTTGAGTATCCTTCAGAATTACAAATATATTAAACGCGTGGCAGGAAACAAGCCTTGGCGACACCAGCGAAGCACTTAAGCCACTCCATTGCGAATTAAATAGAAATGTGTGAGCAATATAAAACACAAATAGCGAAAACGGCAAATACACTGACAACTTGTAGGAGTTTGTTAAGGGCAGTAAGATAAGTGGAAAGAGGGTTGGCTCTCGTCTAATTAAGAACAAACACAAAGTGTCCCTGGGTGAGGGAATATATGTATAGCTTACCCGGGTGCCACTACGATAGGCGGCCATTGTGACGACCGGTCCGGTATCGGCGCTGGAGACCACCGTAATGTCCTGCGGATGCACAGCAGATGATAGCAAAATATCAAAAACAACAACAAAAAAAAGGGGGTTCACACTGGTGTTAAAGTTTATTTGTGATGTCAGCTTACGCGGAATTCAGCCTGCTCCACACGTATATCGAAATCGCCATGTAAACGCCGCCCACGGAAATATTTTGACCAGTCCGTGTTCTGATCATCGAGCACCAGCAGCGTGAAATATCTGTCCTTGTTGAAGGTAGGCGCACGTTGAGTGGCGCTCTGAACAGCAGCTCCTGTGAGTTGCAAAAAGTGTTGAACTAAGTTAGTTAATGCTCTTAACTATCAAAAATATCCTTTCTGTAAAGCATTTTCTGTACAATTTCACCATTTCGTTAACAGCCATTAATTTAAAAACCCATGGATTTGGTCAAAAGAATTGTGCCTTTAATTGATTAAATTTTAAATGTTGCTCTTAAATTGATATTTACCTGAAAATCTACAAAGTTATTTTAAAATATAATGCAAAAATACCTTAGTGTATACAAGTTCAATTAGTTGTAACCAAGACTATTGTTGGTAATTGGAAGTCCTAGAATCTGTACTAAGCTTTATTAACTCATTATATAAATAACATTCTTATTTGTTTAACAAATCTATGTCGGGATGTTTTTGTTATGAATTTATGATTACTCTACTGAACTATGTTTAACTAATGCAGTTGGCTTCGAAATTGATGTGAAAACAAGAGCATGGCTGACATTGTGATTGACGAAACTTGGATGAAATTGGACACGAGAATATGCTTTTGTCTAGCCATAGCATACCCAATATGGATGCGCCCTGATCTCGTGCTGCACCCGTCAAGCTCTGAACGCGCTGCAGGAGACTCTCACGCGACTTAGCCGGACTGGTTGGAGCACTGACACCACGGGGCGGTGCTGGAGCCGCTGTTGTCGGAGCCTTGCCAGCGCCAAAGCTTAGCGATAGCTCCGGTGCGGCGCCAGTTGGCTGCGGCGGCAGTTGCCCTGGTGCCGGTGGGGGTGGCATGTTTGGTGGACCACCGGCAACCTGCGGCTTCGTTGGCTGGTCCTGTATGGGACGTGCCGCTGGCGGCAAGCTATTAGGATCAACATCATCGACCTCGGAAGACAAGTCTCCCGAGCTAAATCTGCACGTGTTTGTTGGATTAGTTGTTAGTGTTTGGTATTCGGGTGTTGTTCGTGGTGTTTGTGTTTGTTTTCGTTTGTAATCGTTTCAATCGTTTCAATTGTGAACCGAACAACAAGTAGACAAGTGAAAAGTGCAGCGCATTTTAGTGAGAGAGAGCAAGTATTAGATGTAGTGATAGAGAGAAAAGGGACAGTAGAGAGCACACACAATATCGGTTGGCGCGGGGAGAAAAGAGAGAGAGAGAGAGAGAGAGAAAAGAACAAACATATGAAATCTCAAATTAGTCTCGTCCAATCAATGCACCCAACTTCCTGCTAGAGAGGAAGAGTGCGTTTCCTTTTAAGGTCATTACCTTCTCTTCAGGAAATTAACATTGGAAGTGAAGCTTGACTTGAACGATGAGAAATTCAGGGTGCTGCTTTTTGGTTCCTGTGCGGCACGCATTTGAAAATATATATATAAAGAATAGAGTAAAGTTGTCAGATCAACTTATGGTTAGTTAAGTGCTTGCAATTTTGGGCATTCATTTAACGAATAATTGTTTTTTAGTGCATATACATTGAATACTATGAGTATTAATACATTTATGTATCAAGGCAAAAAACGTTTAAAGCGTTACGGAAACATAAAATGCAGTTAAATACTTATACATTGCCCTGATTGCTAATCTGTAATTAAGGCACAAGCCAAACTACCCCTGAGACGCCTGACAGCTATTGTGCCTAATTGGCCACCTGGGCATGAAATTAAATTACCGTTACACAAGGCGTGTACTTGATGGCCACTTCAAATGAAAATTCACACAGTGAAAGATGGTAAGAATCGTTAAAAAAACGTATACAAGAGCTAGACAAAAATTGTAGTTGCTCTTGCTTTGTATAGAATGGAAACCCCAATTTCAAATTTCATATGTTTTATCTTGTTTAGAGAACGATTAGTAAATTTATTTATAACAAAATTTGATTTGGTCACTTACAAACTGTCAACTTGGTCATGTGATTAAATAGAGCATGAATTTTCAATGGATATTTGCTAATAGAATATTATGTGATTTGTATTGAGCTTTCAAATGTAGTCAAACGGACGAAGTTAGTTATACGAGTTAAATGGTTAACGAAATCGAAAAATTCAATTAAAAATTTTAAAATAAAAAAAATACACAGCTTTTATATGCATATAAGTTGAGCAAGCTGTATTTTAATTAAAAAATAACTTGTATGGTTATGCGAACATAAAAACTATTTACAGCAAAAAGGACGATTAAACTTAATGGAAAAGAATAGACTGAGGCAACTGGGGCAACAGGTGCAGATGTCCAAAGCTATCGAAAGCTGTTGCCAAGGACAATGGTTGTTAACAAATGCTAAGCAGCCATATTTATCCAATGTCCATAGGGGCGCTTCTGTGCGGCTTTTGGGCAAATAAAAATCAATGATGAATTTGAGTAGCTTGGTTGCGGACAAGTATGTCAAACACTCGTAGCCAAAACGTAGCACAGCCTTCTCGTATTGTTGCACGTTCTAAGTGCTTGTTGTATTTGTATTGGGCTGCGCCCCTAAGGCCTGAAGCACTTGAAACATTTCAAGCTGACATTATGGGCCAACAGTCGCAACACGCACAACAAACAAGCAACAGAGCTATAGTTGTGGGCCATTTGAGTTTATGTTTAAGACGTGTGTGTGTAGCAGCCAAAAGGTGGCGTCCCCACCAACAGCTGCTGCTATGCGCCGAAAGGTGTCGCCCACACAGCAGCGTACAAGCTGCTCCAAGTTAAAGGCTCAGCGAGGCTTTAAAGAAAATTTAAAAACAATAAACTGAATGCGATAAAGTTAAAAACACACTCAAAAAGCAAGTGCCGGTGATAAAGGCTAAGTTATACATATGTGGCATGAGTTGCATGATAGTGATGAGTAGTGGGTGGCATAGATATTTAGTAAGTTGGTGGGTGATTAAATGAAAAGTGATGAGTTATTGGCACTGTCTTACCGGTGGCGGGGCGCAGATTCGCCCACACCCAGCAGTTGCAATGGCGCTAATATTGACCGTGGACAACGAGATTCCACAACAGTTCGCCGCTGTTCAGGGTTTGATGACGCACAGTTTTTATTTCCTGTTTAGATGCCTTCTTGACTTTCAAATGTTGCCAACTAATGCTGCAATTAAAGAAAAGACAGATACAATATTGCATTAAAACTAATCCAACAAATTTATACGCTCTGCATTTATGACAAGACAAGCCAACTTTTGACCAGAATTTCAACTTTTTAACAATGTCGGACAACGCAAACATTCAATTGTCAGGCAAACCATACACAGTGAGAAAAACTAGCTGGCAGCTATCTTGGTTGCCCAAGCTCAGGACTCAATGTCTGTCCGACTATCTCACTGACTCTTTCGTTGTTGATGTTTTTGTATTATTTGTTCTGTTTCTTTTTATGTTGGCTGTATGTGCTGCCAACTCGAACTCGATGATTGTTGCTGGTTCAATGCACTCGCCTGCCACAAAATAGGACAAACTTTATGTATATATGAACAAAAAATATGTGCATACATGTATGTTTGTATAAAACTGAGAGTAAGAAATAACTTCAAGCCCTCAAAAGACAAAAACAGTTGTATATATATAGTTGCCACATGGTATACACAAGTTTCTTGCATAAGCTAACAATTTAATAAAGCATTTTGATTTACTATAGCAGCATTATAAATTGGGAATATTAAAAGTTAAATAAACTTTCAATAGTGCTGAAAAGTAATCGATTTTTAGATAATTTGCACATTCAACATATAAATCAGAAGCTTGCGTTTTGAATTTATATTAATGTATGCCACAGCTCGTTTCACATATTATATCTGTTGACCCTCATCTTTTGACAAGTCAGCAATAAAAGCACATTATGACATTTACCATACAATTTAATAATTTATAAAGCAACACACACTAACTCCATAATCGAGTTTAAGCTGTGAATATTTTATAAGGTTACTCAACCATGCTTGTTATGTTTTTTTTTTAATCCTTAGTACACAATAATATTACAAAATGACTTTCACCTTTAAATTAAATAATTGATTGGGCGTTCAACATTTCGATGGAAAAAAAGATTCGTTAATTCAACCCCGTTTAAAGTAAGCAAATTGGCATAATAATTTATACCAAGGTGACTTTTACGTGTTGTGTCAGCGATAAGGATTTCAAATATTTTGTATGCAGACGAAAGCGTGTCCTAACATATTTTAAAAAGTTCGTTCACAAATTAAACTTGCGACTCGATATTATTATTTTTGTGCCACTTTTGTTAGCCTACTTGCAATGTGCACCTGTGCACCCTCATTCAAAAACTTGACTGAGCTTTGGTGTGCGTGCAACAAATTGACATAACAACAGCTTTAAGGCGCAATTCAACTTGGTCTCGTTTGTGTGCAGCTTATGTCCTTGGCAGGCTCTAATGACATGTACATAAATTGAAATTCGTTAGACAGAAAATGGGTAACTTGGAATTGCAAATACCAAAGCTTTATAACGCTATGAAA
The DNA here is from genome assembly GCA_035044725.1 of Scaptomyza caliginosa. Taxonomy (NCBI): domain Eukaryota; kingdom Metazoa; phylum Arthropoda; class Insecta; order Diptera; family Drosophilidae; genus Scaptomyza; species Scaptomyza caliginosa. Next base: position 493,847 of record JAWNNR010000215.1, on the reverse strand, counting down.
AATGCATAAATCGTTGATTTGAACCATGGCTGGACTTGCATTTATGATAAACATACAAGCACATAAGCTTTCACTTTGTATGGGCTATTAAGGCTTGAGACAATACATATACGCCACATATGTATGTATGTATATATGTATGTAGCTTGGCAAATGGCGTCACTTGGTCTAGTCCCTACACATTGTGCCACATTTGCGTGGGAGCGCAACACAAACAAGTCACAGAATTACTGAGATTGTTTGGGGTTTCCTCACGCTCTCAATTTCGTTCTCTCTCTCTCTCTCTTTGTCTGTTTGTTTGTGTTTGAAGCTGTGCAAGTGCCGAAACGCCTACGACATTTGCCATTTCACAGTGTCCTTGCCTCCGCTCATAACCTCAGTCATCGACGTTTTCAAATGCCAAAGTTGACAGATGACTCTGCCATATAACTGAATCGGAAAAGGAAATGAAATACTTGGTGGCAAGTAAACTGATATTGATAATATGTGTTTATTATTTCGTGCAGCGACGCAAATTGTTTGCTGCACGCAATCTATATTTATAAATATATATATTATTTTAATATAAAGCTATAATAAAGTAAGCCCTTATCATTTGACTGCTTATATACCATAACTGCGGTATGCAACAATATTAATAAAATTATTATACGCAAAAAGTTTTTATCCTCAAGTTAATTATGGTGCTTTGTAAACTAGAATCATTTTGCGTAGATTTTTAAGAATCCCAAACAGATATCTTTTTTAAATTGGGGGTTTGGGTTTCAGTTGTGTGAAAAACTTTTTAAGTAAATCAGAAAACCGTGCTGGGATTCAACTTTTAGCATTGTTTGTCTTTTTGGTAACTAGCTGAAATCTGTGCTTCAAACATCATTACACCGTTTAGCCTATTCGTATCGGGTGTAGATTGCAACTCGGTCGACACAACAATCCATCAACGTCGCCCACGACGAGGTTGCATTTGAGTACACAGCTGGCTTTTACGAAAGTTTTTTTTTTTGTTTTCAGCAACTTCAAAACTGTTGTCGGCTGGCTGTATACAGCATAATGGATGTAAGGTAGTGGCAGGTGCAGGGCCAGCGGTAGGGATACTGCACTCATTATTCTGCTGCCGCTGTCAAATGCAAAAGAAAAAGCCACAAACACCTGCAGCCACATCTAACCCATTTTCTAGGCCGCATTTCCTTTTCTGACAGTTAAGCTGCCATATTCTTTTGCCTCGCCAGTTTCTAACGTTTAATGTCCTTTCGATGGTAATTAAAAAAAAAACCAAAAAGACACCAGCCTGACAAATATTGTGACAGAAATGTGACACGTTTAATGGCAGAGGTCAAAGACTTGCACGCAAGCAACAAAAATAAAAACCCTTGCATTGTTGCCTTCCTTTAAGCAGACACATTAATTGGCACACATACCGATAGAGCTTGCCACACATGTGCCTGTGAATGCGTATCTTCTCATTAGCTAAGTTGTAAACATTTTTTGTTGCATACTTTTTTGCTGACTTCTAAAAATAAACTGTTATTTATTTGTTTACTGTTCTAATTAATATTAGCTTACTCAACAATTAGTAATGCATATAAAAAATGCACAAGTTACGCCCCAAAACAGTCCCACACATCACACACCACGCATCCCTACCCCCTTCGACACTCACCCTGCTTGGACTACTGCCTTTGTTGTGGGTTTGTGGGTTAGCAAACTCTTTAATCGCTTAGCTCTTTTTGTTTTTGCGTTTAATTCAATAAAACGCTTCTGCCTCGGTCTCTGTTCCTGTCTCTGCCTATGCCTGGCGTTTGTTGTTACGGCGTCTGTCTACGCTTATCACGTACACACTAATACACATACACACACACACACACAGTTACTATATACACAGCACACAAGCACGCTGCCTGTCTGACTGACTTAGTGATACAGAATTTTTACCGTGTTTCGATTTTTTTTGGCAGTTCCAAATTTCTTTTGGGTTGGAGTTAAAATTTTTCCAATGCGCCCCGAAGTAAAGGAATTTTTTTTACACTTTTTTAAGCAGCTAAGTGGTATATTTTAGAATGAAATATCCAAATTGACTTTTTGGTGACTTTAATGATCCAAAGGTGAACACAAAAATGGTATTTTTACTATTAACAGCAATTTGATTTGATTTTAATGCACACAATGCAAAAAATAGCTGAACTGTCAACGACGGTGATGAAATTTTCACTGAGCGTCGGGTCGAGTTGTTATATATTAAATTCCCACCAAAAGTGTAATGTGTAACGGAACGAGAGCACGTTGGGAAAAACAAAGAGAGAGACATTCATAGAGAGAGTTTTGTGGGAGAGAACCATGGAGAGAGAGAGGAGCAAGTTTTTGAATAATAAAACAGTAGAGTAACTAACGTATTTATTTATGTTTAAATATTTATCACATTTTCTAACGAATTCAAACAGTAAAATTCGAGCTAACTTCACATTTCATATCTTAAAGACTTAAAAAGTTTCCATATTCCGTTATTTCTATAGTGTTTTGCAGCACTGCATAGCACTACTCAATGTATTGTAACCCTCCAGGAGCAACTGCGCATGCGTTTGATAGTAAACCTGCGGGTGTATCGATTCATTCAAGTCTTTTAATGCGAGCAACCACCGTTACCATACACACGTGCTGCTTTATTTTTATCAGTGAAGAGCGTAACAGTAAGAGTGTGAATGATATAACTCTAAGTGGGCCGCTGATTCCTACGACAATTTTTGAACGATCTGGCAACACGACGCACGAGTGCGGATACGGTATCAAACGAACTAAAGATGAGGCTAAAAAGCGGGACGTGAAAAAATGTCTGTGTGTAAACACAAAACAAGAACAACAACGCCAACAACAATAACAGAAGGCGCAAGCAAAAGCAAAGAGAGCAAAAGTAACAACAACAAAGCCAACAACGATAACGATGACGACTGGCAGCAACAGAGCGGCAACTAAGCCTAAGCCAATGCTAACTCAACTTTGGAGCATGAGCATCGAAGCAACAACGGCCCCACGCTGCCAGTTTCAGTTCCAACCAATCTCTCGAGCCGTAAAGTTGTTGCAAACGTGTCAAGCGGAAAGTTTTTAACACTCAGCTGCGTTTTGTTTAAGCGCGTTTTAGAATAGCCTAACAAATCTTGTGTGAGTGCAACGAATTAAATTTAAATAACAAACATGTTTACAAGTAAAACAAGAAACAATAAAAGAGAAGTTAAAAGTTTAAAAAGCTAACAAACAATAAATACGCCTTGACTTGTTGCATAAAACTTGTTTTCACGTGCACGCTCGCTTACAAAATTGCCAAAGAGCGCAACACAACGAAGTGAATATAAAAAGCAAATGGACAAAATATAAAATACTTTGCATAAATAAATAAACAACAAGCAGTTGTAAAACAAATGGCAAATTTCATGCGAAAGCTTTAAGGAAATACTTAAGCCAACAATAGGAAATGTGCTTGGATGTGTTTTAATAAAAAAGTTATACAAAAAATTTGCGCGAATTTGCAATCAGCTCTTTTCTTGCTAAGAGATGCGCTCTTAACTTGGCCAGCAGCTTAATCTGATCACATCTCTCTTAAGGCTACAGCGATTTTTCTTTTTTTTAACTTAAAAGTTAACAACTGTTCACAAATAGTTTTTTTTAGAGCTATTGCATAAGCTGTGTTCATGCTGAATAAACTAGTGTTTGTTGTTTCTTAGCGTTAGCTTCTGAATAATTAGAAAATTACTACAATATGTTCCATATGATGCATGTGTGTGTGTTTATCTGTGAATGTATACTTATGTGGGTGTGTTAGGTATTTCCGCTAGAAACTGCTTTTAGAAAAAAAAGTTTTACTTTAAACTACAGCTTCAGTATTTATATCTATCCAAGCTTACAATATAATCACGTATAGTAATCATTTCCACATATTTTGTGACAATGCGATCTCATGACGTAAGCTTACTTCGAGTTTAATCTTTATTTGTCCGCCTCATATAATGCGCGCCAATTTATTATTGGCATTTTTTGTTTGTCGAATTCATATATTCCATTATATAAAAAAAAAACTTGTTTGCTTCATTTATTCTCATTGTTTCATTTGAAATGATTTGCGAAACATTTTTTTTTTACCGAGAAACCAAACAGCTTCATTTTTAAAGATTAATGCATTGCGTTCAGATCAATCGGGTCGGGGTCGCTTTTAATTTTTGTGTAACGTAAAATGGAAAATGAAATCGTGTACGTGAGAAACAGATGCGATAGCTTTTTATTGGCCGACATTGCAGCAAGAAGTTTCATAGATAAAAAGCATATTAAAAGATTAGAAATTTATGTGACGCGGACCAGTCTGCCGCACATAAACTTGTGTCACGTTTGCGTACTTCAAAATTCTCTAGAAAGTTATGACTGCTAGGTAAAACCACAGAAATCTCTAAATGATCTGAACTGCAGCTGAGCTGCTGAAAGCGAGGCAATAAGCCGCAGCAAATCGGACAGCTAGCTATTCACAGCACAGCACTGCTCACAATTGTTAAAAGCTCGCATTGTTCTCGCATTGACTCATCCCCAACGTTGTTAAGCATTTGATCATAACAACAAGTCAAATGAGTAATTTGTGATGAGCAGCAGCTGGAATCATTTGTTTGGTTACTAGCTGCGTGATGCGCATGAAATTTGTCATAATACACAATTGCTCAACTACAAAATGCTTAATCAACGACTTATTGCAGTTAACCAAAAAGGAAAAGGATAAGAAACGGCGAATACAACAAAAGACTTAGGCAACGAACGTGCGCCAAAATGAAACACCACACAGAGGAATCAAGTAGAGTGACGTCGCTTTGGCTGCTGCTTAGTGTACTGCTCGTCACACAGGTAAGTTAACATTAACATACACTAAGTGTCCCTCCCTGTGGTGTGAGAGTTTCTTAGCCGACAATTATAACTAGTTGTAGACCGCGCTTGGTTTTCATCTATTTCACTTTTCATTTGCATACAATAATGTTCTGGATAGGTCCGGGCATAAAATCGAGGTTAACCGCGTTCTCTGACATTACCAGACCATTTTTTTTCTATGGCGCACTCATAAACTCGAACTTCAACTCGTACTACTAACAACATTCGCTGCGGGGCACGTGAATTTTCCACGGCAATTTTCCAGGGCAAGACAAATTAATGAACTGTGCTATGGCCAAAGCAGCTGCGCCCGTTGTTCAGTTAGTCAGTTTATCAATAGTCTAGGCTTGTGCTTGTGCTTAGAAGTATATTTTTCACTTCTCAAATGTGCCACTGACCGATATATTAACTTTTACCCAGCACTGTTTTCTACTGCTCACTAGCCCTTCTCCCCCAGCAGCCAATTTTCAATTGTTTGCGTTCGATCGGCCGAGAAATGCTTTGATTTCGTTTTTCGGCTTATGAAATGGCACAAATCTATTCAAGGCGACAGCTGCAGAGGCTTGACATCAATTGAAATTGGTTTAAGCCCGTCTTTAAGAGCAGCTGCAGCTTGCGCTTATTTTTTACGAGTGAATGTGTTGTGCTAGTTACTTGCTACTAGCCGCACTGCAAGTGGACAGCTTATAATATTTTTCATTTATATTTATATATAAATGTTTTGTATTTTGCCATTAACTACCATGTAAATAAATCTTAAGAGCTTTAAAAATATATATATTTAAATAAAACACTAATCAAAACAAACCAAAATAAAATAAATGGAGGCTATTTACTTTACCAGCAAGACACTCAATTAAGCAACGAATTTGGCTAAACGTCACTTGTGGTCAGTTTTCTGATTGACAGCTACAAAGACTTTCAGTTTCTTCACGAATGTAGTGGCAATTTTATGCATAACGGGTATGTTGAACTTAGTATTTATTGATGTCAGCGGCCGCACAAAAAGTGACATCATAAAATAACAAAACCACACAACGCAGCGCCCACGTGAGGCGTCAAAAAGGCGTTTTGGGCTTGGTAAAGCAGCTGAAAGCGGCAAACAGCACTGCCTACAACTTCATGCATGCAATGCGAGAAACGACGGCAACAGCTATTTAAACTTTTAGTTAGCTTTGGCTAATGCAAAACTCACAGAACCTTGAAGCAGAAACAACGGCAAACAAACGCAGTGAAGCCGCTTTGAATGGCTGTGAATATGATGATAATGATGATACTGTTGAAGGGAATGAGCATCATAATGATGATGGGAGGGCTGTTAATGATGTTTAAAATATAAGATTACCGACGTTTGTCTTTAGGACAGCATACACCACATATACACATACACATATGCGTATATGTGTGCGTGTTAAATATCTGTTAAAATTGAAACTTAGCTACCTTACGGTACATTTGAAGTTGCTGTTGTTGCTTCAACTCGGCTTTGCTTTTCACACTCATTAAACAAGAGACGAACTTGCGTTTTTTTGTTTTAGGTTTTAAGAAAAAGGTTGTTCACAGTGTCCAACGTTAAACAAAGTTTTTTTGGCAGCAAAGAGTACTTAAAATGCTTAACGCATACGACCCCTATCGACCATGTTATTAAATATAATTGTCGCCTTAATGTAAATAAAAAATGTAATGTAAATAAAAAATATTGACTTGCACATTAGTAAAGTTGTTGTTATTATTTTTATTGTTACGGTCCATAAAAATCCATTTCAATGTCACAGCAAACAATATATGCTAATTTCCGATACTCACACAAACACAATGCACGATTGTATATGGCAACATGCATGTATGTACGCCTGTGTATTGGCCATGTCGTCATGCCGTCGGATTGCTGATCGTTCGAGTTAAAAAGGTAACACAACATCGATTTCAGCTCTTGCGTATTTGGCCAGAAACGACGCGTTGTGGCTGACCGCAAATAGCCTTACGTTGGCTTGCGGTTAAGCTTTGGTTATTTTCAAATTATATATATACACATATATATACATATATCTATATATATGTTTGTGTTTGCTGATAAGCCAGTAAAAATGCTTTAAGCCTTAAGCAGAATTGACAAGCACGTGTCTTAAAAAAACAATTGAAGTTTATAAGATAAATATATGTTTTAGTATTTGGAATATGCTTAAAGTATGTTTCATTGTTTATTTCAGTGGAACAATTTTCTAAGAACTTATGCTGACACATCAGCTAAAGCTACCTATACAAAAGACTTAGGCAACAAACTTGCCGATTGTTTTGTCTTGACTTGATTGAAGTTCTTCAATCCTAAGTTCTTTTTAATGTGTGTATGTGTGTGTGTGTGTGCTGTTGTTTGTGTGCCATTGTGCTTACCTTAACGGTACTGAAACTGTACAGCTAACCGGCTTTATAGGTATTCAAACATATATCAACTGGATCTTGAACAGCTAGTTTTTTATGTATCTTTCTATAAAGTTTTGATAATTTTCTTAACCACAGAATGCAAATAGAATACTTCTTATATGATGCACGCCATTATGCTCTAATTAACAGTCGGATAGCCAGTTATTTTGTTGTCTTTCTTTGACTCGCTTCCAATCACAATCGACCACATAGCTGAGAGAGTGCAATGAAGTGAATTGCCCGAGGTGCACCTCGCTCTGAGTTGTCATAGTTGATAGTTGTACATGGATATTCGCAGCTAACCAACGCTGGACTGGGGCAATTAGAAGAGCAACCAGTTTGTTAGCCGCACGCAACCGCCACTGGGTTAGTAGTGTGTCTGCGTCTAGAGACTTAACTTGATGCGACTTGAATTGATACACTTAGAAAAACACAGAGATAAAATATGATACAAAACAAACAATATTACCACATTGACAGTAATTTGTTCTTAGTTTAGTCTTGCTACTTTTATAAAGTGTGTATTGCGTAGTTGATCATAATTCTGACAGTGTTACAAATAAATAACATGGAAAGAACGAAACGTAAACAAAAAGTGTGTTTATGTCATGCCAACAAATCTGACCACGAAACCCACTCAATTGGCCTGTGGCATTCTGGTATAGTTGACGCAATTTAATGCCGCGTTGATTTCGAGTGCAAATTATTTTGTTTACTATCCAACAGTTGGCAGTTAGCAATTGTCAGTTGGCAGTTGCCCAGGTTTCAGTCTAGCGTAAAATTCATTAAAATTTATGCAAAAGTGTTTGGCATATTGGGTCATCATCAAGCAAGCATTTGGTTCTCACCGCAGAGCCAATGGAGAAAGTTCTTTCTTTCTCTTGGTATTTGGTTTGTTGTTGTTGTTGTTGCTGTTGTTGTTGCTGTTTGGCTAGTACACTTCATTATTTGATTAACTTGCATTGTTCATGTATAGAGTGCGCTTTGCTCTGCTTCTGCTTCTGCTTCTGCATTTCCACTTCTACCGCTCTTTTTCCATTTTGGCCCTGTCACTCAACGCAGTCAACAACAACGATTTTAGCAATTGTTTTTTTTTTAAACTTGGGTAAAAGTAGGTTTTATTTGTAGCTAATGGGAAAAACCATTTGCCAATTCTGCTTTTGTTGTTGCGTTTTTTTGTGTGTGCTGTCTTTTGAGTTTTCCACAGTGTCTTCCATTGGCCTCCGTCATTGGGGATAATGCTCTCTAAGTTAAGCCTCCAAAAAACAAGAGACAGACTAACTAACTACTATTTGTTATGCCATGGGACGAAGAGTTGCTTTCAGATTCTGTTTTGGCAAATGATGCGCATGGAAAGTGGCGTTTATGAAAATTGCTCAGCGCTTGAGGGCATTTGGAAAAACAAATGTTGTGTAGCCGCTTTGGGGCCTAACGATGGGTTTTTCGTGTATAAGAGTGCTGAGTAAACAATTTCAGGCAATTAAGGCAATAAATAAAGAAAGTGTCGCTTGGTTAAAGCTAACTACTGAATCATGAAAAATTCATTAGAATGTTAGTTCACAATTTTACAAGTCTATGGAAAGAAGTTGTGCAACTCTTTATCAAGAATACTTTTCTCCAACCTTGTGAAACATTCTTAAACCTTTTGTATTTGCAACAAACTGCTACAATTTTTAATTGAAGCACTCAAATCTTGATTAATGACAATTAAATGAGCCACAAATGATTAACAATTATGTAGAGAAAGAACTTTCGGTAATTTTCTAGCATTGTTATTGGTTAAGAGGTTTATAGACAAGATAAATTCAATTAAAGACGACTTTCAAAACATGTTAAGCCTCATTTCAACTCTAACTCAGCATGATGCCCCAAGATAATCACAACAGCAAGAGAGAAGAAAGTGCTTGCCCTGCTCATAAGTAGCTGCAGTTTATGGGAAAACCATTAAAACGAAACCTTTCTTCAGCTACTGTTAGACGTCAAGAACGCTAACTGAGGTAAGCTCTGGGCACAACAAGAAAAAAAAACCACTCAAAACCAAGCAATTAGTAAAACACATAAATAAGCAGCAAATGTTCACGGCACATGACATGTTCTATGAAAGTTTTCCTTTTCATTAATGTTTCCTCTGCTCAACAACATAAAAAAAAGACACAAGATATTTTTTTTTGGTTCATTGATTGCTGCTGCAGAAGCAAGAAGCGCAGCAACAATAGGCCATAGACAAGTGCTTATTATTATATTAGTGCTACGACAGCCATACAATTGACCTTAGAGTTGCGTTGAAAGGGGACAACGGTTCCAGCATCGACTCTGTCTGGGCTCAGGTTGAGTACATGCAGTTGGGTACGTGCCATGAAATTAGCGCGTCAGCTTCAGAACAGAACATCAATGGAAATTTAGTTGTAGCAACAGCGACATTAATTGCAGCTCTTATTTGTTGTGCACAAAAGCTTTATGAAAACCACTAAAATGGTCAGTGTGTGAAAATGCTTAAGACCAAAACGTAAAAAATCATTTTGACAGCCAGTTCTTTCTATATAAAACGGACATACCCTGAACACAATGAAATTGGTAAAAGGGTAGAATTTAATTTTGGTCTACAAGTGTGATGCACAAAAATAGAAAGAACTGAACTGAAATAACTTAAGATTGTTTTAGGTATAAAAGTTTCTACTTAAGAAAACAACTTTTTTGTTAAGTCTATCATGGAATGCACAGTATCTTATGGATACCATCCTTACTACGTTTTTGGTTGAAAGTTTTTGTTTGCAGCCTGCCGGCTGTGCAGCCTGTTGCTTCATTAAGCTTTTGGCCAGGCCCGAAAAATAAACTCGACACCAGCTATAAATACGGCCAACAATATGGGACTGCTGGGTTGGCAGTAATGCGATCTTGCGACCGCTTAAACGGCAATTTATGCGCTGCCAGCGAAAATACCGTGACAATTTGCAATCAGCAGCAGCACCAACCACTCGGCAAGAGTCGACTCCAACTGGAGTCTCCAACTTGCATATACGAGTTGGCTCCGAACTAGTCGGTTGGTCGGTTGGTCGGTTTGTCGGTCGCTCGGTTAGCTGGTCTGGGGCTTTATGTTATAATTTACTTGCCAAGCTTTATTACTGAACAGCCGCATAGCGGAAATTCAAATGCACACAAAATATGTTAAGGCGCATATCCAAATCTCCCTCTCTCCTCATCAAAACCATCTCCCAGTAACCCCTCTTTCCCCGTTCTGGAGGCCGCCTTTTGTTATGCACGAGTTTCGCTTTGCTTCTAACACAAGCTTGTTGTTTCTGCATGTTGTTGCTTTTTGTTAACGTGTTTAAGCTCTGGCTTTAGCATTAGCAAATTTATTTGGCAATCAGTCGAAAATATGCACAGCTGCAACTCGCCTAAGTCGCCTTAGTTGCCTAGTCGCAGTACAGACTCTCGGTGATTGTATCGCTTAAGCAACTATTGCGCAATATTTATGTTTTCTAAAAAGGCAGCGATAGCCGAAACACACCCAGCCGCAAAACGAGCATAAATACACACACACACACACATATGAATTTGAAAGCATTGGCCACAATTTAATTGTAATTAGTTGGCAAATACATAAATAACAAGCACATTGTTATACTTTAACTCAGACAGAGCATTACAGCTACAGTGAAGCTCTTTTAGTAAAGCTCAGCTTAGTTTTTCATTAGGCAAACTATCGAATTTAAACTCCAAAAATTACATTAGTTTAATAGATAACAAAATTATCTTAGGAGAATACTCAAGATTCCTTCAGTTCTGTTTTAAATCAAATCAAATCTTCCTATAATATATTTGTAATAATAATTGCAGTACCTTCATATATTCTAAAAATATATAACTGCCATTCTGATTATTAGTTTACTTTTACTATATGAATTTCTACTAACTTAACAGCAGAAGTAATACAATATTTTTGTATCCTTACAACCATACAGAGACATTTCACTTTGGCTTTTAAGTTATAGTCGTTGTCCGAACTTAATCATTGTAGATATTTTAGGCATTTATTTTTCAAGCTTTTGTCAAAGTTTCGAGCCGGTGTCTTTTTAATGAACAGTCATAGTAGCCTTTTTTTGCTACCATCAATATCAAAGTTGTATAATTTATAAATAATCATTGATGATCTATTAGCAAAACCCAAACTGTCAATTAAAAACAGATTTTTGTCACACATCCACATATCCACAACATATACTACAAACGTTATATAAGCCAATTTGATATTGGATTTGTTCGTATAAAATTGTAAGTAAGTCACATTTTATCTTGTAGGTTTGTGGTTCTTAAGTTTAAATAATGGCCTTCATTTTGGCTAAATTTCTAGTACTAATTGCACAGATTTCTGTTTCTAATTGTTAATAACTAAAGACGTCATCTGAAGACTTATGGCTCAAACAGCGTGGTCAAAAAGCGCTTGACCCCTTGCAGCTATATAAATTAGCAGTGGGCAGACCTTAATGGGCCAACAACAACCAGACAGAAAACCAACTAGACGAGTAACTAGCTAAATTGTCCAGATGAAGGCAGTTCACGCCGTGCGTGGCTGAGCGAGAGACTGGCTCTGATTTTGATACGATTTACATGCGCTGCGGCAGGCAAACAAGTTTATGGTTTTTTTTTTATATTTTTGTTTTGCCGTGCAAGTCTTTTGTTTCGGCCGGTAATCGCAGGCTGCAAACGAAAGGAATTTTTGTGAAAAATCACCCCAAGTGTCCTGCGGCTGCGACTTGTGGCAGGCCGCAACTAATGACTGAGCACATGAGGCAAGTCCAAATCCATCAAAATCAAAGCTTTACCTCATTGGATTTAATGGGCGCTAAAGCAATTTGTGTGGCGTGACTGGCAGCGCAAGTGTCTAATTGTATTTTAGATTTTCGCTTTTGTGTGATGTTTTTTTTTTCTTTTTTTTTTGTTTATATGGAAAGTCAACAACAATCAGAGCGTGTTGCATAATACAAAGGCCAACAGCTGGCAACAATTTTTAGTTGCGATTTTAACAAGCCCAACGATAGCGAAACAAGCATGCAAAAATAAACCAACAATTTTAATTGACTGACTCCGGCTTCGGCTGAGGCTGCAGCTCTGGCTTTGTGACCGGCTCTCTGACTGTGACTCTGACTCTAAGTTTGAATGTGACTCTAGCTAAGGCTTTGAGCTTCTGTTGTTGTGTTGGAACTGCATATGTAAAATGCAAAATATACATACAAAACAATTGCATTTTGCCAAGCGACAAATTGTCATGGGAGTTGCAGCTGGAGTTGGAAATGGAAATGGAATTGGAATTGGAATTGTATTTACAACGTGCCACATATTTATATAGATACAAACATATGTGACCCTCGAGCGTTGGCACAGCGCGCATTGAACTGAGCCGCCAAACGATGTGGCTGTATGTAGTAATTGCTAGCATGAGAAGGAGTCAAAAGGAAGCGGCTTGTACAATTATTATGGATATTGGCTGGTGTTTTATTTAAGTGGTTCAGCTACAAAGCAATAAATTCCTTTTACGATGCAAAGTGGACGTTCTAGTTGGCATCATGCCTCCAAAGTAGCTTAGAAAGTGGCACACTGGCCAACATGTCTTTTTTTCTTTTTGATTTTGGCTGCAACGCAAATTGGGTCGTTTCGCTGTTGCATTTCACCTGGCGCACAGTAGCCACCGTTGTGGCAGAAACACCGAATCGGTATCAGCAAAGCATTAAAAGCAATACATTTGGTTTTTATAATGACTAGACAGTTTTTGACCAATTTTCGAATGAATGAATGCATTTTTAAATGGATATCTCGAAGGCAGCTTTCGAAAGTAAATAAACATAAATCAGTGGAAGCCCTGTCAGGCGTAGGGAACTGTGTTGGCTTTCATTGGACAGACGCTTCGGATAGGTTTGGCACAGCCCGCAGGGCCGGCAACTTAGAACGTGAGCTGGCCAAAAAAGAACAAAATAAAATGGCAAGCGGCATCAGTGCGATTGTCATGACATGACTTACTTAACTTTTGTGCCGCTTATCTAGCGCCTACGGTCTGAAAGTCTACTGCTGGCATAGCTTTTTGGCTTTGAAATTGGCCATACACTTAGAGAAATCCATATGTTTCGATACGTAAAAATCGAATGGTTTTGAAATGCTGAAAATGTATAGTTTTTGATTTGTTATTTTGTCCAAGTGTAAAGCAATAGATGAAGCTAGAGCACAAATTCAATTATCACGACGACGCGACGGCAACCCAAGTCGAAAGCATGCCAATAAATTATCTTCAAGCCAAATGCCTTTGACAGTGCGCGACTGAAACCTGGAGCTAAAGCTGGACCAGAAACTGGCCCAAAACGTGCAGCGTGGCCGCCAAAGAACTCAAATACAATACACAATATACACACACACACACACACACAGACATACACAAGCAGACAAAGTTCTAAGTTTTAAAGTTTTTGAGTCGAGTTTATTGCCGTTGAGTCTTGCAATTAATTGCGACTTTTGCTGACTCTTTGGCTAGCCATTAAAATTAATTAGAATTCTGGTGTTATAATGGCTTCCCATGCTTACCCAATGACTTTGCTAAAAATGTCCACCGATCTATCTGACTCCTCTCCATATACATACATACATATATAAGTGCGTTCCCATGGCCCTAAAATAGGTCATAGATATTAGCGAATAATACAATAAAAAAAAGAGAAACTCAAAGCACTTTGTTCTCCTTTCACAGATCGCCAGTGCACAGGAACCGCCGGCGGCACTCGGCGAGTTTGCGCCCCATGTCACAGCCACGTGCAAGGCGGGCACAATGAACATCAAAGTGAAGTTCAGTTCCGGCTACACGGGAGCTGTTCATGCGCGGGATCACCGCACACAGCCCTGCATGGCCATGGGCGATGGCAGCGATTCGGTTACATTCAGCCTCAACCTGTGGGCCAAGCAAGGAGCGCCAGACTATTGTGGCATATTGGTCAGCAACGTGAGTGGAAGCAATGTAAGCATCATCCATTCCAAGCTTTTATAACAATATTAAAATACTAAGATTACTACCATTGCAAACATTTTACCATCACAATTTTCCATTTATGAATTCTACACTAAAATGTTATTTAAAAAGATAAAACTTTAATAACAATGAACAAATTTTTGATTCGAAACATTTTATGGAGCAGTTAAAAAGATTTTAGCCAACCCAATCAAATAATTTATTGAATTCAACTAGACTATAAACAATCGAATTTTATCAGCAATTTTCAATATGCATGTCACAGATTCTGTAATCAACCGAATCGAATGCATAATGAGAAAAAATACAAATTTCCTCTTCAACACAGAGCTTGCGTAGCTGTTTAAAGCTTGATAGGCAAATAATTTAAATAAATATTTATGGAGCGACACAAATATTAACAGCTAGATAAAAGATTGGGCTATCTCATAGTGTATCCACATGCTAACACAAAGACCTTGTTTACGGTCTCTGTCGCAGTCTCAGTTGCAGCGCCAAAAGGGCACGCATGCCCATAAATTTAAGTTAGCTTAGTATCTGGCGTACAAGTACTTGAGTCTTGGCCCCGAATCAACGCAAATCAGCAACAGCTGCGATGCAAACGACGAAGACTACGACGACGACGACGACGACGACGACTACGTCAGTCTATATAGTAACGATGGCAATAAAAATCAAGTTTAATCCTACGTGCATCACGGGCGTTGACAGGCGGCGGCTGCGTGTGGGTAAGCAGCCCCCAAGTTGAACAATGGCAGACAAAGACACTGCGAGAGCCTACATGTAGGCAAAGAGCCATTAGCATTAGCCAGCTTCATATGTAAGAAGATATAGTGGATGTAAATACACTTTACGAAAAAAAATAGATGTCATAATATACTTAGTTTTCGTAAAGAATAACTCTTACGATTTTGATACTCAACTTTCATGTTAAAAAAAGTTAATCAAATACTTTATTTTTTTAAAGTGTACAACATCACTCATACGGCATAGCGTTAAAATGCAAATTATCAGCATAACGCGTCTTGTTATAAGTTTAAGCACATACCAACAAGTACAACATTATTAATTGCATTGTCAAATCAGTAGGGCTGCACCCATTATCCCAATTTTATAAATAAACTATGACTGGAGTATCGGCTAGGGCACACAGTAAGACACAGACAATCAGACAGTCAAGCAGAGCAGACATCCAGACTTACCTGCCTACATAGGTGTAGCACATTTATTTCAGTTTCAGCCGTCTTGGCCCACCTTCCGTTTGCTGGCCGAAAATGGGAGGTCCCCCATAAAATTAAATCACGCTTATCGCGACGTCAGCTTTAAGTATTATTTTGAGCTCCATAGCTGACTGAGCGAGAGGGTGAAGGCAACGTGTAACCTGAGTTTCGGGGCACAAAAGGGTAAGGGCAACATCAGTTTGGGGAGTGTCGACAGCGCGCCGGCGTCTAGGCCGCCATTTCAGACAGTTCACATGCCCAGACACAGCTTTCCACGCTTCGACTTTGACAGCATTCCAAGCTTATGTTGTTGCTCGTTGTTATTTTTGTGTTGTGTTGTTCTTGTTGTTCTTGTTGTACATCGTGTACGCGGTATTTGTGTCAAAAGAATTTTTTTGTGAGCATCTGCGAGTGTGTGTGTGTGTGTGCTCGACAAAACTCTTGAGCAATTTTGATTCTATTTCTTAGCAAATATTTTCGTAGGGCATTAATTGCTTCAGAAATACCATCGACTCTGACTGACCTTGGCCATGCACTCTAGAGAGACAGCCAAGAGACTTAAGCCAAACTCAGGCAGCCTCTTTCATAGCGCCGTAATCTCTTTGATTTGGTATGTTTCTTATATTTTGTTTTTATGGCAAAGCCCTCACATTGCCGCAGTTGGCAAAGCATGAAATTGGCGCTGACAATGGCAAGACGCCCAGGCCACAATTTAACATAAAGTTCAAGTTGTTGTTTTGTGTGTGTTGTTGTTGCTGCTTTTGCTGCCAAAAGTATTTATTTTTTTTGTTGCCATTGTGGGTTGAGCATTGTTTTTGGTGTACTTGAACCTATTTCATAATGCGAGTGGGTTGCTTTGCCAGCAAATTATTTGCCATTATTTTCTGATGGGTGTTATACTATTATGTGTGTTCTTTGTGCAGTGTTATTATACTGATTTAAATGTTAATTGCATTTGCACAAACACACAAAGAAAATAAGCCATACAAAATTGTCTGCCATTAGGTAATTTTACAAAACATTACCACAAAGCTGGAGAAATAAAATAAGAAGAACATATGGAAAATTGTCTCACAGTAATTTGCTCAACTTCAACTTGGTTTGTGATAATAACTTGATAATGAGCTCATCCGTTGGCTCAAGCAACAACTACCGACTGCTTTGTTGCAAAATGTAGCTTTATCTTCGCTTTGAGTTGTGCTCGTCATTTTATCTCTGAAGTCGGCTTGTCTTTGCACAATCCTGATGTATGAGCTGGCCAACAAATTGTGACACAATATGCCAAGTTGCCTGCCTGCTTGCCAATTGCTTGCTTTAAGCCAATTGATATTCTTTTGCAGCTGCTGTTCGAGGTATTTATGTGCATTTATCTAGTGTTTATTTGCTAACAGCTTCAACTAATGCCATTACTACTTGCATTCGTTCGTAGTCCATAAAATACCTAACTAGTTTGTTGAGTCATAGCTTAAAGGTACTGCTCAAAGTCGAATCTTAAAGCTTGAGTTCATTCATAAAACGCTGACAGCATTTTAATACGTATTCGGCAGGCGTGGGTTTTCAACCAGATAAAAATAATAAATATTATAGAAATATCTATATATTATTTTATATTATTACCTTTGTATGTATGTGTGTAAATGAATAAATAAAACCGGTTTGTCAAGCGATTTGCAGCTGTGAAATAAAATTAGTACAAATTGTAAAGTTAACAGCAAAGACTGCGGATACTGAATATAAATCTATTTTTATTCAAGGAAACATACTTGTTACTTGCTTGAGCGAGTTTTAGTAATATGCAATTTATTAATAATTGTTTTTAGCCTAAAACCCAACAATGCTTACAAAATACTTATATATTCTTTGGTCATTTGTATGACCATGTCTGTATGTCAATGCATACAGATTTACTTGTTTTGCAGCATGAAACTGTCCCAGTTGGCCAAAGCTGTTTATGGAAGTCGCTGTATTACTTAATTGCTGTCAATTGCGGGTCAAGGTTAACTGATTCAACGACTGTTTAAGTTGAAATCATGCATTGAAGATTTATATTAATGTATGTAGCAGATGAATCACATGTTGCAGCTGACTTTTTCAATTACCGGGCAGAAGCAACTGCAACTGACAGCTGACAGCAACAGGTACAACTGCAAGTACATGTTAAGAGCAACAGTTCAACAATTTCAATAACTTAACTTGCACACAGTTGCATAATCACGGGCAAAACAATTACAAGCGAAGAGAGTGCGCATAGCATTCTAGCTAGTTGCTTGCTTAAGTCTTTCGTTTGGTTGCGCTCTCGACTTGTTAGTTGTTACATTTGGCTGCACAATTAAAACGCTAAGTTATATCAAATGCCGCAATGAGACCGCATTCGAAATGAAATGCAAACATGTTATTACCGAAATGTCTAGCAGCCAAACTCATTAACTCGAAAGTGCAGCTATTAAAGTGGCTGCAAAGCATAAGATTCAATCAAGTTCAGACGAGAGGTAAACATGGCCAAGGAAATTGTTAAATAAGATAAACAAACAAACTAGAAAAACGATGTGTGTGTTTGTGTGAGTGTGTGTTTGTCTAGTGTGGGCCACCTGGCCGACTAGCTGACGGAGTGGCTTGTTGGCAGTCAACGTCACAGTTGGCAGCATTTTGCATTTCCTCGTTGCTTGTTGTTGTTGTTGTTGTTGTTGCTGGGTCTGCAATTACATCATGGTGACAATTAACGTGCCACCAGTGCCACAGACGTTGCAACAGATTCATTGAATCTGCAATTTATAATAGCCAGTAAGCGCCATTTACCCAGCAGTTAATAAAACATACCATATACACTAAGAAACACAACCAAATTCAACATATTAATTAATAATTTATTCCCTTATATCCCTAATATATCCTTTTTTAACTCAATCAACTTAAACGTTGCTCTACCAATAATTCAAATTTCTAAGCATCTATCTCTATATCTATCTTCCTCTAGCGCACGGAGGAGCGTTCCATACAGCTGGCGGTGCGTGTGCACAAGACTCTTGAGCTGGCGGATGATAAATTTTATGTGATTACCTGTGGCAAATCGGGCTACACACGGTAAGTTTGACTACCCCAAAAGCTAGAGCTGTCAGAGAATTGCACTAAAGTGTACTCTAACATCTTTGTAGCTGGCCAAGTATGTGTTTGTGATTTGCTTGAGCTTCCGTCAGGCCAAAAAGTGCTTGAAGTGTTTGTGGCAGTAGCTTTGCCAGTGTTTGCCAATTTTAGTTGATTTCTCAAAACTTGTTTCAGTCGTCGGCACACAACAAATGAAATCAAAGACCAAATAATGCTGGCTGAAACTATTGAGCTATATATATATTTCAATATATCTATACATTTATGCGGACTCGTAGGTGTTGGCTTTCTGTAGCACTTTTTATTGAATTTTTACTTGGCAAAGTAGAATAAATAGAACTCAAGGTTTTTAGCGTGTAAATTCTTTTCGGCCGTTTTCGCCATTTGCTGGACATTCTAAATCATTTTCACACGAACCGCAAACGTTTTTTCTCAATTAACGGTAAATTATTTATGGCACCTCTTAAAGATTACAATCTGGTGTTGTACACGAAAAGCAAAAAAAAAACTATTTAATTTGCGCTTGCCACATTTGCATAATGCCAATGACTTTTGCCTTAACATTAAATTACGCAAGTTCGTTGTCCAAGTCTTTCGTTTGCTTGATTGAAAATAAGCGCAAACAAATAGTTAAACAATTTAGAAAAAAACGATGTGTATGTTTAAATAAATGATTATTATGTATTTAATGCGTTGTTTTTGCAAATTGTTGCGCTCTGTTAAATAACCAGAAAGCCAAAAGGAAATTGAAAATAAAATAAAAAATTGAGCAGCGAAAGAAAAAAACTACAAACAAGGTAGCAAAAATTAAAAACTATACAAATTATATACATACATACATGTATGCTGTTTATTTGTTTGTATGTTGTTATGCTTATATGGCAGCAAAACCCAACTGTCTATATCGTAATGACCGGCAATTGCATAATACTGTTGCTGTCCATTGAAACTGCAAGCGAATTGCAGTGGGCCGCACTTTTTGGTCTATTGGCTGCACTTTTAATTAGCGGCTGCATGCGTCACAGCTCTTAATTGTGGGAAGTTTACCCAAAGTTAACCATTAGCTAACAATTTGCAACGTCTACTTCCATTTCCTTTTCAAATTCACAGTGATGACAATGCCCATGTTGTGCTTAAGTTTCTGGAAAACGATCATCGAGTTCGTGAAACAGTTTATGGACATGAGTATAAGATTCGTGCTGAGTTCTCTAAGCCGAACGGTAAGTAATAAACACAAAAATTAAGCTGCGTTTCGTAAAATTTTATTACAAAAAAAAGTTTAGTTTATGTTTTGCAATAAAAATTAACACATCAAAAGGCTTAGCAAGACATGTTAAGGCTCTTTAAAAAATTACCAACTTATTCAGGATAGACTCCTAGAAAAAATCAAAGTCAAAACAAAACAGTAGTTCCTTGAACTTAAAAAAAAATTCTGTTTTAAGTGTAGGCATGCACTAATAAATACTAACATAATTTACTTTTAGATACATATGGTTTACGCGTGGGTAATTGCTTTGCCTTTGACAAGAAAAATATCACCCTTAAGCTGACAGATGATCGCGGGTAAGTAAAACAGCTCCTTTGATTTTAAAAATCAACCAACTAACGGCATCTTATTTTGTATTCAAAGATGCCCAATTAATGCCAATATTATGAGCCGCTTTGTGCCCACTGCCGATGGGCGGGCAGCTGAGGCCACGCTGACTTCTATGTTCAAATTTCCCGAGGGTAAGTATTTTAGTCTTAAACACACAAGATACTTACTAACTTAACTGTCATTTGCAGGATCTGAAGTTCATCTGCAGTGCGACGTCATTCAGTGCTATGGTCGCTGTGTAGAGATTGATGATTGCAGTGAGATTTCATTAGCTGGTTTTACCAAAGGCAACAATGGTAATGGACCACGCAAGTATGGAGCAAATGAGGAGGGATCCAGCATAGCGGGCACAACTGTATTCGTACTGGATCCTGCCGAGGCGCGATGTAAGTTAAAGTTAACGATCCTTGAATATGACCGAGAATAAAAGTCATAACTTTCAAATCAATTAAATTTCGCGTGTTTGTAAAATCTGTAACTTTTGCTATTAAGTTTATGGCAGAATGGCTTAAACTCGAGAAGCATTAACTAAAAATAAAACACTACAAGCATTTTATGCTCGTGTCTGAGCCCGATTGAAATCACTTTGGTATTGGCTTGGCTTGCTATGCGCAAGCTCTTTTGTTCCTCTGAGAAATCACAACTTTATTGAAATTTGTTCCACACATATAAAATTATTTTTATATATTCGTTTTGGTAATAAATTTTTGTCGATTTTTGTTGTAAAAAGGTCAAAAAAATAAAAAAATTTCCTGTTTGCAGTAATCTCACCGAATTGTGAGGATGGTATACGACCTAGCTGGCTTTTGTGGCTAGCCATAACCCTTGGCGTTTTATTCCTAATCATGCTGCTGATGAACATATTCCTTTGCACTGCCATGAGCTGTAGTTGTGCCAACACAGAGGTAAGACTGCTTGCTAAACACGGCCAATATGCATATTTTATACCAATGTCCAATGCTTTAACTTGCAGATCATTGAGAAGGAGCCCTCCATCATCGAGGAATACGATCCGTATCGCAGTTGGCATGGCAGTCAGTATGGCTCGCGTTATTCGTTGCATGGACGAGATGCGCACAAGGGTTATACCAGCGGCGGCTCAACGATACACTCAAATAGGTCTGATAGATATTAAGCTGATCTATAAAAAAAAATAAACACACACACACACACAAACACACGATTATATACAAAAGCTCTACTCTACACTTGATATGCATCTGCTCTGCTCTCACAAATAGTTTTTTTTTCTGGTAGCTGTGGAGCCAACACAGACACATACACACACACACACACACACACTTAGCATGCCTACAAAGCCTTGTATCGTATCTATGTATCGTATTTTGTTGTAAATGTATCTTTTGTTAACTCTACTGAAGAGCCCGCCCTGCTGGACAACAACTACAACTACAATGCAACACAACTTGTGTTCACAAAACTTAAAAACAAAAACAAAAACAAAATAATTGAAATGGAATGAACTTATTTCATGCCTTGTATTGCAACTGTAATTAACCGTTGATTATTGCATTTGTTCTAAATGATGACTAACTTTAAAAACTAAACGTATTATTTTCTTAAGCCCGATCCCAAAACAATATCTAACCGTTCATTTTTAAAGATTTGCTAACTTCCACTGTCAAGTTGTCTATTGAATTATGCATACTATAACTTATCATTGACTTTGTATTCAATTTATCAATCAACTTATTCAACGTACTACTCCGAAGGTCTATACCAATCGATAACGATTATGCAATTGTACATTCACGACCGGGCTCTAGACATTCATCCACGTTGCATGGACAGCGTGCACATCGCGGACCACCCAGTAATATATAAAATATACACAACAAAGAACTTTAATCATAGTCTAAAATGTGACAGTTCTTATGTTTAACATAGTTAAGTTACGTTTTCCCAATTTGAAATAAGTCTCAAATGTAAATAACTTTAAAGCCTTCTGTTAATTCTTTTCCAAATTCTCTAATGGAAATAAGCCTTAAAAATAATGTCACTGTAAAATACTAAATGAAGAAAAACTTACTAATAATCCTATTGATATTTGCCTAATATTAAACTTACAGTAACAACTATACATAAGTCATTAGTTTATTATAAGTGCGAATGAATGTGTGTTCGAGAATAAGTGAAATGTAATAACTAAATGTAAAAATACAAAAAACAAGTTCACTTATTCGAAATGCAAAAACTATGTAGTCTAAACCACAAATAAGATAATATTTGGAAAAACATTAAGCATTTGAATTGTAATAAATAAAAAAAATAAAACATAAATTTACTTTTAAGTCCGAATCATTTTATTTAACGAAATAATAAAGTAACAAAATTAAATGTAAAAGTCCTGTTTATATTGTTTTTGTTTCTGGAATTTATTCTTTAACGAGTGAATAATACGTCAGAAGCCTGGTCTTTTTATTCAAACCTATTTTATTAAGATGAACTCTCATCGTAAACAATTGTTTGTCTGTATTTGAACTGGCAATTACCAAGTTATCGTTAGTGCACCTGCAATGCAGCATTTTAAAAATCCCCAAGAGTATGCAATAATATATCTAACAGGTGAACACAAAACCAGTTTTTATATCATCTAAAATAATAATTGAAAAGTTTTCAACTACCAAATTGCAAAATTTCATTATATAAAAGAATCAAAATTTTCTAAGCTTCTAAGATTCTAAATAATTTTAGATTTAGATTTTGCAGGACTATCAAAATCAGCAATGCTGGACATACTTAATTTGCTTTCTTAAAAACGCTTTAATCATTACTGATTTAAAGATAGATCTAAGCTTAATTTATGTGTTTTAAGTGTTGTGCCTGCCCATTGCATTTTCTACATTTTCATTATATGGTTTTTCAAATAATAATTATTATTATTTGCAAACATATCAGCATTTAAAAGGCAAAAGAAATTGAATCTTTTCAATACCACTATCGGATAACAAGTCAGCAAATTTTATCGCCTACCCTCAGTTATGTCTATTCCAACCCTGTGCTTGGCTTATCGCCATTTGGCGCTCACAACCAGTTATTGTTCTCTTACTCTCTCTCCGACACGTCCACAGCAAATTGGCATAGGCATGGGTTTGAGGTTTCGCCACAGCTGCCGGCACACACAGTGTTCCCAGTTCTGTTTGTTGGTATTTTTGCACAGCAGTTTCAGTCTGAAATTGTCTGTCGTTGAGCGTGGAAGTGCCAAATGCGAGAAAACACGCTACACAGAGCGCGATTTGTTTGAATGGCTGGCACGAAAGACATGGCAACATTAACAGCTGCGTTTACGTCTACAATACTATGAGAGTGTATGTTTTTGTGTTTGTGTGTGTGATAGAATAACAGCTCCACAACGCCCGGCAGCAAAACGACGTCAAAATAAAGAAGCATAAAGCCCAAGAAAACGATACAAAAGCCCAAAATACACAAAACACAACAGCAAACGAAGCAGCGTCAGCGTCGTGCTGTTGTTGTTGTTGTTCCTGTTTTTGTTGTGTGTAAGTGCGAGGTGAAGTTTACTGTGTTTGTGTTTGTGTTTCTGTTGATTTGACTACCTCGTGTACCTGAGGCAATTGTTGTTGTTGCTGTAATCGCGTGTTTCGCGTGGTAAATCTCTGTTAAAAACTGCATTAATATTAGTTAGAACTAGCAATCGTAAGTGGCCCTGGCGCGATTTAATAACTGTGTAAACAGCACAAAACTAAACAAATATAGTACATACTTACTGTGTATATGAAAGCCGCGTGACTCTACAATTGTGTGCATTGAAATCTGCTTGATGCTAAAAATTAAAAATAAAATCGATGCAATAGTTTAGAAAAGTGCTATGCATTAGCACAAGAAACTCCCCACAGTTGTGCGTAACTTTTATAACAAATCCATATTTGCTAATGCGCGTAAATCCCTTATGAAATATAGTTTATATGCTTGTCAGTTGGACGCATTGTGAGTCATCGCATCTACAGAGAATTCCGCATTGGTCAATGTGCAATCTCAGTACACATTACTTCACTACATAGACATTTATTTTTAACCCTTGGCACACATAAAAAATTTTGCGTCGCATTCGCTCGTAATAAATATTTTCAAACAGCGTCGATAATATAAGTACCGCCAACAACAACAACAAAGACTTATAATCTGTATAATTAAAATGCGGTTCGTGTCCGTTCAGTTGTCATCAAATTCATCAAAAATCAAGTGCCAATAAAATGCCATTAAATATTATAAGGCACTTATGCCCATATCAGACCTCTAATAAAGTCTTTGTACAAGTATTCAAATACAAGTGTAATGTGCCAGCATTATGTAAATATATGTAAATGCATTTACATACTCTATATATACATATATTTAGACACACGTTAATCTGGCAACAGTCGCCAAGTATTTTTGTAATGAGCCAACAAAATGTCATTAACCTCGACGAGTTGAGTTCGAAATGTTTTGGTTCGATTTGATTTACCGTAACAAGTTAACGCATTTATTAAAACGATGATAACATTTTTCACGTGACTGACTTTTCTTGATATTGCTTTTATGTGTCATTGGCATTAATTGCCAATGGTTATCCACCAAAAACACTGTGCACTATTATATAAGTCTCAAGCATTTGTATACACTGAAAAGGTCAGTTATATGTATATGTACTTGAGTGTAAGTGTGTGTAGGTGTTGACTTTGTTCTTTAGGGGTTGCTTGGAGAATTTCGAGTTGACAGTTTGTAATCAATTGACCATGGAATGCTTCATATTTGAGTATAGCTTGCAAGTACTTAACAAGTAAATACTAATGTTAATAAGGTCAGTTGGCCATCTAAGGGCAAAAGCGATAAGGAATATTAATAATAAAAGTTCTTTGTTGCTCTCTGGATAAGTTGCATTCACTCAGTTGTAACTGCCATATAAATGCATCAATGATATAAAAAACTGAATGTGGAACTTTTTAAAATCTATGTTAAATGCAGTAACATATACATACATAAAGAATAAGTATGGCAATGTCTTTAATCTTGTATCATGATTATTCGTCTTTGTTCAATTAAAAATTCTTTTCACCCACACGAGTCAAATGACTCATTTGCTTATCAATTATTTGTAATACTCGCTTAAGTTACGCATGTTTAGCTTATAACTGTGAATACGAACCAATTCACAGTTAGTCTATCACGCGCATAAGCTCATGAACATGTTCTCGCTATCAGCTTATATGAATTGAATCATTAAAATTTTCTTATGTACATTTTTCTTAAGTTAAAATTGCCGAGCAATAGTGATTTGCGTAGCTAAACATATACATATTATTTATCGATATATACATATGTACTAAACACACATGCTAAACAATTTTGTAGGTTTTTTTTTTTGGTTGCTTCCAATTCGATCTGTAAAATGAGCCAACAAATGATGTCATGATCCAGACCCAAAACTCTTTCCATACGTTCACACACCAAAAACACTGAGCTCAGCTTGTGTTGTGTATGTTTTGATCATTAGCTCACCGGTTCGCAGAATATCTCTTGTTTATTTATTCTCTGCCATACGGAAATTCATCAGCATTTTGTTTTGTTCACTAGATACAGACTTTTCCCAATTGAAATCGGAGAGGTATGAGCTCATCTTTACTCCACACTAAGTACGTTATGTGTTTTTCCCCTTAGAGAGTAACTTAAAGTAAAATAGAATATTGTCATTTAACGAGACTATAAAAGGTTATTTGCTGAACTTATTAATGTGCAAGCGAATCGAGTTGAATGCAGTTGACCCTCAATAACACCTCCGGTTAGAACAAAAGTGCTCAGCTTAGCCCAGCATCAATGATATCGCCCACACGCGATCAGCTAACGCTTCTAAAGCGTTTCAACTTGCGCCGGTTTCTACAAACAAAACTAAATAATTAATCACAGAACTGGTCACACAAATAATGCTAAAACTATTTAAATAAAAACTTAACGGACAGAAGTTAAGTGAATTGAAAACTAAAAATCTTTTAAACTTAGCAAAAATTTTAAACCTGGTTTTATATACAACTATCTGGAAAGCGAAGTACATTAATTTGTTGCTATAATATTTATACAACCATATCTGTATATATGTATGAAAGTTTGTGCATAGTTAGCTGGCTTGGAGCGTCTCTGTTGTTCTCCACAATTTGTTAAATTGCTGCAATTAATGTAATCAGCTCGTCACTGTTGCATTTCAAAATGTTAAATCGAATGCAATGTATGCGCAATTCAATTGTGTTCCGTGTTTTAATGTCGCATGTTTTTAATTGTCTTTTATTGATTTTTTTTAAATATTAAATGCATTTTTAGTGTAGTAGTTGTTGTTGCTGTTGTTGTTGTCACGCAATAATATATTCATATAAGTTGCATACTATGCGTGACTCTATGTTTTTTGTTAAATTATTTATTCCTTAAAACATTTATAAATTTTGTTCTCTTTTCTCAGAAAGTAAAGACCTTGGCTGTTGCCCAAAAATAATACCAACAGCAAAATGTATATTTATCATAACCGCAAAGCGTGATAAGAAAAACTTTAAAAAGCTAGAGCAATAGCTTTAATCATAAATCTCAACTGCAAACAAACACGGTGAAAATTAAATAATAAAGTTGCAAATATGACAATAACATATACAGGTGAAGTGGCAACATGTCGCGGCTTTGGCTGTTTTCTCAAACTGTTACTCAGGTAAGCAAAAGATTTTATCAAACAATACGTAATCATGTACATACAGTGTACTCTCGATAAAGTGGGCCTTACTTAACTTTAACTTTTTTATACACCAATATTACTTGGCTGTTTACATTTAAGAGTATTCACAATATCAAGTATTCACCTCATCTGTTCGTACGATTTAAAATTATAGTGCTAAACACAATTGCGGAGTGTGTTTGTAAAAAAATTGCTAGCCCAGTGCTAATTAAAGAACTAGCACAGTTCGACAGAGCTCGCAAATTGAGCGGCTCCATATTTTTATATATACTATATGCACCAGCTAGCGATAGTTGCCATTAGACATCACACAAGTGTAAGTAATGCAAATGCAAATGCAAATAATATAACATGTCCAACCCCCTACATAAAGTTGCACTGTCAACGATAGCACCAACCCACACATGATACTCGTGTTCAAACATCCCCCCACCCATTTTAGATGTGCAGTCTAATCTAGAATGATATTTGACATCTGTCACGCATGTAATTTGATTTAGTATTTAATAATAACGGTAGTCAACGGTATTTACATACATATACAAATGTCTACCAAAGTAAGATAACTCACATTTATTT
This sequence comes from Scaptomyza caliginosa, assembly GCA_035044725.1. Lineage (NCBI taxonomy): Eukaryota > Metazoa > Arthropoda > Insecta > Diptera > Drosophilidae > Scaptomyza > Scaptomyza caliginosa. The sequence goes on along the minus strand of JAWNNR010000215.1, from coordinate 466,296 downwards.
GAATGATTTGCTGATAGCATTGATGGTTATAACTTATCAATGAACTGATTACCACAGATTTTATTTGATCTCTTGAATTTCCTAAATAACACGTTATCTTATTTATATATGATTCGAACAGGTGAACTATTAAATTCTCTCTTTCCAGCAATCCAGTACATCAACTAAAGCTTTGTAGTCAAACTTAACCGACTTACAAACTTTACCAAACCAAATTATCATATCAAACAATTTCCTGAAAAACTGAATTCACTGTTCAATTTTTTTGCCTCAAACATAAAGAAAGCTTTTTAAAATTTTCTTGAGCCTAAAAAAATGTAGGTGTGAAACCGAAAATTTAATTAAAGAAATATTTACGCCACCAGACCTTGAAAACCCTTCTGGCAAACTGATAAAAAGTCAAATTTTGTTTGCCATTTGTCTTTGATAAATGATTACGTGTTTGTTGTTTAGTTGTTATCAACAATATTCCAGTTGATAAGACATTTATTTATTTTTTTTTTTAATTGGTCGACGTTCAGCTGAAGTGACGATGAGTGTATTTTTCAATATTTATGTACATAAATATTGTACTACCACCTGTACACGCTCATTTTTATGACGTTTTGCCAGCAACATGCGGACAATGGCATTATTATCGGCCAATAACTGTATCAGTAGGCGGTATGGCTTTGTGATGATGTTTGGTGACGTCGCCAGATATATAGAAACTATGGTAAACACCTGCCAGACTTTATGCCGCTTTATTATAATTGTGTAGGGAAAACACTACAAGACCATGCACTATAATATATATCTAGTGTATTACTCTATTTATAAGCATGATTTAAATTAACTTTGTATGAAAAATTACTTTATTCCCTTGCAGATGGCGTGGCAGTATTTACAAATTGGTTTGGCTGGATTTGTTGGCGTTCCTTTCCCTATATTATATGCTCAATTTGGTATATCGCTTTGCCCTCGATCCAGCCCAGAAAGAGTAAGTTCCTTGCCGCAAAAAAAAAAGATCAATAAATTATTCTTAATAATTTTATTTATCTAGAACATTTGAAGCCATTGTGGCTTATTGCAATAGTTATCGTGATCTCATTCCCTTGTCCTTTGTGCTGGGTTTCTATGTGTCGATCGTCATGACACGCTGGTGGAACCAGTATACCTCCATTCCCTGGCCGGATCCCATTGCGGTCTTTGTAAGCTCCAATGTGCACGGCCAGGATGAAAGGGGGCGTGTCATGCGTCGCACTATTATGCGCTATGTTTGTTTGTGCTTAACCATGGTTCTATCAAATGTCTCGCCTCGTGTTAAGAAGCGCTTCCCGGGCCTAGGCAATCTTGTCGAGGCCGGCCTGCTTAATGAGAACGAGCGTACAATCATTGAGGCAATGAACAAATCGTTTCCAAGACCCTCTAAGCACTGGCTACCCATTGTGTGGGCAGCGAGTATTATAACCAGGGCTAGAAAGGAGGTAAATAATAAATTTAACCAAAAACTTATTACACTATAGATTGCAATACAAATACGATTTCAGGGCCGCATCAGGGATGATTTTGCTGTGAAAACCATCATTGATGAGCTTAACAAATTTCGAGGACAATGTGGATTGCTGATTAGTTACGATACCATCAGTATACCTCTTGTGTATACCCAGGTGGTCACATTGGCTGTCTACTCATACTTCTTGACCTGTTGCATGGGTCAGCAATGGGTGGATGGCAAAGTTGTTGGCACCAGCAGCTATCTGAATAAGGTGGATTTGTACTTTCCAGTTTTTACCACACTGCAGTTTTTCTTCTATATGGGATGGCTTAAGGTGGCCGAGTCATTGATCAATCCCTTTGGTGAGGACGATGATGATTTTGAGGTCTGTTTGAATAATACGAAATGCTAAAGAATTGTGAAACTAATTTAAAAAAATGGTGTTCCTTTAGGTTAACTGGATGGTAGATCGAAATCTACAGGTATCCTATCTAATTGTGGATGAAATGCATCATGATCATCCGGAGTTGCTAAAGGATCAATACTGGGATGAAGTATTCCCCAATGAACTGCCCTATACCATAGCTGCGGAACGATTCAGGGAGAATCATCCGGAGCCTTCGACTGCCAAAATCGATGTGCCCAAGAGTGCAGCGATGCCCTCGGGCATGTCGTCCGTACGAATTGATGAAATGGTTGGTAATAATAACGGAACCGGCCCTATTGCTGGGTCAAAGCCTGGGTCTGCCCCTGAGCAGCCACAGCTCGCACCCATGCAAACAGTTACTTATGATCTTTCCAAGGCTGCGCCAGATGAGGAGGTTAGAATCAAAATGTTGGCAGCATTATCTAGCGATACGAAGTATTGGCACCAATTAATCGGCTATCTTAATTAAACGTATAACTACACCCATGAACATTTCCCATGTGGCGGACAAAAGTTTAACTAATCAAAACGAATTATTTCTAACCTTCTAACTAAACCTAAAAAGCGATTCAACATTTGGAATTGAAATGTATCATTGGCATTTAATATAACAACGGTGCTTGGTAGCTTTAACTAAATCTTATGTATATTTATGATGTTCAAATGTTCAAATACTAAAGAGTTTTGAATGGCATGAGCAGTGGATTTGATTATGAATTTAAGGGTTAGTTTCTTCATACCTCTTAACTTTTTGTGCTAGCATGAATATTTCCAGGTTTAAAAGCCAGTTGGCTTCCATTAAAATAATCGTTGCATAACCACAATATTTATGGAAACTTAAAAAAAAAAGAATAAAATTAATATTTTTATTATTTGATTTCGTTCCATTTGAATGAATTTGATTTTATACAAATCAGATTATCTAAAGTGAACTAAAACAGATTAAGGTCAACAAGTTTACATAAAAAAAAGAGGTTGTACCCAAAGAGAACTTTCTTAAAAGTTTCATATTGATTAACTTTATATTTAAATTAGTTATATTGTTATATTTTTAGAAAACCTAAAAAAGTGATAAGCATAATCAATCCACTGACACAAAAAAAAAACACTATACTAAACTAGATATAATTTTAAATGGTGTTTGTGTGTCTTTAGACTCTAAGACTGCATACTAACTTTTGATTCTAACAATAATCTGTTCTTGCCTACAGCCTTTAACTGCACTACCACGCAATGCACGGCTTTCAGTTGCTTTAGTGCACGAAATACACATATTGGTTTCAAGTAACTTATGCACAATTTTGATATATAGAAACGCACAACGCTTAAGTATATAATTTGACTAATATAAACTTATTTTTCCCCCTTACGATACATCGCGCAGGGCGACGATGCCAGTGGGATTCATTTCTCTGCAGGCAATGGCAAATCGCGACTGGGACTCGGCTCCTCGCCCAGTTTGGTTAGCGTTTCGGGCACCTTGTCGCGTGTGAATACCGTGGCATCGGCACTCAAGCGTTTCCTTAGTCGCGATGACAGCCGTCCAGGTTCTGCCACGCCAAGCGATGATCCGGGCAAGTATCGTTTTCCCACCAGTGCCAGTTCAGCTAGCTTGACAGGCACTACTGTGGGCGCAACTAGTGTGAAGCCCGCTGGAAGCATGCGCATCACTCAGCAGGTCATTGAGGAGGTTGACGAACAAGCGACTATTACATCCATGCGACCGAATGATCCACGTCCCAATGTCAAGGACATATTTACAGCATCTGCTGGCCAGTCGCAAAATGCGCCCCTTCAACCTCCACCACCTACAACACCAGCAGGATCGGTGCCTGTACGCTCACAGCCAATGGATATACCAAGACGTTCACCAACGTATGAGCGCGCCCAATCGCAGTATGATCCAACCACATCGCTCTTTCCGCCTGGTGGTGTTGATGCTCTGCTAAGCACTTCTGCCCCAGTTGGCGATAGTCCCTCCATGCTTTCGGCAGCAACAGCGCCCACAACGCCAGTGGGTGACAGCAGCAAATCGCTATATGACCAGCAAAAGGCGGCTAGCCGTGAGACGGGTAAGTTGTTGGCATCCATGTTTAGGGGAATGTGCTCCCGCTGCTTTTGATACTCACATTTAACATTTATCTTCATATTCACACACACACATACCATATACTCGACGTAACGTTATTACTTAAAGCGATTGAGAGACCCGATGCAACGCAGCTGTTTAGGTGGTTCGTAACGCCCGGTAAAGTTCAATCAAGCAATGTCCAAACTAAGTTATTTTATTCCTTAGCTTGAATCTTTTTAATTGTTACTGGTTCTTAGACAATACTTTGATTTTGTAAAGTCTTTAGTTACGAAATTTGAACAGCTTGCGTATTTGTTTCACGTTTTATAGTAAAACAAATATTATGAACTTTTTGTTTTTGATTGCTGGATTATAAAGATTATTATCTGAATGGAAATACATTTTTATTTTACAGACTTATTTCCATATTGGAATGTATATTCGGTTATAGTACAAATATTACTATTGCCAATTCGGAATGTTGTAGCAGAAATCTCTCTTTTCAAAATCTAACTAATTTCACCTCATTCATTTAAAATATATTTTTAATAGATTTTTATTTTAATTGGTGTAAGAACTAAGAGCTAATTAATTAAGGTTCCCTGGTCTATTTAATTGTTATTTTTTATTTAAAATATGTATTAACTTGTTTGTTATATACCAAATAACTAGAGCTTAGCAAATATTTAAATTGGTAGTTTTAATTGTATTACATGTATTTGTTTATTAATTCTTTTGTTAAAAAGTTATTGCGCCCCTAAATTCGGAAATTGATATTAAACTTTGCCTAGCCGTAATCCTTTTTCTAGCTGTTGCACGTATTTCTTGATCTTGTTGAATACTCACTTCTGCTGCATTACGTAAGCTAATCTAAATCTTTGTCCTTGCAGTTGAAAACTTAGACATCAAGACGTCCAATGATGTGCTAGCAGCGAATGCAGCTGCAGAACCAGTTCCAGAAGCAACTACAGATGACTTTGACAAGCTAAAGGCAGCTCGCGAAAAGGAGAAGCTAATGCGACAGCAAATTAACTTGGCACGCACTATAAGCACTGCTCCGGGCGTGGATGCCTCTGGAGTTGTTGTGCCCGTGGCTATGCCAGTAGCAGCAGCTGTAGCTCCACCGCTTACATCTAATGCATCGAGCGGCGATCTGCTTGCTGGCGGAGAGCCAGTGAATAATTCGACCTTTAAATCTGAGGATGCCACAACTGGAAGTTGAGCTGGCATTTAGTATTTAGGCATACCGTAAATAAATAAATATGGTATGCCGTATTCTGTTGTACATCTATTGAAATAATGTTTAGGTTAATTAAGCTTTAATGTGTTAGTTAATTTATGTAAAATACTAAACTAAATGCCTTAACAAGCTGAGTGACACAAAACAGATTAAGAATGCTCATAACGTTTTAGCGAAATTGAGTTAGAATCGACATAGTATGAATAAATGCTGTTAAAATACCTATTATTTAACACATAGGTCAAAAGTGATTTGAATCTTTACAGTAATATATAAGATTTTCCTAATGTTCAACAAATTTGTGTTTTATTAGTAAAAACGTCATTCAATCGAGCATTGTCAAACGGATCTAGCTGAATTTGTACGATCGTAACTTTTTATCAAATTTTGATAATATTTTCAAAGATAATGTTTCACGGATGTTTTTAAACAAGCTTTTAATTTGGAAGAGTTTAAGGCAACGGGACTTTGCAGTGCTTATACATACTGATGTAACTAACATAAATTGACTGTGGATGTTGATCAAGAATGTATAGTGCCAGAAGTGCTTTCTTCTGCCAGTTAGAAACATTTACTTATTAAATTATTCCCAGCACATATTGGAAGGTTTTTAGTTTTTATTTACTTATGTTAGTTTATTACAATGCACTTACATAATTATCGCGAGTAAAAATGAAATTTCAGTTACTGAAGTTTAATTTGCAACTTTCCATATCGTCCCATACAAATATATAAAAAACATGATTTTAATGATATTTCTAGTGATATTTAATGTTGTTTTAGATGCTAGGTAATACAACTAAAAGAAATTAACATAAACGCTAATAGCGTTTAAGGAAATATTATCAAGCTATGATGTGGGTTTTTGTGTTGTCAATTGCCTCATTAAAAGTATGCGTGCGACGGCGGTGCTTTTCAATACCGCGTAACCTGACCCCCATAGCGATCCTGGGCTGGGCGACTGCCACCGTACATGCCACCGGCACCGCTGTTACCCTGATAGCCACCAGAGCTGCGTTCGTTGTAGCTGCGATCAAAACGACCTTGTCCTTGCATCGGGCGCCAGTTGTTATCTTCGATGGTAGCCGACTTTTGCCACGAGTTATTGCCATGCATGTTAGACGACATTCCGTTGTTGCTGTATGATGATTTTATTGGGCCACTACCCCCACCACCCAAATGAGTGCTAGCACTGCTGCCACCGGATGGTGCCCAAATATTAACGTTCGAATTGCTACCATAGCCGCCCGCAGCTCCACTGCTGGTCGAAGTATCATACCGTTTGTTGCCACTAAAAGTTTTAATAAAAGTATTTTAAAGTGTCGTTAGGTTACAAGAAAACAAAACTTTTACTTACTGTGACATGCTGTGGGAATCGTCGACAGCACCGCGTCTGTAATTGGAGGTGTTGGTGCGATCGGTATCGTTATAGCGACCGCCACCAGTAGCTCCACCGCTTGAGTTATTCTTGTGACCATACGAGCCGGCTACATTGCCAGTGTTGTTCTTATGCACATAGGAGCCGACGCCGCCGCCTGCGTTGCTTTTGTGTACATAGGAGCTGCCTGATCCGCCAGCTCCGACACCACTAGACGAAACGGGCAAATGTCGCACCTCCACCTCGCGTTTGTAATCATCACGCTTACTTGTGGTGGATGATGTATAATCGTGCTTGGAGCTAGCGACATAATCATTTCCACCAGAGCGTTTGCTAGGCACAGCAGCGTAGTCCTCGATGGCACTGCGTTTGGTACCCGTTGAACTACCGTAATCGCCACGTTTATTTGTGTAATCCATGCGTTTTGAACTCGAGTAATCCTCAATACCACGCTTTGATCCCGATGATGAAACATAGTCGTCATGTTTCTTGTCATAAGTGCTTGTGCTGTTTAGGGATGAACTAACTCAGTTAATGGAACATTGTACATTGTGCACTCAACTTACCTGCGTGAGCTAACCAACGTAGCATCGAAGCGCGGCGGTGGTGGAGCATCAAAGACGGTAGAGCGCTTACGATCCGAAACATCGGTGTAGCGATCATCACTACGTTTACTTAGCGAACGCTTAGTTGAATCGTCACGTGATTCCATAATCCTGGAGAACCATTAAGTGGCAATAAGGAAAAGATGAAAAGAGTTATATATACAACATTAGAAACATTTTAGGGATAGAAGATTCAATTGCGTCGGTAAATATGTATGTAGATATAGTTTAGACTACGATGCAGTACATTTGCAGTTGCATAAACATAAACATATTACATAGATGCAAAAGCATTTGCCTAGACTCGATCCGATTTGGGTTGAAGGAACAACGTGGCGGCTGCAACTTAACACACTAATTTATACGGCGAAGTGCCATTTTGAGAAATATGTAAAAATAAATATGTTGGTGTTGTTTTTAGCGTTGTGTGTGCAACGCATTTACGTTTATCATACTTCAACTGTTGACGCTTCAACTCAAGGCGCTCCAGCTCGATTTTCTCACGCTCCAGCTTCTGGCGCTCTCGTTCCATGCGCAATAGTTCGGCCTTCTCTCGCTCAAGGCGTTCCCGCTCGATGGCCAGCTTGCGTCGCTCCTCGGCCAAGCGTTCCTCCTCCACGCGTTGGCGTTCGCGTGCCTCACGACGACGTCGCTCCTCCTCACGCAGCTCTCGTTCCCGTTCGCGCAAGCGCTGGCGCTCCCGCTCCTCACGTATCTTCTGATAGGACAACAACTCGCGCTGACGGCGCTCACGTTCACGTTGACGCTGTTGAATCTCACGATCAACGTCGCGCGGTTGCCGAGCTGGGCGACGATCGGTTGATGCTCCGTCGCGCTGTTGTGACTTTTGTCCAGAGCGGTGGTCACGCTCGTGGCGCTTATCACCACCTGCGGACTTCTCCTTATTGTCGCGCCCAGACTTGTTGTTGCGGTCCTTGTCCTTGCCATCCCGCTTGTTGCCCAATTCACCGCTAGAAATTTTCCCCTCCCCACCAGCGTCACCACCCTTTTTATCATCGCTGACGCCACATTTGCCACTGCCCTTCCTATCGTCGTCCTTCTTCTTTAAATCGTTGCTGGATTTGCTGCTTGTCTTGCTATTGGCCTTGCCACCAGAGTCCTTCGCTGAGGAAGCACTGCCGCCAATCTCGTTTTTAGTACGTTCCACCGATATGATTCGTCCATGAAGTTCAGTCCGATGTAGATTTTCAATGCAACGTGAAGCATCCCCGGATGAGGACATGGTAACATATCCGTAGCAGCGCGTGCCTGGGGTACGTGTATTGGTGACAACCTTAGCACCGATCACCTTGCCGAATTTGGAGAAAATGGCCTTCAAGTCACTGGCACGCGTCAATGTCGACAAACCGGAAACCCAGAGATTGCGTGACAGCAACGCCTGCTTGCCGCCACCATTCGACGAAGCACCAGCGGAACCAGCGCCTCCACCTGATCCGGATTTGTTGGCAGCGGCACCCGAGGATGCCGATGCACCTGCACCTGTTGCTGTTGTCGATGTTTTCTCTGCAAGTTCCATGTAAATAATAACAATATTGGAAGAGAGTTATGGTCAGAGCTGTGAGTGGCTGGTTAACTGTTTTTGCTTTTTTTTTGTGGTATTGATTTTGATTTGATTATTAAGGGAAGCACTTTAAACGCACATTTGTAGCTGCTGCTGCTTTCTGTTGTATCGTAAATGATCGACAAAACGAACCTGACTCTAAATTGTACAATAAAATTTGTATATATATATATCATCGTTATTGATCTGCGCACTAAGAAAGCTAAGAGAGTGTGAATTTGATTGGGTTGGCCGATGCTGATACTAATGCTTTTGCCTTTTGCGACTGCTGCTCTGCCCAATATATAAGCTGTTGTCTTCAAGCGAGTGTCCACGCAGATATGTCAAAAGCGATCAAACTGCAGACATCAATGTTGTTGCGGAAATCGTCGGTGTTGTCGTTGCTGCCGGTGCCGTCACTTTTCTCGAAATGTACATCACCACCGTTGACATCGCCATCACCATCGCCATCTTTGTCATCATCGTGGTTGTTGTAGACTGTCGTAGGATTTAATTTGCAATGCAAGGTTACCACGAAGATAATACTGTCTGCGTCGAGTTTTTTTTTTGATACTGGACTAAGCCAAATATGAATCAAAATGTACACATTTCGTTCAAGCGTAAGTTGTGCTTTTTCCAGCTTAGATCAACTCCTTCTCCACTTATTGTTATTACGTTGTGATTTGAGAAACAACTTTTGGCCAATAATCCCAGATGCAATTTATATTTTGATCCCCTTAAAACACATTTCTGGTGTATAGAGCCAAGTGAAACCTCAACCAGCGCCGCTGGTGGTTCAAAATATTATACAATCTTCTGTCGGTTTTATCCATTCCGTTTCCAATCAAATTCACACTCTCTTGCACACTTTATTACGATATGACGCACATTGGTTTTTTCGTAAACTTATTTCATGCGTGACCTAACCAACTTATAAGTACAGATTTTGTAGACACACTAAACTTGCTGGTGTAAAAGCAACATAGTTTACCTTTATCGTCTTTTGGGTTCGACGATTTTGAAGAAGACTTTTGATCACTGTTTTATCCATTAATTGAGAAATGTGTTGAAAATATGAAATGAACAATATAAAATTTGTATAAGTATTTTGATGGGAATGCTAAAAATTTGATTAACCAACCTAGAGTCCTTCTTATCACTGGACTTGTCGTCTTTTTTCTTAGAACGTGTGTTGTCGTCTTCTTTTTGGTTTTTTTTGTCTCCATCCTTAGAGAGCGTGCTCGACTTGTCAATTTTACTTGCCGGTTTTACTGTAAATTTATTATTTTAATGTTAAAATACAACAATAATAATATAGAGCAAATCAACGGTGGACACAAAACGGAAGACGTTACACATTTGGGTTACCATTTAAGTGCTGGAGCAAGTCTATTTTTTTTTTTTTTGTATACTTATATTCACCATTAATATATGCTCTTATTCAAAATTAATGTTGTAGGATTTTTGATGTTATGTTTGGCAGACTAAGGTGTTGCTACTTTTTATATTAAGCAGGTACATTTTTTGCATTTTCGCAATGAAGTATGGTAATAAAACGAGTTTTGGCAGCACAAACGGTGAGAAAGTGTGTAAGACACGATTTATATATAGAGGTAATTGAGAAAGCTTGACGGGAACACTAACAAGATTAACTAAAACCCGGTTTTTTTTTTGTTTGACTTTATGTGTATGCAATTTGAATGCTGTACGTCAATTTCTAGTCCTAAATTGTGGAGTTATCATTTTACCAATTGCTTACCCGACTTAACAGACTTATCGTCAGGGGCCTGAAATGACAATTAAAAGTTAGCTTGTATTTGTAAAAATTGTTCATTTTATAAATTACCTCGTCATGCAAAAGCTTTTGTTCGTCTTCACCAATAGTTAAGTTTATGGATTCATCATTGTCCATATTAACAGTATCGCCAGTATTCTCCTCCTGTATTTCGCTTTCGGTTGCTGGCACAATTTCGGCCTCTTTCGAATCATTTTCGTCATTATTTTCACTTTTACCATTTTGCTCCTGACGGTACTCGTCGGAATTTTCATCATCATCATCGTCTAAAATGACACACACATCGTCAACATCGCCGACTTGATCTATTTCGTGCCCATCTTCATCAGCGTGGTGAGCACCGCCTTCGCCATTGCCATCTTCTGGATTCTGTTCATCAGTGTCAATTGGCTCCTCTTTTATTTGCACATCGGAGGACACAGCTTCTTTCATTGGGTTTTGAATTTGCTTATTTGCCTTGCCAGGCGACCCAATTAAATGTGTGTTTGGGTCGACGCCCTCCTCTTTTAGAGCCTAGAATTGTACACATTTTGCATTGTTTACAAGTGTTACTGTTGCATAACTGTTGCAAATTTATACCCTCTCAAGACGTTCAATGAGCACCGCTTTTGGTCCCACAGTCTCTAGCTTGCGTTTTTCCAACTCTTCTTTTAGATCGCTAACTCGCAGCTCGCTTATTTTCTTGCCGATCTCGGGCATATTGATTTCTTATTACACTTATTCACAAGCTTGGGACAAGATCTTACACGAAATTAAAGAACACACTTAAATAACTAGAAAAAAATTAGATTTTTCCCGTTTTCACAACGTGTATATATTTCGTATGACAACTGAGAACCTTTCCCAAGTTTTCCTGAAACCAAAATGGCGACGAGATAAATACTTAGCAGGGATAGCTGAAATATATCGATAGACGAGGGCTACAACATAAATTACAAAATTGTCAAACTACAGACTTTGCATTACATACTAAAACTACTAATAAAAGTGACAATGCACGAGGGTAACACAACCATATACTCTATATTTCACAGATTAACATGTGTAACTTTAAGTAAATTAACCTTTAAATAAAATAGAACGTAAGAATGAAAATAATTATTTAAAGTCTGTTGTTTGTTAAACACTTCAATAGTGGTTTGCAATAGTTTTAAAATATTTTATTTTGTAATATGCGATATTTTTGGTATTTTTGCAATTGTTGCAAACGGTCTTACAGTATTGAGCAGTATCTTTTTGGGTGTCAGATTCTTGTAAATAAATGCAATTGTGAACCGGCTTACAATGGCTGTGGTTATTGAGACCACGCTGGGTGACCTGACTGTTGACCTATTCACGGATGAGCGACCAATTGCTTGTCTAAACTTCATAAAACTGTGCCAATTAAAATACTACAACTACAATCTATTCCATACGGTGCAGCAGGGATTTATAGCCCAGACCGGCGATCCAAGTGGCGTCGGGGATGGTGGCTCCTCAGTTTGGGGCGTTGTAGAGGGCTCCCAAAAGCGATTCTTTGAAGCAGAATACATACCGAAAATACACCACTCAAGTGCCGGAATGTTGTCCCTAGTCAGTGCCGGTAAAAACCTAGTTGGCTCCCAGTTCTTTTTTACGCTTGGTGAAAACCTGACTTCACTAGACGGTGCTCACTGTGTCATTGGCGAAGTTGTGGAGGGACACGAGCTACTTCGAAAGCTCAATGATGCCATTGTGGACGACAAATTTCGTCCCTATCAGGATATACGCATAACACACACGGTCGTTCTTGAAGATCCGTTTCCAAATCCTCGTGGCTTTCAAGTACCTGCCCGCTCACCGTCTCCCAGTGTAGAACGTCTGCAAAATGGTCGAATTGCTGCTGATGAAGATATTGACGACACCGACGGCAAAACCATGGAAGAGATGCAAGAGATGCTGGCAGAGCGGGAGGCCAAGGCTCGTGCCACGATTTTAGAAATTGTGGGCGATCTGCCGGATGCTGACATGGCTCCGCCAGAAAACGTGCTATTCGTATGTAAGCTCAATCCCGTAACGACAGACGACGACTTGGAGATTATATTCAGCCGCTTTGGCGTTGTAAAAGGATGCGAAGTTATACGTGACCGTAAGACAGGCGACTCCTTGCAGTACGCATTTGTAGAGTTCGAAGACCAGAAGTCGTGCGAAGCGGCTTTTTTTAAGATGGACAATGTGCTTATTGACGATCGACGCATTCACGTAGACTTCTCGCAGTCTGTATCTAGAGTTACCTGGCGAGGAAAAGGGCGTGGCGTTATAGGTGCTGATGGCAAATTGGACTTCAATAATCTAAAAGACAATGGCAACAAAGGTAGTAAAAGTGACAGTAAGACCAACCAAAGGGGACGCGATGACAAGCGAAGGGATGAACGCAAGCCTGAAGCACAAAGAAGCCGAATGAGTTCTGCAGAACGAATAAAAGCACGTGAACTGCGGCACCAAGAGCAAAGAGTTCGGGACGACCGTTCCCGTGGCCATAACTTACAACGTTCAAGATCAAGAGAAACAAATGGACGCCATAGAGAACGAATCGATAGACGTCGATCACGGTCGAGAGACCGAAACGATCGTAGAAAAGCACCATCACCTTACCGGGATAGTCGCTATTCACCAAATCACAGACGCCAAGAAGATCGTCGTCATCGTAGTCGAGATCGGGATCATAGGTAATTTGTTTGGGGTGCATCTTAACTTAGATAAGTACGTAACAACCTTTTTTACTTGCAGGTCTGCAATTAATACACGAGTGACTTCAAAAACTGAACGATGGCAAGATGTTGAAAAAAAGAACAAGGCAGAACGATCGGAATATACTTCTAAAGATCAAAAACGTTTAGCAATAGATAGGGAGAGAGAATCGAAGAACAAATTGAAACGTGCAAAGAGAAGCAACTCGGAATCTAGCGACTCCTCAGAAGATAGTGAATCATCATCGTCATCTGATAGCTCAGATGATAGCTCCTCCACGGATAAACGTAGCAAACGGCGAAAGAGCCACAGGTCAAAGCAAAAGAAGACCAAGTCAAAGAGCAAACACAAGTCAAAGAAAAAACACAAGAAATAGCATTTACGCATGATTTATCAAAACAAATAATTAAAACTAACTCGCTAATTTGTACAATAATATTATGTAATATTTCTACTTTTTACTGCGCGAATCTTCATTTAAAGCAGCCATTGCTGCTCCACCACAACAATCTGTAGACTTATCACCTTGCCGTCTTCGTGGTGGTGCAATGTCTGCATCGGGATCAAATACTACATTGTCCAGGCGAGTTGTCTCTGGCGTAATACGAAGTTCTGCAAATCATTTAAAGTTAGTTAAAATTAAAAACGATTTATGTAATTTGTACCAACCATAGACGTTGTCTTTTGTTTTTTTGGCCTGTATAACATTCGTTCGTAGCTCATAATTTACATCCAAAGCTAAATTAAGCATCTATAAACAGTAACAATTTTAAAAGTGAGGTCAGTCAAGAATTAAATACAATGGTTACAACCTTTTGAATCTCCTTTACATTGGTTTCATTTCGGTTTTGCAGAAATGATTCGTTGATTTTAAGCCGACCGGCTACAAGGGCCCTGTCGTCGCCCGCAAATACATACTGCCGCGTTCGGTGAAGCTTTTTAAAAGCACTCAGCACCTGTTATTGGAGTAAAAAGTTATGCATTTTTAACATTAAGCGAAAAACTTACCTGCCGCTTTAGAGATTGGGACATTCTTTTTCCGTCATTAACGAATTCACAGCTGGTATTTTGAAACCTATTGACAGCCCTATTTTAAAGAGTTGCACATTTTGCAGCTATCGATAAATAAATATCGGCAATAGTCTTAATAGATTGATTTCGACAACGCCAGCTCAGTTGCTAGAATATATTTACATCGTTTGGTAGTGTGTGGCGTTTGTTCCGGCGCGAATAAATAAATATATAAAAAATATTAAAATGCACTAGTCTTAAATCATAGACATATTTAAAAAAAATTTACGGTTAAATAGCAATGCAAGCAACCGCAATATCCATTAATAAGCAATAAGAGCAATTAACTGAGGACGTGCGTAAGCACTGGTGAAAAGTGAAATTAGTGACGATTTAGTGCGTGCTTCTTCACTTATAGACGGCGATAAACAAAAACAAAACTGGCTCAAAACGACAAACTAAGTGTGTTCCTCAAGAACATGGGAGAAGAAGAAGAGGAGGAGGAGGTGACGGATCTGAAGCTTCAATTGTTCCACAATACAGTACGCGAGCACATTGTAAGTGACCAGCCAACTTCACAACAATGTGACGTCACATTACACACCCCTTAAAAGTAGCATTAAATTGGATGCAGCTGCCTGCGTTTTGTTGCCACTGCAGCTGCCTATTGTTTACAATTGTCAGTGTCAATACAGCAGCCTCAAATTTCAGTCAAACCAGACGATAAACAAATCAGCGATATTTAGAAGTGTTAGTGCGTTTTTGTTTATGGTTCTTATCAGGCAAACGACTCGATTTACGATTTCAACGAATGCCAAGGCGAAACATATAAATAATAATAAAAAGTATAGAAAATGCGATATCACTGGTAGTCGCTACTCAGTTTCTATTTGATTTGCAAATAACTTGACTTCCTGTTAGAAAAGTAAATACAAGAAAAAACACTTAGAAGTCAGATGGCAACTTTACATACCAGCTGCTTAAATGTACAATTTGTGTGATTTTTTAAGACTCTTAACAAGTAGCAACAAGTGAAAGTGCTTTGGTTTATTAATAACCATTTGGGCTTGTAATAAAACATGTTCACGTATGCGTATGTAGTATAAGTTTGTGTTGCGCAAACAAGAAACAAGACAAACAAAAACAATTTCGAAATTTATTGTAAACTGTTGCACTTGCTAACAGAGTCAAGTGCACGGCCAAATGGGAACAATTCGTGACCAATCTTTAAGTCCAAGTGTGTCAGCAGCTGTGGCATTTTATCTAAACAACAAACCGATCGTGGCAATTTTCAATTCATAAATATACTTGTATACATATGTACGTATGTAAATCTCATTTTGTTGTTGTTGCTGTGTGTGTGTCTGTCTGTGCTATGCGAAAAATACATAGTGTTTGTTTACACAGCTATAAATAAACAATTCTTTTGTTTGTAGCTATACAATTGCTTCTCGGTTGCATACTATATTCATGAGTCTGTGGCATATGTTTTTTACCTGCAAATCGAAATCAAACCAGGAAAGCAACTGTTCTTTACACATCACATTCTGTTGTGACCCACATACTTAATGCATTGAATAATATCACACTGAATGTGGGTCAATAATTAAAGTACGTGCTTCGCATTAGCAATGCTTTCGAGAAAGAAAAACAAAAAAAAGCACTCATAAATTATGCAGGAACCCCTAAATATATATACGTATACAAATAAGTCAAACCATTATCTGCAATGCAAAGTAAAGTAAAACTTTTCTAATTAATGAAATGGTTCAAAAGTGATGCCATTAAACAAGTTTTTTTATTGCTCAAATTACAAGGCGCAAAAAAGTTGAATTTAATTTTTTAAAGACTTTTTCAAGTAATATTCAGACTTTAGTAAATTATTGTCGCCGTTACTAGCATTTTCTCTGCAAATTTTGATTCGTTACTCCTGGAAAATATAAATAATAGCTCTTTCCAGTCATTTACGAAAACATCTTTCACTTAGTGCAAGTGTGCAAAATGACTGTGTTTTTGTTTTTGTTCGACTTCAGCCTCCAACATTTACCGGCAAACTTGTTTAACAAATGGCAACAACAATACAACAACAGTAACAACATCAGCATCAAAATGCCGTACAGACGGCTTTTATGATTGTCGCTAGCTGTCTAACGGCTGCTGCCCACGTTGGACCCCTTTGCTGTCAATATGCATTTGCTATTTATAGCCAAGTTGTATGCCGTTGATTTGGGCGTTTTTCATCTCGAGTTCACGTCAAGTCATTGACTCGTGTGTTTATGGCCAATGCATTTGGCTTGCACAACTAGTTTGCATAGAACATGTTGCATCTATCTGCTTCTTGCCTAGGTTCTCTCTCTCTCTCTCCCTTTGGCAACTGTAATATAATAACTGGGCATTTCCATATTGTGTTGTCACAATCGTGAATTCCACTTCCAGTTTTAAATGGAACTAGACATATCTCTGCATATGTATTCGTGTCGCAATCGCAACAAATTCATTCATATAAAGTGTAACTTGATAGCTTTGGCTTTTTGCGCGTTCTTATTTTCCTATCGCATTCACACAACTGTGTTGTGGACTGTGGGGCACGCGTTCCAAGTTCATCAGCGCCTCAAAGCGGCACGTCACTTAAGTTATTTAATTACAAAAAAATATACTATACTCTTACATACAGGCAAACGTATGGTTTTAAATATAAACTACGCACAATTGTATATATGTTGATATAATTAGATTTTGTTAATCTAATCAATCGAAGTCAATCCACGTTCCGGGCCTCAATGAGCTATTAAACTAATAATTATATCCGCAAGCTCATATATCTACGAAGCACACAAAACATTTGTATAATCACACACACACACACACACACGTGAATAATAATAGTATAAGTGGTTGTAGTATGGTGCCATCAGCTAGCGTTAGAACAAAGGCAACAGCATTCGACACATGTGTGTGTAAACTGTTTTGTTTTGAAGATAGATCTTTTGTTGTTTGCTTTTTGTTTTTCTTCTTGCAAAACATGAAAAATTCTTTTATTAATGATATATGTGGTATAGGTGTTGGTATATAAGTATTGTGAACATAGTTATCTATTTTTTGTTTTTGTTGTTTTGTTTAAGGCTCAAAAAAATGAATGACGTGTGCTTTGAATAATTAGCGTCAATCTTTTATATTTATGTGTTCATACATATATAAAATTATTTTATTTTTAATACTTGGCTATCTAGTTTTGTGTTTAGTTAGTTTTTTATCATTTTCAATTGGCGTCTACAGATTATTTAAATAGATTTTTGCAGTCAATGACACTGAAAGAAATTAAATGCATATGTACTTGAAAAGTTTAAGACAGTTAAGGAAAAACGTACATCAAATATTATGGGAATTTCGAAAATACTAATAACAAATTATACAAACAAAATAGTTTAAGTTTATTTGTGGTTGGCATTTCGTAATTTTCGTATATATACTTGCAGTAATCTAATAAATTATTTTGATTTATTACACATTTGGCATAGAAAAAAAACAATAAACAAAAGTTTATATATGTAGATTGATATATTGAAACGTTTACATGTTAAACACAATAATATGAAACATGTTAAATTAGCTTTATAATGAAATTACACTCAAACACTTTAGCTACCTGCAGAAGGTTGACATTTAATTGGCCAACACAATCACAATATGATTCTTATCACTGGATTTGTTGCTGTTTCGTGTCGTCAGTGGCTGATAAGCACACATCCAAAAGACTAACTTTCGACCTTTGTACACAAATGTTTATTGTTTAAAAAGTGGTGTTGGTTGTTATTAATCATCCAACGTTTGTTGATGTTGATAATTAAGTCAAATAATTGTGTATCCAGGTCTCTAATCGCCAAAACGTAGTCAAATAGCGGCCTTGATGACCTTCAACTATTTTCAAACTCATCTTATGAAAACATTCTATTTACATTGAATGTCAGATTTGTAGAAGATCGTTTTGAAGACCTTGACACGAGCTGGCATATTTAGCTATGATAACAATCGAGAAAGTGGCAAAAATAAACACAATTCAAACAACAACAAACGATAAGAAAGAAGAAAACAAAAAGACGAAAGCGAAAATAAATATGTGTAGAAATTTAATGCTTATTGTGATACATTTAAGTTTCTTTTCAAAGGCATATATATGTTTCTTAATATCGATCTCTGCTTATATTTTTTGAATATTGTATAACTTATAGTATATATTTATTTTGCAGATCTTTTTGCTACTGATCATTTTGCTGTACTTCAGTTCGTATGTGGTTGTCTCACGTTTCCGTCGACGCGATCGCGACGATCTCTACTCAAATGACGAGGACGAGGTGCTTGTCTATCGCATTAGGTAAATTATTATTATCTGTATGGACAGGTGAATAGCCAAAGTCAACAATTATTAACTCATTCATGTTTTTTTGTTTTAGCTTTTGGCTATGCACCTTTACATTGGCAGTGGCCGAGGGCGCTGCAATGCTGTTGCCGGTATCCATAGCAAGCAATGAGGTGCTGCTGCTGTATCCAAACAGCTACTATGTCAAGTGGTTGAACAGCTCACTGATACAGGGTAAGCATTGAGACTGTGGAAAAACGTAATTAACAATAACTAACATTTCCTATACATTTGCAGGTCTATGGAATCATGTTTTTCTCTTCTCCAATCTGTCGCTGTTTGTCTTTTTACCATTTGTTTACCTCTTCTCCGAATCAACGGGCTTTGTTGGCCACAAAAAGGGTATTTTGGCGAGAGTCTACGAAACCTTTACAGTATTCATATTGATGGCTATCATTGTTCTAGTACTAACTGCAGTGCTTAACGCAGTGTTTGGCATTGAAAAGTTTCAATTCTTTTGGTTTCTAAGTGAGTATACCCATAGCTAACAAATTGAAACGGAAGCTGTTCCACTCTGTCGCATAACAGACTGCACCTAGAACTGCTCCCTAATTTATACAAAACCTATTAAATGGATTGCATTGCTAATTTCTGATTACTTTGTTTACGCTTCACAGATTTGGGCAGTGTTCACCTGCCGTTCCTTTATTCATGTGTCTCATTTCTGGGCGTAATGCTAATGCTGAGTAAGTACAATACAATAGAATAAAATAAAAAAAAGAAATAATATTGAAAGCCCATTATATTGCTTTAGATTTTGTCTTCTTCAATCTGGCCGATAAACTTGTCTATGTAGGCCAGCTGTTTTGGATTATGTTCACGAGCTTTGGCCACGCTTTCCTCGAAGCGTTCGTCATCCTTTAAATGCTTATAAGCAGTGGCTCTATACAGCCAGGCGCGCAGATTAGTCTCCTGCAACTTGTCCAGCACATACTGACAATCTTCCACGGCGCGTTTGTAATTGCGTAGTCTATATTCAACAGAACATTAAGTTTAATAGCTGTTTAGGCATAGTTGACTTGATAACTTACTTAATGTAGCACAAGGCACGATTATTGTAGGTGATGGCGCTGTCCTTAACGCGCTCGATGGCCTTACCATAGTGTAGAACAGCTTTCTCATAGCTACCGTTGCGAAAAGCTTCATTGCCTTGACTATTAAAATATAGATTTAAATCTTAATCAAAGCCAGTTATTAATTCAAAAAGCTCAAATACTTACTTGCGCTGCATTTCTGCCTCGTATTCACGTTTGGCACGCGCCTGAGCACGTTCATTGGCATCCCTTTCGATCTCCTGCATAAAGCTCTGCTGAGATTGGGTGGCCGGCTGTTGGCTCTCCGTCTCGCGCTTGTTAATTATAGTGCGATTTTCACGTACTCTAAGACGCACATTGTCCACGTCAAGGTTCTCAAAGTCCTCGGCTGTTTTTGCTTTCGGCCCTGGATTATCTTCATTTGAATTGCCTTTTAAAATGTCGTCAATTTGTTGCAAAGTCGATTCAAAATCGGCAAAATCATCACTGTCTGTCTTTTGCATGTTGAATTTCCTATTAAGAGTATATATTTGTATAATTCAAGGAAATAGAATTCTATATGACTTGACTAACGTTTGCCGACTGAAGTTAAAGTTTGTTTATTTTTCAATACCATAACAACCGACTAACAAATCTGTTTGCTTTGTTTATTTTTATTAACAGTTTGTACGCCGTATGGTTTTGTACGGTTGTTTGGCGTTGTCAACCAGGTGCTGGTAAGGCCCTTGCTGCTGCGAGACGTTAACGAAGAGTTTAGCGCATTCTATATGGAGGAAGCAAGCGTAAAACGCAAGTTAGCCAACATTGAACTTCATAATGTGAGCACAAACGGCAATCGCCTGGTCAATGGCAATGGGCGCACAAATAGCTATTTGGCACAGCCATTGCTGCAACACTCGCTAGCGCATTTGTATCAGCGCAAAACGCTGGCCGGCAATGTAAACGAGCAGCAGGAATTGCTTAACGAAAGACTGAGAGAGCTATACAGTGAGCGCAAAGAGCTGGATAAGTTGCGGAAGTCGAGTACATTTCAGCGCACCTTTGTATATCCGCTCGCCATGCTACTGTTGCTTTTCTGCACAGCCGTCACCACTTTGTTGGTTGTGCAGAATACGCTGGAGCTGCTTATAGGCATTAAGGCGTTACCATTGAGTACAAGAGTAAGTGCAACACTTGAAACGATTACCCAAGCGATTAGCTAACAATTTGTATTTTTTTTTAGCAATTTACATTGGGAATTTCATCGCTCTCGAAACTGGGACCTGTTGGCGCTGGCTTGGAGGTGTGTCTCATATTTTACCTGGGTGCCACGTCTGTGGTGGGTTTCTACAGCATGCCATTTATGGATAATGTACGACCAAAGCGGCAACAGACATCGCTGCCACAGTTGATGTTAAACTGTGCGTTCATGTTGGTGCTATCCTCGGCACTGCCTTTGCTAAGCAGGATCATAGGTATGGGTAATGGTGGCCAATGCAAAATACATTGTTTCTAATAACCTTGTTTTATTTCGTTTCCAGGCATTACAAACTTTGATTTGCTGGGTGACTTTGGGGCCATCGAGTGGCTTGGCAATTTTCAGATTGTCCTGCTATACAATCTTGTCTTTGGCACAACGACAGCACTGTGTTTGGCCAATAAGTTTACGGCAACAGTGCGGCGCGAGCTGCGTGCCCGGTTAGTGGAGAACTATGTGCTCTTTACTAACTACATGAGCTTCATCAACTGATATTTAAGACGGCGACGCAACAAATCCTTACCATGTCAACGTCAGCGTGACGTTGACCAGATGTTAAGAGATTTTGTCGAGTCGCCGCTCCAGAGTCTTACTAACTTATATGCTAAGTACTACGATCTGAGTCGTAAGAGTAGTCGCAAAACCACCGCTAGTCGCCAGGCAACCAACCCGATGGACTGTTGAGAAAGAATTGCGGAGGTGCAGCTTTCGACATAAATGAAAAAAGGAAAAATACATTTTATACAGAACTGATATTGCTAGTTAAATGTTGCGCTGTTTATTGTTGTGCTTAATTGTTGTAGTTTTTAAGATGCTCATAATGCTTGTGAGCGCAGCATTTTATCTTTATCTCTTGTGTACACACTCACAAAAATGGAGACTTTTGTACAAATTGGACAGGGATCTACATTTGTCTACATCTATCATATTTTGTATACAAAACATCGCGTGCAACATAAACTGCTGTCAACAATATACTTTTAGATTTAGTTGTAGGTGTTTTTAAAAAAAAATTTTTAGTCTGAGTCCATAGTCAAAGTCGATTTGTCAATGTCGAGAATCATTAATTTATACATACGTATTTTTACAATAATATAATCGCATATATTTATTTGATTTTAATGCAATAATATACAAGCTTGTATTTCATTGTCATTTAAAATTTAATTTATCTTCATTTTTTATTTATCTACATATATCTATAAAACTATGTATTTTAACAATGTTCCTTAAATGGCGCAGATGCTACTGCGCTTTCGTATCATTAAAATTGCATACTAAAATCAATAACAATAAATACATAATATATGCATCTACAGGTTATGTGATAAAAATAAACTAAAAACGTTTAAAATAATATCAATACATCTTATTTCATTGCGCAAACGCAGCTTTAGCCATGCTTGGTTTGAGTGAAAGAAAACTGATTTTGAGCTTATTTTTTTTTCTAGCTTGACGGCGTTATTCCTGTTGGCCTAACTCGAGTTTCTACCAATCTTTCAGACTGCTGTACGCTTAAAAATTACTGTGATCTTATTATAAAATAGATGTATTATATATTTTAATAAATAATTTCACTGTGTTGAATATTAATTTGATAACAATGTCTAGATTTCCATAACAAAATATTTTTTTGTCGAAATATTCTAGCAACAAGTTAGTTTTGACTGATTACTTACTAATGCCACTGTTATAAGGGTGACCATATTGTCGTTTCAACTTTGCCGGCATATGACCGATATACTTAAATTCGTTTGTTATCGAAATATCGATGGCCAACAAAAGAAAAATGCTTTCACCCTATCAGTTCTTTGCACATCGCTAGTTTTTATGGTGGCGTCGTTGTAAAATTAGAATTTTATTTATACATATTTTTTTTATAAGTTATCTAAAAATATGCTAAGCCGCAAGCGTCGCGCCAGCTCCATATCGAGCCGACAAGACGAAGATCCGCTGCTATTAGATGACTCAACGCCGGAACAGTCGCCGGTACAGCAAACACAATCGGCGCGAAAAAAGCGGCGCTTAGACCCGACAGAGCTGTGCCAACAGCTGTACGATTCAATACGCAACATTAAAAAAGAAGATGGCTCAATGCTGTGCGATACCTTTATAAGGGCTCCCAAACGCCGGCAGGAACCCTCTTACTATGACGTGGTGGTTAACCCCATAGATTTACTGAAAGTGCAGCAAAAGCTAAAAACAGACTCCTATGACGATTTATATGACATGATGAACGACCTGGAGCTGCTAATTAGCAATGCGAAGGCGTTCTATAAGCCCGACTCAACTGAGTTTCAGGATGCTATTTCGCTGTGGCAACACATACAGACGCAACGTCAACGAATTATGGAAGCCAATGGATTTGCGGAGGAGGAGACGCGGGCCAGGCGTGCACCGCGAAATCCACGTCGACTTACAAGCAGTGCAGAACCAGGCGGAGGAGACTTGGAGGACGATTGCTCCCAGTATGAGGAGCTTTTTGCATCTGTAATGACGGCAACAGATCCAATAGGCGACCGAGCCATGCATCGAATGTTTCAACTGCTGCCATCCAAAAAGATTTATCCTGACTACTATGATGTTATCGAACATCCAATAGACTTGCGTCTAATTGCCACCAAAATACAAATGAACGCCTACTCTTCGTTAGTGGAAATGGAACGTGATCTGCTGCAAATGACTAAGAACGCCTGCCTCTTTAATGAGCCCGGCTCGCAGATCTACAAGGATGCAAAAGCGCTGAAACGGATTTTTACGCAACGGCGCATTGAACTGGAGACGGGAAAGGGCAAACCAGCGCGGCGGGTTAAAAATTTATCCAGCGCGGCCATAGCAGGTAAATAAAGTCTTCCACTGGTTAAATAGAAAAGTTTATAATTAATTGTATACAAACTAATGTAATTTTAGCACTTAAAGAGGAAGTAGATAGCTCAGACGATGAGGAGACTAGCAAAAAAGGAGAAGGACCAATGTGGGCTTTATTTGACCATTTGTATAACGCGCCAGGCACCTCGGATCATCCAGGTGTAACTGGCCCGCCGCTGGGCAACTCACTGTGGAAGCTACCTGTACGTCGCTTTCATCCAGAATACTTTGAACTTATAAAACGTCCCATTTCAATGAGCCAAATTAACACAAAGCTAAAGAAGGGCGATTATGCTAACATAAGCGATCTCACCGGTGATCTTTATTTAATGTTGGACAATGCCAAAAAGGCATTTCCAGCGACTCATCGCACACACAAGGATGCACTAAAAATGCTTAAGCTCATGAATGCCAAACTGGTAGAGGAGTCATTAGAGGAGACAAGCGATATGGATGAGGATGATACGGACGAAACCTTTACGACTAGCATACAGCCTGAAAGACGCAAGCCAGGCAGGCCACGTGTTAATTCTAACTCAAACTCGAGTACAACGCACGTACCAAATACCTCGAATTCCCCGAAATCAACTCGCATTGCCATCAATGCGGCCATCAAAAAGAAGATTCTTAGTATACAAAAGTATTTGGTGGACTATTCGGTTGGCAATCGTCGGCCCATTGAAATGTTCATGGAAAAGCCACCTCGCAAAGTGTATCCGGATTACTATGAAATAATACAAAATCCTATTGACATGAACACTATTGAGCATAACATACGAGCCGATCGCTATGCCACACTGGAAGATGTAGTTGCCGACTATCGACTAATGTTCTCCAACTGTCGCCAATACAATGAGGAGGGCTCCAATATATATGAAGATGCTAATGCTTTGGAACGTGCCTTAAATGAGAAGCTAAAAGAATTCCCGGGATTGGTGGAGGTTAAACGACCTATGCAAAAGTACAATAAGATGGGACGCAAGACGAAGGCTGCACTACAGGCAGACAAAGATCGTTTGTGGCAATTCTACGAGACGCTGCGTGACTATCAGGAGCCAAAAAGCAAGAGGCAACTGTCACCGATTTTTATTAAGCTGCCGTCGAAGAGTGAATATCCAGAGTATTATGATATTATTAAGGATCCCATGGATATGGAGCGTATTTTGCAGAAGCTTAAGCAAGCCACTTACGAAAGCGTGGATGAACTGGCTGCTGATTTTCTGCTTATGCTTGAGAATGCCTGCAAGTACAATGAGCCCGACTCACAAATTTACAAGGACGCATTGGTGTTGCAACAGTTGACGTTGCAGCTAAAGCAGCAGTTGCGCACCGAACGGGATGCATTGCCCGATGTACCATTGGCTGTTCAGGAGCTGCTCCTTACGCTCTTTACCTCCGTGTACAATCATCAGGATGAGGAGGGACGCTGTTACTCCGATTCCTTGGCAGAGCTGCCCGAGTACGATGAGCTGGGGGAGGGTGCCAAAGTGCGAGGTATTTCGTTGGATCTAATTAAGCGTCGTCTAGATAAGGGCGCATATAAGCGCCTAGATGTATACCAGGAAGACATATTTGCATGCTTGGAGCGAGCGCGAAAATTATCCCGCACTGATTCCGACATATTTCAAGACTCCATTGAGCTACAAACGTATTTCATACGCAAGCGTGATGAGCTCTGCAAAGACACATTGAGCTCACCGGCTCTTAATTTTACACTAGACAAACTGATGTCCGAGGTAGAGCTTATGCGGCTGCAAAAGGTAGCGCAGGAGGAGCAGGACCAAGAGCAAGACAAGGACAAAGATGAGTTTAATGCGAGTGTCAAGGGCGAGAGCATGACAATCAATCAGCAAGTGTATTCACCCGGTGACTTTGTTTATGTACAGATGCCAGAAAATAAGATTCCCAGCATTGTCTGCATTGAACGTCTATGGACTACACCGAACAATGAGAAGCTCATGCAGGCTTCGATCTTTTTACGTCCACACGAAACGTATCATGTGACGACGCGCAAGTTCCTTGAAAAAGAGGTTTTCAAAAGCAGCATTTCGCAGACCATTTCCATGGACAAAGTGCTGGGCGTGTGCTATGTGATGCAAATTAAAGACTACATTAAGTTGCGTCCCGACGGGATACCCGAAAAGGATGTGTTTGTTTGTGAATCTCGCTACAATCTGCAAGGGCGCTGCTTCAAAAAGCTTAAAAATTGGCCAACAACTCGTGAAGGCTCTGTAAGATTTGTTCCACGTGAGACGCCATTGGAACTGAAGCGTGTGATGTCCGTTTTCAAGGAGCGCATCGAAAAGCACAAAGGTGAACTGGAAGAGCTTAAACTTCAAGAGGTACTTGTCGAAAAGGAGAAGCCAAATGTTACTTGTGATGCGCCACCAAATGCTGAAGACACCAGTGTCTACTATCAGCAATACAACACCATCTGCAGCGGCGTTATCAAGACCGGTGATTTTGTGTACGTCGCCACGCAAACTGGCAAGCAATCTGTAGCCCAAGTTCAGCAAATCTGGGAGTTGAACGGTAAATCGTATTTCAAGGGGCCGTGGTTACTAGCACCTAGCGAGACAACGCCAGCCCTCGGCAAACAATTTTATCGACAAGAGCTGCTGCTTAGTACCGTCGAGGATATTAGTCCTGTCATTGGTATTGTGGGTCGCTGTGCAGTGTTGGAATATGCTGAGTTCATAAGCTCGCGGCCAACGGAAATAGCAGAGAGTGATGTGTACATATGCGAATCCGTCTATGATGAACTTAAGAAGGCATTGCGCAATTTGGTCGTTGGTAACTTGCGCAAATTTCAACATAGCGCTGAAGTCACCGAAGATGAAATCTTTTATTTTAAAACTCCCATCAAACCTGCCAAAGATGTTAAGAGCGAGACAAACGAGCTGGCCATGCTGGAAGATTCAATGGATGGTGATACACCATCGCTTAGCTCAGATATAGCCGCTATATCATCGCCTGCGCCATCTGTCAATTCGACACCCCTTACTTCCAAGGCAAAAACCAAAACGACCAAAAAGAGCCTTACCGGATACATACTCTACTCGAGCGACGTACGCAAGGGTAAGGAAATAATTGAACGCATCTTACCATAATTAATTACTAATGTACATATATTGTCATATACAGGTATAAGTCAGAGCAATCCGGATGCATCGTTTGGAGATATTTCACGTTTGGTGGGCAACGAATGGAAGAGCCTACCCTCAAGCGTCAAGCAAAGCTGGGAAGATCGCGCAAACAAGCTCAACGAAGAGGCTGCTCTGCGCCGGGAAATTGACGACCAAAACTGCGGTAGTCCTCTGTCGCAAAATGCCACTGGCCAGGAGCCAAGTCCTCCGCTAACGTTTGAATGCTTGTGGGATAAGTGTGATTATCAGTTCGAGGAACTTTCCGACTGTACCGA
This sequence comes from Scaptomyza caliginosa, assembly GCA_035044725.1. Taxonomy (NCBI): domain Eukaryota; kingdom Metazoa; phylum Arthropoda; class Insecta; order Diptera; family Drosophilidae; genus Scaptomyza; species Scaptomyza caliginosa. The sequence goes on along the minus strand of JAWNNR010000215.1, from coordinate 439,045 downwards.
ACATTGTCTATCGGATGCTACTGGGCACATACAGCGTCATCCGCAGGCAGGCGTGGAGATGGAGTACGTCTGCTTGTGGCGTGCTTGTCCTCGCATACGCAAGTCCGTCCAGGCTTTTCCTAATGTGCTGCGCCTCATCAAGCATGTTCGCGAAGTGCATTTAAGCAAGTGTGGCAAACCGCTAAGTCTTGCAGAACGTAGCAAAAATTTTGTGCCGCGCAAGCAGAAGCTACTGCCACAAATAACGGCAAGCGTATCAATTCCATCCAACACTGCCATCTCACCAAGAGCTCCACAGATTGTAGAAACGGGACAGCAACAACATATGCAGCTTCAACAACAGCCACAACAGCAGTTGTCAACCATTGTTACGGGCCCGCAACCGGAGCCAATGTTTTTAACTGTGCCGCCACGTGCCAACCGAGTTATCCACTCAGAGGCCTACATTAAATATATTGAGAGTCTACAGACGGGCAGCCACTTAAACGTTAGTGCGTGCAACAACAACTGGCGCCGATCGCTTACCCATGTGAATCCGCCTCAGGTTGGCAAGACGCAACTGCCAGAGCACTGGTTGGGACCTAATGTCCGCGACCAAGAAAATGTGGTGCAAGCACTGTGCCATTTGCGCAACTTTATGCTGGACGATGTGCTTGAAATACAGCGCAGCTGCAATTAAATCTTATGTTGTTTATGCAATCTGTTAATCTCTATGTCAAGTACTACGTTTATGTCTGCAAAAAAGTATGACATCGCATGAAATTAAAAAAAATTCAAGCAAAAACGCAAAAGCACAAGCAAAAGCGTAGTAAACATAAAAGTCAAACAAAACGTTTACTAACGTTTATTGTATATTTTGCACAAATGCTAATGGCAATATATCAATGTTTTGATATGTATGTAACGAATGACAAATATAAATAATAATAAACAATTCGTCCTTTTTAATCAGACTTGAAAGTATTGCACAGGCGAAAGAACTTTTTTTTTGTATTTTAAACTTGTTAAATACGACGGTCTTTTATCAACAAGTCGGCAGAACTTAAAATAGAGCTTGACAAGGTGGCTACACTGCTTAATAAACAGCGGATGAAATTCGCTTATTGCTTGCTTCTACTTTAAAAAAAAAATTTACAACGAAGATAAAAGAAATAGAGGCAAAAAGAGGAGGAATCCGTTTTATTGGATATTTTTAAAAACTATTGAAGTATCCTTAAAAGTAAAAACTCAAACGCTGCAACTTGAAACCTGGAACAAAAGAAACTGGCAGGACAGACGTTCAACTATAAAAACCTGAGAAACAAAGTTATAAATATGAAACGCAGAACTAAAACAAACAAGTTGGATTTTATAGCTTACAGTATTCGCCAGAAATCCGGAGAGAGACTACTGCAGGAATCACGTCAAACTTAATTGGCAATTATATTATCCTTACAGGCAATGTGCCAAATAATATTAGCTACTAGCTACTAGGAATATGAAAAATATACATAAGTATATATATAGTGTGTGTATAGATTGAAAGTTATATTGCTGACACAAAAAACGTTCAAATTACTTATACCAAGGACCCTTCGCAGCCTGGAGGAAGAAAAAATAAAACTGGGACTGATTCAACAGGAATTTTTAAGAGAGCGCAAGAAAAGCATGACCATGAAATTATCAAAGCGAAATTTAATTAAGAATAAGAGATTCTAGAGGACAATCTACGACTTGAAATGATCCAATTGGATAATCAAGAGAAACATGACCGATTGAATTTAACATGTAAAAATAAAATAATTAAAAAAATATTAATTAAAAAAACTATTAAATTTTTTACAGAGTTTGTAAAATTAATTTCTCAATTGAGGAGAGATTTTGTTCATTCGTACGCAAAATACTTTGGCATTATGTTTTAAGGCTTAGTAACAATAGGCAAATACGTTCAGAAATTTGACCGGTCGGTTCTATAAAATGCTTATATTATAGTAATCTTAATCCATCGATATACAATGTATATCTTTATAACTGAAATACCCCAATGGATAAACAGACTATTTGAATAATACAATTAGAAAGTCAGTATTACTTATTTCTAAGTTCATAATTGTAGAATATCATTTAAATATACAGAATAAAATATATGTATATACCATATGTAAATATGTTTAGATTAAATCTGTTTTGTCTCTCATAAGACCTTAAAGTTCAAACGATCTTAAAATGCCCAAACATTTAAGGGAGACCTAATTCGATTTGGAATACAAATATATCGATAGCTTATGGACAAACAAATGTATTTTTAAAGTGTACTTTTCGTAAATTTATTGTCAGTGTTACTACTTACTAATTGTGTTGATTTCTTTGTTGAAACCATAGCTACAAATACATTCGCAAACAAGTAGTATACATGTATGTGTGGGTTTATTGGTGTGCAACAAGCGCCATCTGTTAGACATGACGTCACGGCGGGGTCTCTTCTCGATTTTGTTTTGCTACAACAGTCCGACAACAAACCGGTTTCGGTATTATACACTGATAGTCACTTGGCTATTTTGGCAACGCTTATCTAATTGGCTGTCCTAGAGACTACTCACCAATTCTCAACGGCGCTCGCATGTACTCTCAGCGTATTCGTCTTGGCAGCTTATAATATTTTGTCTCAAATCATGTGAAAACAAAATATAACAAGTCAGTCGCAGCTTGTCGTTGCTTGAATGCAGTCGCATACACTAATTATACAAAGGAATATATTTGTGAAAAGTCAAAATGTCTGAGGGCGAATCAAAATTTGGCTTCAAGGACATGGAGAAGGCATTGGAGACGCTTAAGTTGCTGGAGGATCATGATATGCAATACCGCAAGCTGACCGTTCGTGGCCTTTTGGGACGTGCCAAACGCGTTCTTACCAGTAAGTTGCTCAAAACTTATTTGAGAAGTATATTAATTGATAGTATTAATGCTTTTCGCAGTGACAAAAGCGGCTGAAAAGCTTAAGAACATTAACGATGCTATTGGTGTGTTCGAAAAGTGGCTGGAGGAGAATGGCGGCGGTGCGTCCAACAAGAATGCAAAGACTGATAGTGATGATAAAGTGGAGACTGTGCCTGGTCTGGGTTTTAAGGACAAGGCAGCGGCATTGGAAACTTTACGGTAAGGCTATCTAACAGTATGAAGTAGCATTTGGTTAAACGCGGAAGGTCATCGTCGTCGGTGTCTTGTCTATGATGTCATGTCACAGTTTTAGTGTTCAATACGAGTGTTCGCATTTTCGGAAGTCTCATAATCTGATAGAGCGACAATATGCCTCTCAGCTGTAGTTCTGCTCTCTGCGCGACAAATGTATATATGCAAACCATTTGGCACGCAATATGAGCTAATGAGATACATTCCCTACTGTGTGCATATACAAATATTTCTCATTCCTAATGTGTGTACACACAAATGTGAATGGACATATAATTCGAAATTTATGGTTTACATTTTTTAAATTTATATTCGTAGTGTTTTGGAGGAACGTGATCCGGATTATCAAAAACTAGCAATAAAGGGACTTATTGGCAGCTCAAAACGTGTGTTGTCCGGAACTAAAAGCGAAGAAAAGATTAAAGCTATCAAAGAAGGCGTACAGATACTTGAAGATTTTCTGGACAAATTTGAAACGGAGAACCGTATTAAGAATAATCGCGCATATCTTCCATATGCCTTGGTGTCGAAGTTGCCAGAACCAGAACATGAGTTGGCCGCGGAGTTCCGAGCTGCATATGGTGGTGCCAAGGCTAAGGGAAATTACAAGCATCTGCGTACCATGTTTCCAAAGTCAGAGAGTAAGAGTTGGGACATAGTTCGTAATCGTCATATTGCAAAACTATTGGATCAAATCAAGAGTGAAGATGCCAAGCTATTTAGCGAGGAGACAGGAGCACCTAGCGAACTACATATGCAACTATTACACTGGGCCTACAGTCCACAACCGGACAAGGTGAAAAGCTATGTAGAAAAGTTGGCCAAGAAGACAGCGGAAAAGCGAAAGCAGGAAAGCGAGAGTAGCAGCGAAGATGACAAGTCCAGCACTAGCTCCGATTCTGAGGAAAAATCAAGTCCAAAAAAGAAAAAGAAGGAATAGTAATAATGCACTTGTGATTTGTGTAACGAACAAAAAACGGTATATATTTTATTTAAATACGCCAGCTCAACCTCAACGCGATTACATTGTTGTGATGTACACTTTGGTTTTGTATACAATAATGTAATTAAATGTATGTGTGTATTCATAGCTGCTGATATGGCCTCGCTTAGATGGGCTATATATACATATAACTGTAACCATCTACTACCCAAATACAATAAAAGATAACATTATCCGGCTCACATTCAGTACATGTTTGTTTTTAAATCAATTTCTAACATTCCGAATTTGACCGCCTAGCGGTGATGGGCTTGTGAATGCAGGTCGATAGGTGCCGATAGGTTGTGGTGGCCCAACGATAGACAATTCACAGCACTTGTCGTTTACCAACACCATTTTGCCAGTTATTAAATTGGCAACTTGGTATTTTTTCCCAACCAAACGCAGTCGCACTTCCAAGCATTGTAGCTCCCACACGTTCACACACTCACACAAAAATAAATTACACAATGTACAAGAGACATGGTTACGCCCACTAGCGAGGTTCCCACACTCCGCCTACTGATACTTATGCAAGCCACTGTCGTAGTAATCCGCTGCTGCCGATTTTTGCACGCGAAGTGACTGCGATTGCGATTCCGGTGATGACTTGGCCAACGACAAGGTCAACTGATGTTGCTGATCAACTTGTTTGCTTGCAAGGTGGCCATAAGCCATGTTGAAAAGTGCATCGGGATCACAAACGAAACGATAGACATAGCGTTCCCCATTTACCTTCTGCATGATTCCCTTCTCATAGTAATAGCGCAGACTGCGTGACAGCTTGTCATAGTTCATGGCCGGTCGATTCTTTTGTATGCCCCATCGACGTGCCACCTCTTCCGGTTCGATGAGCTTAAACTCCATGCCACGCCCTGTCCAGGCAATACAGCTGGAACTAAAGAAGCAGAATTCAAGAAGGGAGCGCAGCTTATACAAGAATAGCCAACTACTTACCTAGAGGCGGGCTCATCTAAAAGTGCCACCAAAAACTGCCAGAGTTGAAGCGATCCACGGCGCTGGCTAATGGTCTGCCCGTTGCTACTGGTGGAGATTGCATTGCTGGCATAGAACTGATCCAAACGCAGCTCCGCATCACTGGAGGTGGTAGAGTCAACCACGCTGGGCCTTAATGGCGGTGGATAGGTGGAAGATATAGTGGCATTATAGGGACCACTGTCGTATTTCAGATCCGGCTCGCTGCTCGAGCCATTGGTGGGTGAAATATCCCGATAGACGGTTGCAATAGAGCCGACATGTGTCTGCGACTGTGGCTGCTGTTGGTGGTGCGTCGTGTAATGTGGAGGCGTAGCATAGACAGCTGAGCTAGAAATGACGGCGGTATGACTAAATTTGAACGCAGCAGAGGCATGCACAGGAGCCAGGTGGGTATGTGTTTGCTGATGTGCATTCTGCGACTGCTGATGATTGTGAGCATGTGGATGCAGTGCATCATGAAGATGATTTTGTTGTTCTTGTTGCTGCTGCTGCTGTTGTTGGTGCTGCTGCTGTTGTTGTTGTTGTTGCTGCTGTTGCTGCTGTTGTTGTTGTGCAGCAGCAGCCGTTGTGGTGGAGTCGGCATGCTCAATCTTCGTGCTCTGCTGATGAAAGTGCTGACCAACCGATACATCAGTGCAGTATGCGGCAGCTGCCGCAGCGGCGGCAGCAGCAGCGGCCGTTTCTAAAATAAATGGACGGAGAGTCAAAAGAGCTAAATGAAAGCCGATTTCATGCCGGTTTTAACATCATGTTAAGAGTGGGCACTAATTACATGGTATGTCTATGCTCTTTACTAGCTTGAGTATTACAGATTTGTAGTTAATCTTGCCATGCAAAGATACAAAATCAAAAACCTTCAAATTATTAATGTGTTTATAAGCTTAAACGTATTTAATGTTTAAAAAAAAACTTTCTCTATACGTAAGAACTTGAAAAATTTGTTAAGACTTTATTAACTAAAGCATTTAAATCAATAATAAAGTTTAGAAATCCTTTATAATTGAAGTTTAGCTAACTATAATTTTATTCCATATATATTTGACAATACAATCTAATGTATAGATTTTTGGGCTTTAAGAAATGATAGGGTATTACAATGTTCTCATTAGAATGTTTTGTTGTTGTTTTACTAAATGGCCAAGGTATTTAGCACGAATTAATTATTTAAGCAGCCCACTCCTGACAGGCCCTTTGTAAATGCTCAATATGCTGCAATTTAAGGGCAAACAACAGAGCAACGCCTTCCCATTGTTTGTGCCCACACTTATTGGCCTTTTCATTAGATGGTCGCCCGGTCCTGGCACACTCCTTGGCACTCGCTTAAAATCACATCAGCAGGCAGCGCGACTCGACGCTGGGCGCATTAAAAATTCAAGAGATACCTTTGCATAATCCATGAGAAAGTGTCGACAAGTAAAAACATCATTGCCGATAACAACAAACGTTGAAAAAAAAAAACCTGTTGGCTGCCAAATCAGAGTGCATAGTAAGCATTTCCCAGTGGTGCTCGTTACAGTCCTCACCCTAAGAGCACTCTTCGTATGCTATCCACTCAGCTCAGTTGTGATTGAGTCGCTTGTTTGACTGCAACCCCCCCTACAACTTCCCCCCACCCAGAAGAGCAGCCGGAGGCCAACTAAGAGCATCGCATATCTGTGTTGCTCTCAAATTGAATTCCATGCCCGTGCCACCAATTGGATTAGCGGTTACTAACACCGCGGATACTGTTATTGTAAATTATGTGCGCGATTTCTTGCATTTTATTCGAAAAAGCTAAGGCAACAGCAAAATCAAATAGAAAATCCCAAGTTTCCCATGCAAGTCATCGCCGTATAAAAACAAATTGAGTTATTGGCATGCTGAACTGATAGCTTTAGCTCCTAGCTCCTAGCTGCCTGCTGACTACAGCCTGGAGCAGCTGCACGTGCTTGCCCCGCATAATTTAAATAAATGATGAACGTATGTCTTTAATAATTTCTTTTCAGTCTTTCACCGAGATGTAGTAATTTGCTTACCTTCGTCGCTCTTTTTTAAAATGCCCGCGGGTGGCGATGGTGGAAACCTGGCGGCAGCATTATCATAAAATAAATATATTGAAAATACATAGAAAAAAAGTAAAGAAAACGTTGATTAACTTAAAGTTGGCTTCGTTTTTGGTTACATTAAGTTTCGACTTGTCTTGTCAGCGACTGTGGCTGCGGTTGCCACTACCACCCAGGCATACCTGTAGCAATATGGATGCGGATGCGCATGGGGGTGGGGGTGCGGGTGTGGGTGTGTGTGCGTCACAGCAGGTATGTCGAAGAAAGTTGATGTTCTTTCATGGCGCACGCCTTTGACATTCACTGCAGATCCAGAAGCAGCATTGGACAGGTACAGGGCAGAAGAAAAGAAAAGCGCTTTTAATGTGATTTTTAGCAAGTAAAAGTTGGGCAACTTGACTTTTGTTAGATAATATTTTGCATTACATCTCACGCCGGGATATCTTTGAGTTTTCAAATGGAGCTTGTCACATGCACATAGCACAAGTTAGTACTCCTTAGTACATATATTTATACTAATACACATGACAAGAAATAGTAAGGTGAAATAAAGCAAAATATCCAAATATAAAACTTAATTTCTAGAATAAATATTAAAGCTAAGCAAATCTTTAACAAATCGCAAGTACATACATATACATATGTTTAGAACAATTGTATTGTATTGTATTGTTGTTAAGGGTATAAATATGCATTGACAAGGAAAAATAACTTTTCAATCCGAACTATTAACATATGTACATATGTAATGAATAAAATACCAATAATGTAAGACAATAAAATTTGCAAACTAGGCAAAATATATTTTTCTTTCCTATTAAATTAAAAAATAATTTTAGGCTTTATGCCAACAAATTTAAAATTAAAAATATCCACAGCTTAAGCTGATCCAGAATGTTTTCCCAATAAAGAACATGTGCAAAGTGAAAAGTTAAGCAAAACAACAAAAGTAAACAAAAATAAATGCCTTGAGGCTAAAACAAGCGTAAGCAAGCGGGCTAAAAGACCGAGCCCTTCTTCTTCATCCCCAACTTTGTCTAGAAAACTCATAATCATAGTTAATAAACAAAAACGTGCAAATAGATATAAACAAACAATACTAAACGTCGATGCGCTGGTCGTGGAGCTGCATCCGGGCGGACGTGGACGCTTACCATTGTACCTTGCGTTCAAGTAACCCTCCGTGGATGTGTCTAGTCCAAATTTGCCAATGGCAGCTGCCGCTGCTGCCGACGGCGCTGGTGCTGTGTACATGACCAGCTCATCAGCCAATTGATGGTGGTGATGGTGATGATGGTGATGTGCATACCAAGATGATTCCCTCACAAGATCTGCTTGGACAAATGGCAAGTATCAACTTAAGCGCGGTAGTTTTTTTTTTATATGTATGTTTAAATACCATTGCATAAGGATGTGGCTCCTACATTCACATTGGTCGATAAACCATTCATCAGTGCCCCTGCAGGTGGCGTGGAGTTTCCGGCCATGGCCAAGCAACAGGGCGGCGACCTTTGGCCATGAGTAGGCAGCGGTAGCGTGCAAATGGCTTCCATAAGTGTATGGCTAACATCCATATCGTTGTGGCCGTGATTGGGACATTTCTTGCGCTCCGTCTCAGAGTTGTCGCAGCTGGATGAGGATGAGGACGAAGATACGGCTTTTCCAACAGCCGGCAATGTTGAGGTGACACAGGAAACCACCGAATCTGTGGTTATCGTCGATGTATTTGGTGCCGGGTGATAAAGTCCATGGTGATGATGCGAGTGTGGATGTGGATGTGAATGTGAATGCGCATGGGAATGATGATGGTGATCCAAGTGCGTCAGTGTCTGCTGGAGCTGCTCAAGATGTGTCTTGGCGTCGCTGAAGTCGGCCTGTTTCGAAAAAGGAAATGAACCAAGGCGCAGCAGGAAATTGTTATGAGTTTGTTTTTTTTTATCATTGGGGTTTTCTTCGATTTTGGCAAATGAATTGCCAATTTGTAATTTGTTTTTGGGGTTGCACTATCCGCCAAGCTTTAAGTGCCAGTCAGTGTATGTAGCTTTAAAGCCACCTGCTGTGATGACCTGTGGTTCTAACACCAGCTACGGCTACGGTTACAGATCCCCAGTACGAACAAATAGAATAGAAACAAAGTGTCCGTCACATTGACATACTCAAGTGTAAAGAAGTTGTGGCAATTAGCTTAACAGCTTCTCGCTGTTCAGCCTTGCCTCGTGTGTGGCCATTGTTGCTGCTCACGCCTGTTGCCATTAAGTAATGAGACATTGTCACCTAACTAGATTGGAGCTGAGAGTGGGTTAGAAAACCTTAAGCGGGGGCATATCATGTAGGTATGTATAAAAGTATGTTGTACAAACTGCAAAGACAATAGAAACCTGCGGTTTATTGACACTTTAACATTTAATGAGCTACGTAGACTAAAGTCAAGTGAGTTTGTGAGTTCTGTTATCTCCGTCTCATTGTCTGTTTGTCTATCTCTTTCGATTCGCTCATTATAACCAAACAAGCTTTTCACTTTCTAAGATTTAGTGACGCACGCTCAAATACTTTTCTATACCGTTGATCGAATATCCAATGTTGATTTAACGTATTGTGCAAGGAACATTATTAAGTTCTTGTTAAGATCTAAATTTTTGAACACTGTAGTCAAGGAAACAATTGGTCAATATTGCTGCAATTATAAATAGGTTTAATCTAAACATAATATGTGACTTTTATGATATATTTTGCATTAATTTATTCATAGGCTTTAATAGACATTTTGTGTACAATAAAGAAAACTTGATTGCTTTTAAAATGTATTTATTTGATTGAATTGCATTAAATCAATAGCACTTTTTCTATGTTTTAGGTAAAAAGTTTTTAAACTGCTGAATTGAATCACGAATTTAAGTATGTTTTCAAACTTGATAAGGAAAAAGCTTTTTTCTTTTCTTATTTTTTTGGGACAGGTCAATTAAAGTTGTTTGTTCAAACCGTCGAATTTTGTGTGCGCTGCAAGTTGCATCTTCCGCCTAATTTGATAGTATTTTATTGCGTCTTGACACCTAGAAACTGGCACAGGTTTAAGCGTTGCGCATCGGCGCGTTCGAGAATCATTTGTGCTATAATTACCCCAAATTATATGTATGTATATATTTGTTTGTACATACAAATGTGTATAATCAAACACGTGTGTACCAAGCTGCAACGGCTTCAACTTGATGCGGAAAAGCAGAAAGCGGCAAGCTGCGCAGCAGCTAGAAGGCAAAGAACGTGCAGAGTGCAGCTTTCTCCGACTATTAAGACAAAAAAAATGAAATACTAAAAAACTTAAAGGTTATGTAAATTAAACTTGACTTGTGGCATCACATTTTGCAATACTTAAGTATACAAAATGTTTCCGCCATTTGCCGTTGCGACCAATTTAGAAATTGCAAAATATTATTCTGCAATGGCAGTGACAGCTAGCTCTGGAACAAATTTAAAAAGGTGCATGCAAACAATTTGTAAAATCAAATTACCAACATAATTTAGCGTAACCGTCAAACACAGTCAGCCAAGCGTTGCCACCTGGCACGCGGCAACTGCTCAAGCTTAAGAATATCCAAAGCATAAATAAAACGATGTTTATATGCGATTAGATATACTGGTATCAAATGAGTCCATCAATTAGCTCACAAGCTAATTGAGCAAAACAAACTATCAGGCTGATCAACTTTGAACTTTTTGCAAACAATGTAGGAAGAGTGCGGGGGCTAAAAGACATTATGGCGCATGCGCGCCCGCATTTGTTTTTAAATTACGAAACGCAGCGTAGATGTTGGCTTTGACGTCGTGTTTGCTTTGCGTTTGCAATTTACTGTGATCTACTTTGTGCAGAAGACAATGCTTTTCTTTTTGTCTTTGTGTGAGCTGCTTTTTTCCACGCTCGTGTGCGTTAGTATGTGCCTGGCGCTTGTCGTGGAAAACACTTTCACTGCACATGATGAGGCAGTGACAAGACTTCGTCGTTATTGTCGTTACCGCCGTCGTCGTCGTCGTGAACTTCTTGTGGGTGCTTTGCTCTGTGGCTGTGTGTATGGAAGCGCGACCGAGCGAGTTTCTCGGTCTCGCATGCGTTAGCCCTAGTTGTGAGCGCATTTTCGGTTGAGCTGTGGACCAGACTGGTGGTGCTTCGTCCGAGGTCTTCTTGACATCCTACAAACATACAATCGTTGATCTAACACTTCAATGTGCTGCGTTAGCAATACACCATGCCAGGATCAGGATCAGACCACATGAGCCGATCAAATAATTTGATGCGTTTTGTATTCCTAAGCGCTCTAATACAAAGTAAGTTTTATCACCAGCTGATCTTTAGCTGACTAAACTAATATGCATGGGCTATTTATAGTTGTTGTTGTAGGTCAGCCTTACCAAACGCCACATCGCTGTTCGAACCGTCTGGAAAACGCTTTGGAGCAAATGCGACGTCGCAGTGCTCAGACTAAAAGCACCTCCGCTCGATCTCGATCACAATCGCGCTCGATGTGGGATCAACCGATGCAGAGTCCGTATCAGCTGTACAATAGCTTTTATGGTCAAAATAGCGAGCCGGAGGATGATTTTTATAATATTGGTGCCACAAATTATGGACGTAACTATTATGCAAAGCACATCCGACGAAAAGGACGTCCATATCAGTTTGCAGATACTGCAGCTAGTGGAATAAGCAACAGTGCACTTGAGTTGGAGGAGCTTCTCTCCTCTCATCAACAACAGCAACACCAACAATACCAGCACCGACAACCACATAAGTTGGCCATTTCTCGTGTGGATGTCGAGGATCTTAAGGTGCGTGTGCCGCCGGCAAAGTCCTCATCACGTTGGGTGGAAATTGACAAGTGCAAATTTAGCACAGAGAACTCCACACTGGACACACGTCTTATTTTTCCGGATCTGACCCTGAGTGGCAAGGTGATCCTTCAGCCGACAGGTGGACGCTGCAATATGATTTTACGCATGAGGCATGCAGGTATTGAGTTTCGTACCGTGCCCTTGGGGCCGGCTTCATCATCTGCATCTTCATACGAACAGTCGCGAAGATTGGGCGCTGCCTCGGTGCGCACCGACTCGCACTTTGCCGAGCCTGGCTTTATCTCTGTTTTTGCTCACGGCTGCCAAGGACCAAGTGGCATAAGACTTCGCCAAAATTCGAAGCGGCGGTTTGGTTACGGCGAAGGAACGGCACCTCAAGTTGAGCTCGGGGAACCACACGTCATTTTGGGCACTGCTAACAAGTACCAAAAGCCAGATTACGATATTCGTGTAGGGCAAACCACACAGCGAGACCAGAGCTTAACCTTTGGAAGCAATGAGGGATTTTCTGATTCGAACGAGTTTTTTGATGTCAATGGTGACAATTTTTACCGTCGGCGACAATTGGGCAAGCGTCGTCGCCGACGTCGTCGCAATGCGCTGACCACAGATTACTCGGATGAAGTGCATTTCAATGAGGATGTATTGCATTTTGAAGATGAGCAACTTATGCAGATTGTTCAACCAGATGCTCGTGCATTTGCTGATATTTTTAGTGCCGGAAGTGGTGTAGGTGGCGCTGGTAATGGCAACCACGATGAGGCTGTGGGCGATGCCATGTCAAGTGAGCTGGAGAAACTGTTCTCAATGGGCGTGCGAGGATTGCTGACAACCTACATGCAGCGAGCTCTGCAGCCAGCGATTAAGGAGACTCTTATGGAAAATATGGGATACACGCTTAGTTATGGCTGAGACTGGGCTAATCCCAGAATTTTAACTTATTATACAAGTATAATATGTCTGTACAATGTATGAATTAAAGCTTTAAGTGGTTAAGAATAATATTTAGACACTTTTTAGTTTCGTTTGGGCTATGTAAATAGTCTTACCAATTTAGCTGTATCCATGTGATTTTGATATTGGTAACTCACACTTAACTAAATTTTACACACGGTCAAACACACTTCTGAACTTGATAGTTCTTCTCTTGCAAAAATTTTAATAATTGGATTCCCTCTTGCTTTCGTGCATCGATAATTTTGAATTATTAATTATTGCATGGCATTCACTTGTCACAGTCAGTGATCGAGACATTCCGTTAATACCGTGCAACGGCTATGAAGTACCCGTGGCAACTGTTAACTCTGTAAAAATTCAAAATATGCGGACAACGTTCACCATAAGTTAAAAGCTGACGTTTAAGGGATGATTTTTAGTTGGGATGCTGTGAAATATTGCGCAGACTCGAAACGCCCACCAAGAATGTTATTGGTAAGACACTGAAAACTCCACCTCCAATCAAAAGGCAAAGGTTTTTTGTGTGAACTGGGAAATAATAGTGTAGGTTTGTAAAAATCATAGGAATAAACTTTTGTTGCTAGCTTCTTTGATTTAATTTATTTATAAAAACGTTTGATACAAGAAAATCGAATTTAAAACATTTAATTGAAATTGTTGACATTATCAATAAGATTAACAATAGGAAAAATACTTTATTGCTAAATTTCAAAATTACCGCTAAGTTTGTAGTGTACATAATTAACGTAAGCAGTGCTGCCACACTGTCAAAATGTCTTGACGAATACAATTGTTGCACATCAGTTTAAATATCGATTCGCAGATATTTGTATCGCTTAAACTATAATTTCTTGGTTTGTATTAATAGGAGACATGTGCAATTGTGATGTGTTTCTGGGTTTTCGACTTTTTAAAAATCGCAAAACGTAATTTTGTAAAATCAAAGTGTTTTTAGAGTGAATGTTTAAACATGATCAGAGGTAAGTTGCGCTTATATTTTTGATATCGATTCATCGATACAGTTTTAACATCAACAATAGTAATTGAACAGGGTGGGTAAGCGTGTGAATGTCTCAATCAACAACAAATATTAATATCCCTAAGTCGAATTTACGCTGTTCTACTGCGGAAGTAAGCAATAAAATTGTAAAGAAAATTCATTTAAAATATGCAGATAACGTATTGAGCAAACCCGAACTGTTATGAATGAGATGATGACGCTGTCACGCAGTCAGGTGGTGGTAATGGTTGTGTGTCTACGCATTATATAATTATAAAAACACACATCTGTAAACATATGGATCCAGGTGATCCCAAAGCCCTAGCCGCCAAACGAACAAAAACAATATATTGAAACAAAGCCCCAAATTCAAAACGCGACAATGGAAACCGAATAATATGCATGCATCCAAACGTTAACCTCGGAGAAACAATCATTTTCGTTCAGTCGCCTTTCAATTGCGTCAACATGAACACAAATGTAATACATATTATCATATTTTTCCATTTCAGAAAGTCGCAGATCCCCATCGCACATAGGAATACATAGCATACTTGATGCAAGCCCAATTGGTGCGAAACTGTCATCGACAGACAATGATGCTTTAAACAAAGATACATACGGATTAATTGAATTTTGGCAACGCATGCAACAGGCGCAGATTGGCAAGCGCACGGTCTCCGGCAGCTGTTCCAAACACAGCTAACACAATGTCGGACAGCACCGGCGTGACTATGGCGACTAAGAGTGAAGTTGCCGGAACAGGCAGGAACATTGGCAAGGACGGCACCTATATACGCACAATCGAATGGGACATGATGAACAAGACAAAGTTCTTCCCACTCTCCATGCTTAGCTCGTTCTCAGTGCGATGCTGTCTGTTTCCACTGACTGTAATCAAGACTCAGCTACAGGTACAACACAAAAGCGATATATACAAAGGTATGATTGATTGTGCCATGAAAATCTACCGATCGGAAGGTGTACCTGGTCTGTATCGCGGCTTCTGGATATCTTCTGTGCAAATTGTTTCCGGCGTGTTCTACATAAGCACATATGAGGGTGTACGACATATACTTACCGATTTGGGTACTGGGCACCGACTTAAAGCTTTAATTGGTGGTGGCTGCGCGTCGCTGGTAGGTCAAACCATCATAGTTCCTTTCGACGTTATATCACAGCATGCAATGGTGTTGGGCATGTCGGCCCATGCTGGCGCTAAGAACGATATAAACCCATTGGGGATCAAGTCATGGCCTGGTCGCAGCCGTCTGCATATATCAATGGACATAGGGCGTGAAATAATGCGCAGAGATGGGTTCCGCGGCTTCTACAGAGGTTACACTGCCAGCCTTATGGCATATGTGCCCAACTCAGCAATGTGGTGGGCGTTTTACCATCTTTATCAGGGTAAGCATAATATTTGTCTAGCATTATGTTATATACACTTTACTATCCTTATTTTTATCGTAGACGAACTGTGTCGTTTATGCCCTAGTTGGGTCTCTCATCTGTTCATTCAATGTGTTGCCGGCAGCTTAGGTGGTTTCACGACGACAATACTAACCAATCCATTAGATATTGTACGAGCACGTCTTCAGGTAAGTCGTCTGAAATTGTTGTTTCATTATGCTATTTTTAACCGTTAATGTCAAATATTCACAGGTGCATCGCCTAGACTCAATGGGCGTTGCTTTTCGAGAATTATGGCATGAGGAGAAACTGAATTGCTTCTTTAAGGGACTGTCCGCTCGCCTGGTGCAGTCGGCAGCTTTCTCATTCAGCATTATACTTGGTTATGAGACTATTAAACGCATTGCTATAGATGAGCAATACAAGCATCAAATACGCTGGTAACGGACCGCACAACTCTTAAGAAAACCAAATAAAATCTTAACTGCATTTACGCAACGTACTAAGGAACCACCAGAGATTTGTTGCTGAACCAGCTGGAGCGCCAAGCAACGTGCTCCACCTTTGTAAATAACTGACAAGAATAATAGAAAAAGGCACAGGTTAATTAGCTAAATTCTTAATAATGCTAATTTTTGTTGGGGCGTTTGAATGTTTCTTACAATTAGTTTACTACCAGTTTGTTACGCTCTACAATGTTAAACGTATATTATTAGTGCAACTTAACTTAAAAAATACCCAAAGTGTTGTAGCCTAAAATGTACAATGTTTTGCTGTGCTAATTTTATACATAATGCTAACAGAGAAAAATTAATATAAGCAGAAGTTATAGCACGCGCTTAAACATACATTATAGCTCTAAGAATGTAATTGATGATGATGTTGATAATAATGTTACAATAATACTTTTATAAAGCCAAACTGGACATTCTAAACCTAGTACTAACCTTATTGTGTCCTTTTAATCACGACAGGGCGCCCCATTTGGGCAATTGTTGGATGTATATGTGTTCCTTAAAAGATATGTAGTCTTAGCATGCATAGTAATAAAGTACAAACCAAGAATTTATACATTTTTGGCACTGTAAACTGTGAATTTCATGTACAATTTATCCACGGCCGAAAGAAACCGAAGTTGGGATTGAGCGCGTAATGCTATCAAGAAACAGCGAGCAGATGATGAAACGGAACTCTTAAAGAAACTGATACTTCTTATTAGAGCCACTCGTTGATTATTTTTAAACTGTGGACAGTTAATGCTAAAAATAAAAATGAAAGAAATTAGAACTTGAGTTATTCCATTGATTGATTAGTTGGAATGACTAATTCATCAATAAAATTCAAGTTTCAAACCTGGTATAAGGATATGCGTTTAAATCATAGGTGCAAATAAATGTCCTTTTGTGTGCTCTTTTAAAAAAAAGGAATTCGTTGATCCTACCTACCTACATTTTTATATATCTTTCTTGTACGACCGATTCTCGAATACAGATCTTGTAAATGGCATCCAAAATATAGAATAAAATTCGAATCGGTACACATTTCTGCTCTGTGCTCTCAGCGTGATTCTTTTTTAAGTTAATGGTGATATTGACTCATTGGAGTAAATCAACCTAGTAAGTAATTCTTCTACCTGGTAAATCTTCTACCATTTTCCCTTCTTACTTGTTATTGAAACTATTCGATACATACCCAAATCTTTTCTTTAATCTATAATTTATAGTGGTACTTCAACTTTTCACTTTTTATTTAACGCAATCTCTTTGATCTGTTTTACACATTTAAATATGATTGAAAACTTGATTGGTTTGTCTAACGAAATGAAGACTTAATTTTATTGGTTAAACCATAGTTCAGAAGAGCACCAGCACACATTAAAAACTTAGGAGACTACAATGTACAATATTTGAAATGCAAGTGGAATTAATGCATATAAGAAACGGGATGATTTAGGAGAGCATCTTGCGAATCATGTAGTTAAGGATACCGCCGTTCTGATAATAGGTAATATCCACCTCTGTGTCGAATCGCAGTACGGTCTCAAAGACGGTGCCATCAGCCTAAAATAACATTTAAATTGAAATTAAGTCAATGTGACATATCTTTTCTTAGTTTTTAACATACTTCAACTTGGATTTTTTGTCCTGGCTTCAAGCCGCTTTCAGGCAGAGCAATGTTGTAGACCTCCCGGCCGTTCAACTTGAGTGTCTCAGCACTCTGACCAGGTAAAAACTGCAACGGAATAATGCCCATGCCGACCAAGTTGGAGCGATGAATTCGTTCATATGATTCCGCAATGACTGCTTTTACACCCAGTAGGAATGGACCCTTTGCGGCCCAATCGCGGGAGCTACCACTTCCATAATCCTTGCCAACGACTAGAACCAATGGAGTTCCTTCCTCACGGTAGCGCTCAGCAGCATCGAAAATATCCATTTCCTCCTGACTGGGTATGTGCAAAGTGCGTGGGCCGGTCTTTGTAATCAACTTGTTAACCAGACGAATGTTGGCAAATGTGCCTCGTGCCATGATGGCATCATTACCGCGACGCGAGCCATACGAATTAAAGTCACGAGGGGTCAAATTGCGTCCGGCTAAGAAGCGTGCCGCTGGTGAGTTCCTGGCAATAGAACCAGCTGGAGAGATGTGATCTGTTGTCACAGAGTCACCCAGGAAAAGCAAACAGCGCGCTTTTTGAATGCTCTTCAGTTCCGGTAGTGCCCGAGTCATGCCCTCAAAGAAAGGCGGCCGTTTGATGTAGGTAGAATCGGCGCTCCACGGGTACAACTTGCCATCAGAGACCTGCAAAGTTTGCCAGTCCTCCGATCCCAGTTCGATCTTGCCTAATAGAAAACATTTTAAGGTTTCAATTTGATTTAAACAGATCAAATTCAGTGACTTACTGTAAACCTCCTGAAACATAGCTGGAATAACGTGCTTGTTCTCCACTTCTTGAATTTCGGCGCGTGTTGGCCAAATATCGCGAAGGAACACGTTCTTTCCATTGCCATCTACGCCCAACGGCTCTTTTTCAAAGTCAATATCGACGCGACCCGCAATAGCGTACGCAATAACTAGCAAAGGGCTGGCTAGGTAATTGGCGCGGGTGTTGGGATGAATGCGACCCTCAAAGTTGCGATTGCCCGAAAGGACCCCAGCACAGACTAAGCCGTTCTTTTCAATGGTGTTCACCACATTCTCCTCTAGTGGACCCGAGTTTCCAATACAGGTCATGCAACCATAGCCAACAATATCAAAGCCAAGTTTCTCCAAGTACGGAATAACGCCCGACTCCTTTAAGTAGTATGTCACTACACCAGATCCTGGCGACAAAGACGTCTTAATGTAGGGCAGAATGTTCAGACCCTTCTGGACAGCATTTCTGGCTAGCAAACCAGCACCCAGCATGACCGAGGGATTTGAAGTGTTTGTACAAGATGTAATTGCCGCAATGACAACGGAACCGTGCTGAAGCTTGTAGGTTTTGCCATCATCCCACTGGAACTCGGCCGTGGTCCCCAAGGCTTCCGGTGCAATAGCGAAGCCCTTAAAGCCAACCTTTAATGTTTAAAAATTATGAATTATTAAATATTAATGAATATTGAAAAATGCATGTAGGAAGCCAGGCCGACAAAGCGTTCAATGACCCCTCTGTGGCTTAACTAGTATTTGTAGGTCAGTTTGTTTGCGGAAGCGGCCGCATGAGGCCCCATCGGTTACAGGCCAGACCCTGAGTTCAGAGCCCGTTAAAGTCCAATAATATGCACTAAAAAAAAAATCACTTCACAATTTTGAAATTCGGCATAAAAATATTGAGCGTGCCAGAAACCAAATCGCATTCTCAGCGAATTTTGGTAATAACTAAAACCGATCAGCCACTGCTGCTGCCAACGTTCGAAACTTGATGCGCTGGCAGCGGCCATTGATCGCAGTACTGCTTATAAGAACTAGCTGACCAAGAACCAAGTTTCAGTTTAGAGTGTAACGTTCTAGGGTCTTGCTAATGCCTGTTGCCTGGCATTTTACTGTTTGCGGCTAAAAAAGAGATCTCGTAATTCTTACGTTGAAACGAAATGTTATTTATATTGAGTTATCTAAGGAAATAGTAGCCGTGATTTTACATAAAAAAAACTTTTACATATCACAGTTGCTGTTTCTTTTAGATAGCTCTTTTGTAAGCATCCTATCAATCGGTTCGTGACGTAGCGTTTAAAATGTGAAATGTGGTTAAGATTTCAATTTATGGGATACACCAAGTTCAGTTTTGTCAGATGAACAAGCATCACTGGGCTTTGTTTATCTCATAAGAGCGAAATGTGTTCAACTTACTGGGCTTGAGAGGCACGACTTAAAATCTTCAGGCATGTTCGAAACGGACACACGATCGTGCGGCCGTTTAGGACCAGAAACAGAGGTAACTACTGTTGACAAATCCAAGCTGATGCTCTGTAAAGTAAGTTGGAACGTAAATAAAAGATGATTTAAGTTTTCTTCATTTACTAACCTGAGTAAACTTTGGATCTTGCGCCTCATCGGCATAGTTGCGCAATTGTTGCGTTGCCTTCAGATACTCCCGAATAATGTCAATCTTCTTTTCAGAGCGGTCTACGAACATGGACAGAAATTAAATTAAAGAAAACTTTCCCAGTTAATTATTTACTTACTTGTTTTCTTCATATAACCAAGAGTATTCTCATCAATGGGGAAGTAGCCAACGGTAGCTCCATACTCGGGACACATATTACTTATGGTTGCACGATCGGCAATGCTAAGCTCTGCCACGCCAGGTCCATAGAATTCAACAAATTTACCGACCACGCCCAATTGTCGCAAGTGCTTGGTAATGGTGAGCACTAAGTCCGTAGATGTAGCTAGGGGGCTCAGTTTACCCTCCAACTTGTAGCCGATGACTTCGGGTAGCAACATAGAAATGGATTGGCCCAACATCACAGCTTCAGCTTCAATGCCGCCCACACCCCATCCAAGCACACCCAAGCCATTGATCATAGTGGTGTGCGAATCGGTGCCAACAACACTATCGGGGTAGAGAATTTTGCTGCCATCAGAAGCATCGCCCTCAAACACCACGCGTGCCAGGTACTCCAAGTTAACTTGGTGTACAATACCTGAGCCAGGTGGCACAATGAGCATATTGTTAAAGGCACAAGCGCCCCACTAGAAATAAATACAGGTTATATTAGAAGCTCTATTAAGTTACAAGTATAGAAAACGATACCTTAAGAAAAGTAAAACGCTCCTTGTTCCGCTCAAACTCCAGATTTTGATTTTTAGCTAAGGCATCTGGGACCCGAGCAAAGTCTACTTGTACCGAATGATCAATGACCAAGTCGGCAGGACAGATAGGGTTGATTTTCTCGGGATTGCCACCCAAATCCAAAACAGCATCTCTCATGGCCGCGAAGTCTACAACTGCCGGAACCCCGGTGAAGTCCTAAATACATTAAAAAACATATGTTGATATTTATTTAATATATTTTCGATTAACTTATATAGCTCACCTGCAGAATGACACGAGCTGGCTTGAACGAGACCTCCACATCATTGGAACCCTGCTTAAGGCCAGGCGTCCAGCCTAGTATGCTCTGTACATCCTTCTCGAGAATATGAAAGTTGTCGCAGTTGCGGACCGCAGACTCAAACAATACACGAATTGAGTAGGGCAGCTGGTCTATAAGCAAAAACAAATGGTTAATTACCCTTCAAAACAAACTATTTCTGTTCAAAGAAATAGATAGCGACTACTTATCAGTTAAGGGGCATTTGCTTTGTCATTCAAGCCCTGAGGCACTTGCCCCTTGTGATTGGGTAACAAGTGAATACCGAATGCTCACCTTAGGCACACAAGCAAATGCGTCACATCTCTATTATAGAGATGCATGGGAAGTGTACACAAAGATACATACAAATATTTCAACGGTCGCATGCCTGAATAGCACATAATCGTTCGATATCAGCAGTTTAAAAAAGTGTCTTGCTCATGCTGATAAGTGTCTTAATACCCACAACAGCTTGATTAGTGTACAATATACTATTACTGGGGGCCTTATCAAAACATGCCGGTGTCGTCCGACGAGCCTTGCCGTGCTGTCAATTAAGAAAATTATGTTGATAACTTTCGCTTTCTGCTAAGCGTTAGGCGTGTTTTAGAAAGCTGCTTCTAAAGTATAAGCGCATATTTCTTTAAGTGATTTTAAGTCACCTTTACTACTGACACTGTTTGGACTTGCAAATTAATATGGTCGTCGTTGGAGGGAGGTGGGGTCAAACTTCGAGTCGTTGCTCTGTGCTTTAAACAGGCGTTTGTGTACATATGTATTTTAAGCTATGCCTTTTTTTAATCCATTCTTTGTTATCAACTTATTTGCAATGTTACCACGTAGACAAGTTTGATAAAGCTACCAATCATTTAACTTACCATATTTGCTATCTATTGAAGCCAAATCAAAGTACTTGTAAACCGTGCCATCCTTAGTGAAGGATTTCTCAAACTGAGCAAATGGATTTTCGCCTGCAATTAAGTGTTTTCGTTTAGTTGTTATGATGTAAGAGCTTAGATAAATAAATTGCAACAAGTGGCACTTACCAGACATAGTTAAGCTTTCGTATTCGCAGAGAATTTAACCTGAACTGCGAGAGTTTGTGTTGTTGAATGAACAAGTTTTCTGTGTCTGACCATTGGTATGCGTATTTATTAGTTACTAAGTCGCCGATGCTAAACTGTTGTGCTTAAATAAGCTTGGTACGCAGCAAATAAAAAATTGTGTAAAATGCTATCTTATTAGAATTATATACTTCCCATTTAATATAATATTATGTTAGACTGGGATGTTTTATACACTTTCAATGTTATTAGGAAAAACAGCGTACCTATACCGGTTCCAATTGTTGATTCGATGTTTTGTGCGATAGCTGAGTAACGAATAACTGTTGGCATACATATTGCGCATCCCTAAATCGCGTTTTGTTAACACTTGCACGTTGTTTTTTTATTTTTCATTAATAAAGAACTCAAAATGAGTAAACAAGACGCTAAAAATGCTGCCAAAGAAAAATTACGTGAAATGAATTGCAAATTCAATCCACTTTCTCGCTGCGATGGCTCTGTCATGTTCAGCCAAGGTTTGTACCAAAACCCGCCTTGTGTTCGAATGCCGGTTCTTACATTCCACATTTTTATAGGTTCCTCAGTTGTCATCGCGGCTGTGCTAGGCCCCATTGAGGTGAAGACACAGAACTTAAGCATCGAAGGCAGTTACTTGGAGTGCAACTACCGTCCCAAGGCCGGATTGCCACAGGTAAAGGAGCGCATACGCGAAGCGGCCATACGGGATGTTCTCGAACTGGCGCTACTTAATGAAGCATACCCACGATCAAAAATGTCTGTACAGGTGCAAGAGTTGGAGGATCGTGGAAGTGTAAGCTTTAATAAAATTGCAACTTCAAGAAACTGCAAACTAAAGTGATTGTCTTGTAGATAGACGCGTGTGCCTTGAATTCAGCCTGTCTGGCCATGCTCATTGGAGGCCTGCCCCTGAAATACAGCTTTGCCGCGGTGCACTGCATTATTAACGAACAAGGCGAGTTTGTGCTAGACCCGGAACAGAACGAGGCATTGCATCAGCAGGCGGGCTTTACATTCGTTTTTGACTCAGTTGATGGAAATTTGTTGCTGGTGCAAACAAAGGGCTCGTTTAAGATTGCCCAATTTAATGACATTGAATGCATCTGCCGCGCTGCCAGCTCTCAGATCTTTGAGTTCTATCGTAGTAATTTGGCCAAATATCACAACAGCAGTGCGAAGACCCAAAACAACAGTGGTCTACCCATGGAAACGTGATGTAACATACTTAAGTTTAATTAAAACTAGCCAGCATTTATTGTGTCCATTATGTATCATCTTTTCACGCTGCTGTAGTAACTACCAATGCTACTGATGTGCAGCGGTATGCCTTTGAGAACCTGGGAATTTGACTCTACAATGCGTGCGACCACAAAATCGCCCACGCCAATGTTCTTTGCGCTCTCCTTTGTGCATGCTGTAGGTAATGCGGAATCGGGCACAATTACCTTAATATTGGCATCGTTTCGTCCAAACCAATGATTATCTGAACGCTTGCTTTTGCCCTCGATTAAAATTAATTGCTCCTGCCCCTCGAAATGTTTGTGCAGCTTTGTGGCACCATCTCTAAAAGCCTGCACCATTCGCTGCAGTCGTGCCACCTTAACTTCGGCTGGCACATCATCTACGTAGCGTCTGTGCGCAGTGGTCTTCTCACGCATGCTGTAGGCAAACAGAAAAGCCACGTTATACTGAACTCTCTCGATAAGTGTGACAGTGTCCTCGAACTCAGCCTCCGTTTCGCCACAGAATCCGCAAATGAAGTCACTGGACAGTCCTACATCGGGCAGAATTTGACGAATGTGCTCGACCAGTTCCAAGTAGGTCTCGCGAGTGTAGCCACGTCGCATTCTAGAGAGGACTGCCGTGTTGCCGGATTGAGCAGGCAGATGCAGCTGCTTGCAGACATTGGGATAGTCGCGTATTACTCGCAATACCTCGTCGGAGAAGTTCTTCGGATGCGGCGATGTGAAGCGAATACGCATCTCTGGCACAGCCTCAGCCACACTCTGCAACAGTACTGAGAATGGTAATCCACCCGTTTTGGGCTTATAAACTGTGCTAAAACCAGGTGCCATGCCGACATCGGCATTCGTCGCATGCTCGGAGCTTCTGTCTCTATACGAGTTGACGTTTTGGCCCAGCAAAGTAACCTCCTTTACGCCCTGTTCCTGTAGTGTCTGCACCTCACGTACAATAGATTCTAGTGGGCGGGATCGCTCGCGACCACGCGTAAAAGGCACAATGCAGTAGGTGCACATATTGTCACAGCCGCGCATGATAGAAACAAAGGCAGTGGGAGAGTCCGAGTTTAAGCGAACGGGCATCACATCCGCATAGGTCTCGTCCAGCGAGAGCAGCACATTGATCGCCGAGTTACCATAGTGACGTGCAACGGCAAGCAGCCTGGGCAAATCCTTGTAGCTATCGGGCCCTGCAATCACATCCACGCATTGTTCTTGCTCCAGCAGTCGCTCCTTCAACCGCTCCGCCATGCAGCCAAGTAGCGTCAATTGCAACGGTTGTCGTTTTGTACCACGTCGTTCCTTTAACGCTCTTAAGTGCCGCAAACGATTCCAGATCTTTTGCTCGGCACCGTCGCGCACGGCGCATGTTACGAGCATTACGATATCTGCACTGGCGACATCGGTGCACCGCTGGTAGCCATGCCCTTGTAGTATGCTCCACACTACCTCCGTGTCATTAGTGTTCATCTGGCATCCGTACATCTCAAAGTGTACCCGTCGTCCGTGACCATTGTAGTCTATGGCATTTAAATATGGTATGTTACTATCTTGTAAGTCATCTTGCTCGTTGAACCTGCTTTTGGGCTTAACGGTGAAAAAATCCCTTAGACCTGGTCCTCGTTCAACGCGTTCCACAAATGTTTCACGTGCAGCGCTGGGCGTTAATTTGTTTGTTTTTATTGGGTTGACTGCGCTTTCAGTGTTTGCAGCAGCAACAGCACTGGCGGTAGCAGAATTGCTATGACTGCGCCAACGCTGCCGCAGACAACCGCTGACAAGTTGCAAGCGAAGCTTCATAATAGTTTTAATACACAACCATTCGCTTTTGTTTAGAACTTATGTCACAGGCTTATAACATAAACTAGAGGAATTTTTGGTTCAATATATCGATAAAATACCAGTTGCGATAGTAAAATATTGGGAATTCAATACTTATTTTATTGGATGAGATTACAGAAAATATTGCTGGTAGATGTTGCTTTTAAAGGAAGTAAATAATAGTATTACGTTTGAACTGTAGATGGGGTATAATAATGTATGTTTATTATGTTCTTATGAATTCTGTTCTTATTGAGTAGTAGTTCAATTTTCCGAAAGGTGGTGCTGTGAATTGCTTAAAGTTGTGGTGTGGACGCTTAATGCAAAAGATGGCGCTTATCAACGATGTCAAAACTGTTCCTATATGAGAGTACACAATTTTCCCAAAAGATGGCACTTATAATGAAATTAGTATAGAAATTAGCCAAAAGGAAGACGTTAAAAAAATTGACAGCTAAAGTAACAAACGTAAATTTTAAAATTTTTGCTTTTCGTTTAAGTTGATTTCGCTTTTAAATAAATAATTCTTATATTTGCTTTGTTAAAATTAATTAAGGCAATGTGCCCAAAATCAAGACTATTTTTACTATTGTTATGATAATATTTACCCAAATGAAATATGTTTACCCATTTTTGCACTTAAGTAACTGGCTTAATGGTAATAAAGTCAAGTATAAAATCATTTGATGAGTACATTTCTATAAATTTAATTTATTTTTGTTTGCTTTGCAAAGATAAACACAGAAATACAGACGGACAAGGCATAACACACTTGGCAGCTATAATATAATCCGACCTCATTATGAGCCTATCGTGGTCAAGTTAATAATGCACATTCACCCAGCAGCAGAAGAAGAAGAAGAAGAAGGAGATGCATATACTGAGAACACTGCACAAAAGCTGTGGAAAGCATTCCGTATTCACTTCGTTGACGTTTTGTGGTTTTGTGGGCCAATAACTGAATAATTGCGTCAACAGCACGAAAGCCATAAATGTGAACATAAATAGAAGCGAGTTTGCTGGCCACGTTGCCAAGTTGGTTAGATTAACATTAACATGGCTACATAAGTACACAAATACTGATGTCTGTGTGTGTGTGTGTGTCTGTGTGTGTGTGTGTGTGTGTGAATGGGTGGAGGAAAACATATGTTAGAGGGCGTGGCTTTGGCGTCTGGCATATTTGTAAACACTTACTAGCAAGAATATTTTAATGAAAATGAAATGAAAATTCCATTTCTGGCCAAAAGAATTTCGTAATTACAGCGAAAAAATTCGGTAATTAAATTCATGAAGTTTTTGGCTTGGCGCAGCGAGCCGTTTTTCCCATTTTCGGCACTAGGTCTCGGCTCCCAATTCCCAAGTCGCAACTTCCAAGTCCCAGGCTTCTAGGCTTACAGACTCCCAGCTCCCTGGATCCCCGGATCCCGATGTGTGTGTGTGTGTGTGTGTCTATGCCACTTTGACCGCCTTGTTGGTTAAGCACTTTCTTGTATTTTGTCGGCACTTTTCCGCTAAAGTTATTTTCGCCTCCAGCCTCCGCGCCACTAGCAGCAGCAACAGCTATAAATCTTAGCGCCCAAGTTTCAATGCTGTTCCACTGCTCCAAAGTTGTACAGCTCCAAGGAGACTGCTGCTGCTGCTTGGAGTCAAGCAGCTTAAGCTGACTGGATTCGTTGGTATTGCGTATTGTGGAATAGACGTACATTTTTAAAAGCTTGCCAATAATTCTGTTTGGCACATTGTTTTAGCTCTTTGGCCATTTGTGCTTATGATAAGTATTTGTGTTATGTTTAGTTATTGCAATTAATCCGACAATTTTGCCCTTAAACACGAACTGGACAGTTGACAACTGTTTAGTGTAGTTTCCATCATGGCAGATAAATAAATTATTGGTAAGTGTTTATTGGGTATAAAAATAGAATTTTTTCACAAAAAGAAGCGAAAAAAAGAACTAATTTATTTTAATACTGCCCGCAAAAGGTAGGTAAAAGTTGCGGCTACCATTCAAATCATTTGAAATGATGGACAATCTATCCCAACCTGCCAAGCTACTGTACAAATAAAGTCATTCTTATGTGTTTTAAATTAAAGATAACTTTCACTATTCGCGCTGTTTGCCAGCCAACTTTTATGGTCCATGAACAGCTGTGTCCCAATTGGCTTTTACACGCAAAGCCAAAGCCGTCTCTGCGTAACTTTTTTTTTGTGTCTCCTGCTTCCCCTGCCTCCGCCTGCGCCAACACTCTTGGCATCAAACCCAAAATGACACTTTTAGGCGCCATAACGTGGGCGCACGCATAATGATCTCCCGAATGGCTCAATGCGTAACATTGGCCTTAAAAAAACGACCAGAAACTTTGCTTACCGATTTCCATTTTTCGAAAAACCATTTACCCCCACTGTACACACCCAAAAACACACACAGCTCCCCACATCTGCCTGTTCGTTATACAGCAAGGCGGGGAGCTTAATAAAAGTTGGGGGATGGTGTAGTGGAGAAGGTGAATGGAAACGAGGGAAACGAGGGAAGTTTCTGCACAGTGCACGGTGTTAACGGCACTGCTGAGAGTAATTCGCTAACCGAAACAAAGCGACGGACTAAACAAACAACAACAACAACAACAAAAAGTAACCCAAATGTTAATAGAAAATGGCGCGCTGTCGTCGTCCTCATTGTCGTTAAATTGAAATTGTCGCGCAAATAAAAATTTGCATATTTTAGCATTGATTTTGTTGTCTCCTCGCACCCTCCTTACCGTTTCGCACAATCCCGTCGCTTTGTGAGGCCCTTGGGAAACACGTCGTATGCGCAATGTTTGAGTGCAGTCAATAAATTTGTCGAAAATCGCTAAAATTGTGCAAATTAATTACAGAACAGTTCATAAACCACACAAACATATACAACTAGAGCCAGAACCAGAGCCAGAACCAGACAGTAAACTATGCAATACCCTTGACTAGGGTGTAAGGACAAAGGGGGCAGGGGAAGAGACCTCATTACTAGCTGCCAGCGCCAGTTGTTGTCCATACTAAATCCTGAAGCTGTCACAATAAAATCCACTCAAGCTAAACATACGTCAGCAGTGACGAGAAACAGCCCGAGACAAAGAACGCAAAACTCAAGCCAACAACAATTGAGTAGTATGGGGTCCGAGCTTAAGTCCATCTCCAAGGCAAGCTGCACAAATTTATGCGCTGGTCAGGACGAGCATGAGGCAGAAGAAACCCATACAAAAAAAGTAGAAGAAAAAAGCGGTGTTGCTGTCACAGACACGAAGGCGCAGGGTGCAATACAAATCAGCTCATTGATTTATTTACGAGCTCATCTAATGTGTCTCCGCCCAGCCTATCGACACACACTTGCAACAGTGGGCAACACTGCAGCACTCAGTTCTAAAGTTCTACAAAGTTTGCACTTTCATTTTGTCATTGTCAGGTTGTATTTAAAATAAAAATATAAGCATATGTGATAAGAATCCATCAAAATGAAAAGGGTTTAATAACTATTTTGATTTTTGGCTCCACTGTGCTATGACGGCTGGCTATGCATTGCACATGACCTCCATATTCATTTCTATCTCCATCAGCTTTCTCATTTCCATCTCATGCCTATGCCCCCAACTCTCTTATAGAGATTTTTATGCTCGCTGTCTTTGCATTGTGCATTGTGACTTACATAAACTACGTACTTGACTTGCTTCTAGAGACAATTTGTGTGCCGTTCTCATAGATCTTTTAGAGCAATGGCCCTTTACACTCAATATGCTTGCTTCAGTTGTGAATTGAAGATGTTGAGCAGTGTATTTCTGTTACGATACAGCATTTAGCTTTAAAATCGGTTTGTGTGTTTGTGTTTGCACTGGTAATTTTCATTGTCACGTGGCAGTAATTACCGGTGTCGCCACACACACACCCCCACACACACACACAAGCATACATAAATGTATTTGGTTTTAAACTGCACGCCAGTCAACACTCTAGAGCAGGCTCAGCATTCGCTCTTCGTCTCGTGTGTCTCGTCTATCTGTCGCGTCTCGACGCTCTTTACAATTTCAATTCATTGAATTTTAACGGCGCCTACAACAAAAACCGCGTCGCATGCGCATCCCTTGCATTGCTGCCTGTGCGTGCCCCGTGCAGCTCCCATGTGGCGAAAGTTAACCAAAGTTTGTAAAACGTTGTGTGCAACATTTGTGCGAGTGTCCTGCTTCCTGCTGACTGCCAATTGGCAAGTCAGACTGCAGGCAGCCTGTTTGTTCGTTTGTTCGTTTGTTCATTTGCTCGTTCGTTGCCTTTTGTCAATATCCATTATCCATTGGGTGTTGTGTAGGTCGTCGTTGGAGCTGGTAGACCGGCGTTAGACCTGATATTAAAACGTGTTTTATCACGCGCCGCCATTTCGCGGCCGGGTATTCCATTCCAATTGCGGCCAGATTGCACTTTTCAAGTGCCTGTTAATGCACTCTCCATGTGTGTGATTCACGTTAGCCAACTTAAAGCTGATGGTTGTTTGAGCTGTTTTTTTTACTTTTGTGCTCCACAGCAATTCAGCAATTCAAATTAGAAAAACGAGCATTGAAAATGTCAACAGGAAAACGAAAAAAAACACAAGTGGAAAGAAGAAAAGCGTAACGTAAATGGAAGGGTTGATGAGAGTAGCTGTTGTTGTTGTTGTTGTTGT
The DNA here is from genome assembly GCA_035044725.1 of Scaptomyza caliginosa. Lineage (NCBI taxonomy): Eukaryota > Metazoa > Arthropoda > Insecta > Diptera > Drosophilidae > Scaptomyza > Scaptomyza caliginosa. Next base: position 409,256 of record JAWNNR010000215.1, on the reverse strand, counting down.
TGCTGTGCATTCCAGGCAGCAGCTGTTGTTTGTCCTTTGCCGCCATTTTGTGCGTGCCAATGTTGTCGTATTCTGTCCTCCTTCTCCTTCTCCTTTTTCTCTTTTCCTTTTCCTTTTCCTTCCCTACTACTTGTGCTGTGTCTCTGTGTGTGTGTTTGTTACATTTTCGTTTTGCAATTTCATTAAATTCCAGCATCCGCCATAAATCTTCCACTCTTCAGCACGGCTTCTGTGCTTTGAAGCGATAAAGGTACGTCTGGCTCTCTCTGTGTGATGGCTGCCCCCAAAATGCCAAAAGCAACAACAGCAAAAACATTGCTAGCATTGGTTTTATATTGGGCCACACACACACACACACACACACACACGCATACAGAAACAACACACAAAATGGCCGTTGAAGTGGTTGAAAGCGATTACGTTGAATGCCAAAGGTTGATGTGTGTTTGTATGATGGTGTGTGTCCCGTTACTGTTTAAATGTTGTATGAATGAGCTTTTTGGGGACAGCCTGGACAAGCAAGCAAACAGAAGGACAAGCAGATAGAAAGAGAAAGAGAGAGAGAGAGAGTTATGTGGGGTCTGCTTTTTGGGGTTTTGCGCTCGAGCTACTCTAAAAAACTTGTTGTGTAGTAAAAAAAAAAAAAAAACAAAAACATAAACATGGGTTAGTTACACTCGCACACATGGCCTATTAACTTGTTAAGTTTGCTCTGTGGAGATATCAATGTGTCAGCCATTTAAAGTTGTCCCATAAACATATTAAATACTTAATGAGATAAAACATCATAAATAGACTGGAAATCCTCTCTTCTGCTCTCTTCTTTACATTTCGTTTAATCCTCTTTAGTCTTGCGCTGTCTTTGAAGACCCACTTTCAATAGAAGCCAGTGCCAGTCATTATCATCATTCTAACCCCTTTGCTCTTGGCCAAGCAAGCAAATCAGAAGTTTGCCTCAGGCAAAGTATTAAGGCACGAGGAAAACTCAGCTGTGTTTTGGCGCTTCTGTTGCTTATTAAATTGAAATCCCCCGCTTCAAGTTGTTAGTGCTGCTGTTGTTGCTTTTGCTGCAGTTCAACATTTTTGCAACCGCCGAGCAAATGATTATTTTTATATTTTTTTGTTTTTCGCTTTTCGCTGGCAACTTTTACCCAGCTGAAATTGGCAGCGCAGAACTTGTTGTGTCCAAGCATCGTACACACTTAAATACTCTATATTATACGTTTTAAAATGTTACTTTTAAGTTCTGACAAAAAACTGAAACTTTTTGTCAGAACAGTATATATTATAATACACTTGGCTTAACTAGACCAACAAGTTTTTTATCAAATTTGTAGAGTCCACTAGATTTGTTATCACAACTTAAATATTCGAAGGGCATTAAAAATTCGTAGTTTGAGTGGATTTTAGTGCCAGCTCTCATTTTATATTGTTGCTTTTTATATAAATATTTTTTGAAAATTGCTCCTGCTCCTCCTTTCTGCCAGTTGACAATATTATAAGCCATCTTCGTCTCTTCTGACCCGACTGTCGCTGCTGTTGTCTCTGGTGGTGCTAGTGGCACAGCGCGTGGCGCTATAATTGAATGTCTCAGGTGTTTGTCAGACATTGCTTAAGCCTTTGCCAAGGATTTTCTCTGTACGGAGCCAAAGCGCTAGCAATCCCAATGATGCAGCAAATGATTGCGCCTTTTAAAGAGCTTAAAGTGTTGCATGTCTGTTTTTTTTTCTTCTTTTTTGGGTAGCGTGGGTGAGTGGGTGGCTTTAGAGGAAAGTCGCTTTTGGGGCAAGGGTGGTTTGGTTATGTTGTGACATTCAAATCCGCGCTGTTTCACTGCCTTTTGCCTGCCTAATTAAAACATTCATCTTCATTTTCACCTTTTGCCTAATTAATTCACACAAAAATCAACTAAATTAATATGAAAAGAGCCAAAGAAGCTGCCAAGTTTGCTGACCAGCTCCCTGCACCCCTGTTACCCACGTTGCCTACCTCTATCTCGACCCTATTACAGTTGTTGTTGCGTTGCTGTTGTTGCTGCTTTTCGGACGCTAACGAGAATTAATGGTTTGCAGTGTGGCACACAATTACGAACGACGACGAAAATCTTAGGTAAGCAGCAAAAATTGTCACCACGCGCTGTAGCAAAAACCTTAGCTACGTAATTGGCTTTGTGTTGTATGTAGCATGAGGGTGGGATGGTGCCGGTAGACAGGGGAGGTAGGGTAGATGGTTGTGGCAGTGTCAAAAACTGCTCAATTTACGTGTCGTGAAATTAATTTATGCCCAATGCAATAACCTCGGCAACGTCAATAAAATACATTACAAATACAAATACTTGCAAACATACATACAATATAAGTATATACCATACAGCTGTGGCCAAAAAAATAGTTTTGGTAACGAAAATAATGAACAATTTTAATCAAAACCTATTAACAGAACACTTAAAATGGAAATGTTAACTGATAGCCTCTCTGAAACGTGTCTTTGGCTCTCCCGAAACTCGACGAAAAGTCAAGGGATAAAAGTAAATCTTTGCTTAGATCTCTTCTAGTTATCTGACCTCAATTGTAGTATATACAATACACAGGGATGATAGTGTGAGCCTGTCTAATTGTGGCTCTGTCAATTTGAAATTAAAATTCTATGCTACTTACACACACCACAGACATTGATATACACACACACACGCATTGAGTGTGTAGGTGTAAGAAACGCGCCTTTGCTTAAAAATTTCCATAATTTAGCGATCTATATGCAAGTGGCGCAATTGAAGCGTAATTAGACTTTGGCATTTACTCACACACACACACACACACACGAAATTGGCAATCGTCTAGTGTGTGTGGGTGTGTGTGTGTGTTGGTATACTGGCGCTAATTGGTTTCTGGTCAGTAGCAGCATCGCCATCTTCGGCCAGGAGTCGCAGACTGCCTTTCAACGTACGCCAATTAAAAACGTGCGCACATTATGCTTTATTGACCTCTCACTCCAATCTCACTCCCCTCATACTCAATGGTTTGCCCTTGTTCCCCTTGTTACCTGTTCCGTTGCTTCTTCTTTCTTTTCAATGTGGGCGTGCCTTTTAGCAATAATAACGTCCTCGGTTGGCCATAAAACAAATCATACAACTTTATGGTCACCTCACCCAGTGCTGTCCACTGCGAACTTTATCTTTTTATATGCAGCATTATTGCCACAGATTAGACACGGGATTTGGTACACTGTTTGTGTATGTGATGTGTGTGTATGTGTGTGTGTGTGCTCTCGCATCTTTCTTTTTTTGTTGTACTTTTTTTGTTGCTATTGTTGTTGTTGCTTTCGATTGCCAGCAGAACGAATTAAATATGACCATTTGTATAATGGTCGAGACTCGAATACTCGTATCTATCTATGCAGTAATATGTGGGCAGCTGTCCAATCAGCAGTGGAAAGGGAGAGGAAGTAGGGTTTAGAATGTAGCATACACATATTTGTTATTCTGTGGCCAGTATCGAATGCAAAATGCATGACATTTTCTGTTTAATTTTCAGTTCTATAAGTGCTCCGGCTTAACTCTGGCTCTGGCTCTGGCTCGTGCTAGGGCTTTAGCTCTTTGGACAGCAGGGATAGTAAGGCTTGGGGCTATTTAAGGATTTTGGAGAGATAGGCACAACAACAGCATTTGTGCAACATATACATGCATACATTGTACTGCCATCAAATTTCAGTTGAGTTCTGGGCCCATATTATTAAGGCTGTCGGTTTTTGGGTTTTTCTGGATCGTTTTCACACCATAAACTGCTCAGTTTATTGTTGTGAGCTATATAAAGTATTTAATAAATTTACTTAAATCTGGAGCCAACTATAAAGAAAACAAACATTTTGATCACATCTAATTCGCAACGAGAACTGAAGGTCATCCCGGAATATAGCTTTAAAAAGTGTTTCGATGATTGGATTGTTCGTTGGAAGAAGTGTATTGCCTCAGAAGGGGCCTATTTCGAAGGGGATATAATAAATTTAGATGATTAATAAGTTGTTTGCTTCCGGGTTCTTTATTGCCAGAATGTATACTTAAAAGTATTACATGTGTTACAGAATATATAGCCAATATAACATATTTGTATCTGTTAATAGTTTCGCACACTTATAATACAATTTTCACAAACCAGTTAGTCTCAGTATTTGTTGAATTTAATTGTTAGAAGTTTATGTACATTGAACCTAAGCCGATAGTAAAAAACCTACGAAAGAAAAAAAAAACTGAAAACAGAAGTTGCCAATCAGTCGAATTAAGTCACTTCAATAGCACACCAGCATGCAGTTAGTTAAACCGTTCTAATAGCTAACGGTTTGCATAGGGAGAACATTACTAAACTACTTTTTATGATAAAATGTATATATCAATAACTTATTGTAACGTAAATGTCAATGTTCATGTAAGTCCAATTCAATATGCAATTATGTTTTTATATCGCCTGACTTTAATCATTTCTGTTTGTATTTCAGTTCTAAAAACAATTTGAATTGATTTCCACAGTGCACGTTTTGGGCTAACGTACTTAATATCTTGTGTCGCATTTAAGCTTTTTTTCTTATTTGTACATAATTTGAATGTTGCTTTTATTCTTATCGGGTTGTGTGTGTGCTTGCAACGAGTTTATTTCGAGTAAAATCTTATGTAAAATATCTTTAAATGCAAAATTTGTAAACACGTACGTTGGCGAGGGAGACAACATCGGAGACAGCAGTAAAAAACCGGCGAAAGTAAATTAGAAGCCAACTGTGAGTCTTATTGCCATACACACCCAACACATGCATGTATGTATCTACTTGTTTGGTTATAAAAAAGAGAAAGAGACAAAGAGCGTGGGCCGGATTCTGTGTATCTTTGTGCTGATTGCGAATGCTTTTCACTGTGTTTGTTTGGGCACCAGTGTGCGGCATTTTATTTCGCATTAAGAGATTAAGATCAAAATTAAAATTTAAATTACCACGCGACACGCAGCATGACAACCTCACTCTCTTTCTCTCTCTCTCATTCTGTGTTTCTCCCTCTGTTTCACTCAATGTGCTTGTGTGTGTGTCATCGCTTTGGTTGCTGTCTTAAATTGTTGCAATGTTTTGGCACTTTAGTTGAGCTTGAAAACGCTCGTTTTGCGGAACGTTGCAAGATGCCTTAATTAATTAATTGGCATGTCAGGCGGACAAACAGACAGACAGACGCAGTTCACCCAGTTGTTGGTAGCGTGAAGCTGAGAGTAAAAGTAGAACCATCAACTAGAGAATGACTGACAACTTAATTGGCTCCCTTTGAAAAACTTGCCATTAACAACAAGCTGAAGTCGCTCGCAAAGTACACGCATATAGCATATATCGCGCTGTATTTATTTATATATATATATATGTAGACCAAAGATAGTATATATGTCAGTCGAAACAAGAAGAACAACAGCAACAACAACAACCGTAAGCTTGACAGCCACAAATTAAAGCGTAGACCCCGAAAAATGTTGCAAGCCAAGCATGCTGATTGACTTTAAGCAAAACTTTGCACAATGCCAACAACAGTTGCCTCACCTGCCACATGCCTTTGCCACGCTTCGACTACCTCACACTCTCGCATAGCCTGCACTGCTCCTTGGCCTTGGGCCTTGGAAAAAGGGCTGCAAGTGACGCGCTAAGCTCAAGCGAAGCTGCAAAATTCTACTGAAAAAAAACATAAAAGCCCTAGAAAAATTTATGAGCACTCAAGTTGATTCAATTTAAAATTGTTGTCTCTCCACCTTCTCGGCTCAGCTCTCAACCCGCCGTCAAAAGCAGCAACAGTAGCAGCAGCCACAAAATGTGACGCTGACTTTTCTTCCTTTTCTGTTTTTTTTGTTGTTGTTTTGTTTTTAATTAGGCTAAGCCCATGCCGAAAGCCAAGTTGCCAACTGTGCCTGGTTTGCTAATTGTGCCAGCCATCTAGCAGTTGTAAGTTAGAGGGGCGAAAGGCCACAGGATTGGTGTAAAGAAGAGCGGCTTCTGGCTGTGAGCACAGTTTCCGCTTCTGCTCTGGTAGGTGGGTAGCTATGGTCAGGTCCAGAGCTCCTCCGGCTGTAAACAATACAAAAAACTTTTTCGCTCACTGTTTGCCGGTGCAACAACAACAGCAAGAGCCAGGGCAACAAAAGTGCAGCTTGTACCAAAGTTTTGCACCTTTTTGAGTGGCATCAATTTTGACATTTACCTGCAGCGTTGCAAAGTTTTCTGATGCCTCAACCTATTGCTTCTAACTAGGCGGCTACGCTTAAGCCGATTCCCAGCAATAAAGTTAGGCAGCTATTTTATATGTACATAAAAATATATATATATGCATGTGCCACAACTATGATACATTCAAACAACCATACCAACACTTTCATACTTTGCTTTAAATCCTTTTTGCAAATGCTGCATAACTTTTTTGATATAGAAAATTGGAGAAGCGCCTTGGCGTATGCAATGGAAAAATTATAGAAAACTCTGTTGCGGCCAGGATACGTCCGGATGTGTGTCTGCAAAAATAACAATTACTTCTATGTGTAAGTATGAGTTAGAAAGTTTTTTGGCGCAATGGCACGGAAGTTGCAGGCGGCTAAAAATGGGTGGGGCATCACTGGCAAAAGTGCAAAAACTCGACCGGGGCATTAAAGATGCCATAACTGAGTGTTGCACATTGCTGTTTCTCTTGCTGTGTTGTTTTGCTTTGTTGTTGTTGCCGGCCGTCAAAAGTTTCGTTAAGTAAAACCTCATGTGCATCTAATTAAAAATATAAAAAACTTTATTTTAAAGCCGCCAAAGAAAACTTTGTCTCCAACGGAAACGAGCTGCCATACATACATAGGTTAGTGTATGTGTTTGTGTGTGTGTGTTTCAGTTTATGCAGCCAGGAAAAGCGCCGTAGCGAACCGTGGTATATTCAAAAGTTGTTGGCATGTTTATCAGAACGAATGTGGAAAAAAGGATTTTCGCAAATGAGCTTCCAAATTGGCATAACTTTATGTACAGCGAAAAACTTTTCACAAATTCGCATGTTTAATTAGCTTTGGTGGCAAGTTTTCTCTGCTATAAGATATGGCAAATGCTAATGCAGTGAGTTGTAAAGTAATTTCAAATGAGTTACAATATTTAAAAAGCATAACATCCGCAGCTTAAAAAGAAATTCCAGATGAACTAAGTGGTTAAATTAGGAATTTTATACCAGGTCAATTGTTATAATAGTTGTTCAATTTATAATAAATAATAAGCAAATATTTTTTACTTTAAACGCATGAAATGGATTAAATCGCTTTCTAGAAAAATATATACGATTTTATAATGTCTATATCCTTGATTAGCATTAATTGCCATGACCATAAGTCTATTAGTATGTTCTAAAAACAGGCTAAATATGGAGACTTTAAGACGCATTGGAGTCTAAGTTTTTGTACACTATGGGCAACTATTGGTTTTTGTTAAAAAATAATTCCATTGAAATCAGTTTATGATCACCGAAAAGTATTGCTTCTGTAAATTGAGGTTAGTTGAAAGCTGATAGTGGTCCTTGACTATATGATTAAATTATTTATAGTTTTTAAGCTAAGGCTATATGATAAGATATATCACCATATGCTTTTGGCTATTTTTACTAATATGTATACAAAAATGTAAGATGTGTTGCTTAAGTGTTTCTAAATGCTAGCAAATAACTTCAGAGTTTAAAATGATATCATTCATTAGAGTTGTTTTTTGCTAAATACTTGTTTAATGTTCCCCCAGCACCAAAAAGTCATATCATGGGCACAGCTGCAACTAGATGGGTTTGGAATAGTGGTCCTTGAAATAGCCGCCAACTACAAGTCAAGAGCTTAATGGTTTGCCTGCGACAAAAACACACAAAACGCTCAACAGCCAGCAACAACAAGAACTACAGTGAAAACGAAAAATTTGAGCTGGTAACTAACCAGACCCAGACCTGTACCTAATACCATAGTCATACCCCATTCTATATTCCCGTTACAGAGCCAGAAACCAGAATAGCTCGCAGTGACAGACCCAGCCGCAGCCTGGTTTGAGTGACTGCTTCTGACTTCGACTTGTGTGTCTCCGGCTCTTGTCCTTGTGTCCTTTCGTCCTGGTGTCATTAATGCAACTAGCATCTCACAGTTGGGAGTCACCTTAACCCCCAAACCCAACAAAAAATACTTTGCATGCGCTGGACGCATGTGATATGAGTCCATCCCCTACCGCATTCAACCCTTCTCGCGGCCCAAGGATAACAAACAGAGGCAGCAGTTGCAGAAGCAAAAAATAACAAACGAGCACAACATGAGCTGAAAATAAGATTTTTGAGTCGTTTCGTTTTGTTGCGTTTATGTTTGCTGTTCTGGCTGCACCTCTCTGCCCTGCGGCTGCTTGGAGTCCTTGCAGCCTGTGCTGCTGTCGTCGTCGTCGTCTGGCCTGACTGACTGGCTGGTTGGATGGTTGGTTTTGACTCTGTGCTTCACTGGCTGATGTATTCATGAAATCGTGTGATTAATGGCTCGCACAACATTTGCACACACTACCCCGAGTCCATGGACAGAAACGACAGTTGCGTTCTCTGTATTTCCTCTCTGGCTCTGGCTCTGGCTTCGTCTGGTGGTTTGGCTGCTGTTTTCAGCTACCACTGCTCGACATGCGGCGTATCTGTCTGAGTGCAGATAAACATGCCAGTACCCCTACACCGCAAGAGCCCCCACCTCAATCCCAATCCCAAACCCAAACCCAACACAGCACAGCAAATGCTGGGCATGCAAAACGAGCAAAACGAGCAGAAGCGACAAAGAACGAAGGATGAACCATTTGGCGACGTTGGTCACGACAAAATTTTCCGGCTCTGCGCGTTTTGGGCTGCCATTTTATCTGAAGCCGCATGAGGCGTTGAAATTAACAAACAGCCTGGTGCGCGCTGGCGAAAATAACAAAAATGCGTTGTAATTAAAGCGAATTTAATTGCTTTATCCTTGCAAAGTCAACCCACCTACAGCCCACAGCCAACCATCTACAGCGCCTATAACTATGCTATAATCTTTGACACTTTTATTGCGGCTCTAAAAGTTATTAACTTGATTTAATAAGCAACTCGGTCAACAACAACAACAACAACAACGACAACAATGATAACCGTGACTGTTTAGCATTTTAGAGTTTTATCTCAAACTTTTCCAAAATCCAAAGAATTTGATCGTCTTAACACTGGAAACGTGGCTTTAATTAACTCATTTTTCATTGAAACTGCCAGCGGCAGCAGAACCGAAAGTAGCAGTAGCAAAAAGGTAGCATAGCTTAGGTAATCTTATCTGTCTGGAACTGGAGTACAACAAATACCGTAGCATGCTTGCGGCCGCTGCAGCGTCCATCAGTCATCATGGCCCAAGCCTTTGTCTCGCTTTCAATTGCGAGATATTTTGATAAAACAACGTCGACGTTGGATACACTCCGAATAAAAGCAACTATAAGTGAAAAATAATATGGTTTTTATTTTTGTGCAACTGTAACTGTAGCTTATCAGTAATCAATTTTACTTGTACTTAATTTTTAAGGGCTGTTTTTGCTGATACGTTTAAGTCGATTTATTTTTCAAGTGTATTTACACTAAAGTTGGTATTGCGAGCCGTGCTCCTCAGCTTATCAGTTAGCTTTTGAATTTAGAACTAAAATTGACTTTAGATTTGCAAATGAAATTATGCGTTGATGCGTACCGAAAAATTGCTTAGCCCTCATTGAATCCGCAGGCCAACAACGAACAAAACCAACAATAACTGGTCCCAAAGTGAACACTTTCAATTATGTACATTGTAGTTATTTACTTTATGGACATATCCGGCAAAACAGCAATTTCGTTTGTTGTTACATTAAACATAATTTTATGATGGCTCCGCAACAGCTTTAAGTGAAGTGAAAGAAAGTCCTATAAAACGTCCATTGACTGCGTTTGAAAATCTCCCATCAGGCGCTAAGGAAGCAAGGACAGCAAGGACAGAAGCAGCAAGCAAAGCTGTTTCATTTTTAATCAAGCTGGATGTTGAAGTTTTTTGCATGCCAACGTCTTGACAATGTCTGTCATTTAGTTGGGTCAAAGGTAAATGCGTATAGACCGCAACAGACTTTAAGCCAGACACTTTTTATGGCCAAGTTGCTGGCGCAAAACACAAAAACCTCAAAATTGCAGATTTAATTTTATTTTATTGCACTTTTGTTCGGTGGCAAGAAAATTGTTTCTTTATATTGTGTAAGTATCTTGTGTAAGTGTTATACTTTGCACTTAACACCACTTCCACTTCCTCCAATGCCAGCGTCTTTTGTGTCTTTGATTTGAAATGCAAAAGGGAAACAGGTAAAAATTGCAATGGAATTTTACAAAAGCTGAGTCAACTCTTGGGTTAATCAAGCAAATGACTGTGATACTATTGCTGAGGTCAGCCAAAATACTTGAATAATGATTTACGACACAGGAATCTTTGTAGAATATTTATTTAAATTAAAAATTACAAAAATTCAAAAAAGTTTTTTTGTAATAAATAAAAAAAAAACTTTTAAATGGGTATCTTACATTTCTATAATGTTTTTATATTTGATTGAATTTTATCTAGTTGAATTAATATATTGCTTGAATGATTATGCTTGAATAAGTGTATATACACGACATATTCGTTAGAGTTTGAGTGAAATAAGACTTACAGTCTGCGAACGATGATTTCTCATTAATAAACATAGCCCAAAAATTACAAAAAAAAAAAACTGGAGTAAAAAAAATGGCAAAAAATCAAAACCATTTCCAACATCAGTGAGCAACGTAAAAAAAAAAAACACGAAAGTCCTTCGGGGAAAAAAAGAGAGACGCATTTTGTGCCATAATATTTGTAATCAAACGCAGTCATAATAATCAAGTCGTAAAAAACAAATCCATTTTCGCGCTTGAATGAACGCCCAGAGAATGGCAAGGAGTCAGACAACAATAGCAGCAACAACAGCAGTAAAAACAATAATAGTAATGGTAATGGGCAAACAACATTTTTACACCTTTTGCAGCAGTCAAAGCCAAAAAGGATCAAGGATAACGACAACAACGACCGCTGACATTCGATAATAATACAGACCACACTTTGTTAAAGACACAAACCGCAAACAGCAAAAAAAACAAACGGAGTCTTCAACATGGCCATAAAAAACCAAGCATCTCAATGATTCAGGCGAAGTTTTATGAGCTGTTGGAAGTTCAGATGGAATATCTACAGATCAACTGTAAATTCTTCTCCTTGGCTTATTTAACATTTGGCGAGAGAGAGAGAAAGGAAGAGTTTGACAAATCTGTGACTGGCTCCCATTGCAGTCATTAAATGACAGTAAAAAATATAAACATCAAATGCTGTAAATTATAATGTAATAGAAATATAATAAGCGAGTTCATCTCGAATCACAATGGCAACATCACAGCATCGTAAAATCCGCAAAACTCGTAAAACTTGCTAAACGAAGAAGATACGCTGAATGAAAAACCCGCCGCTAGTTTTCACACCAAGTTGGCAACACCGGCAGAAGGGAAAGGACATAGCTAGCATTGGGCCATAGGAATGGAATGGAAATGGAATGGCATGGCCAAGGTCTCATAGCTCGTAGCTGGCATCATTACACTTGAGTGTTTTACAACTTCCGTTAAGTTTGTCGGAGCTATAAAGTGTAATCTTCATGTTTTTATTACAAGGACCCCGCCTAACAGCTGTGTTGTCAATGGCGCATCGAGGACATCAAATTGACAGCTCCTTAGAGTCGTAAAACTCTCCGGACTACTGTTATACATATGCTGCTGGCGCTAACTGGCATTAGGGGTAATGATTGTCACCGGCTAAACAATTAAATTGAGGTTAGAATGAAACATAAAAACCGCATAAAAGTGGCACATAAACATTAACCCAGGGCAGACAAAGCGACGGCCAGCAAAGTGAAACCCCTCGACATACGATGATGTCGTCAACGCATCGTAAACGCTTTAAGCTACAGTTTATTTTCATTTCGAAAGGATAACAGCAACAACAACAACAATAACAATAACATGACCTGTGTGTGCGATCTGTGTCCTCGTAAAACTTGGTGATAAGACACTCGCCGTTTGGTAATGATAATAAAATTATAATTTCGCCTCTACATATGCTTAGCCCAAAGTGTCTATGCGACTGGTTGGGTTTCTGGCTTTTCACTGTGTTCTCTGTGTTTTTAGTCTTGTGCCAGTTTATAGCTTACCCTCGCTCTATGCCATGTGAGAAACTGTAAATTGCGCTAATAAGCATTTAAAATTAACTAAATGCTCTCAACTCTTGAGCCAATTTTGATGGCTTGGCCCTGCGCTGGGGTTGGGTCCGTTCCATGTGGGTTTGATTGTGCTTTTGGTGGGTTATAAAATGTGCGAGTGGTTGTTGTGTGGCGTTAAGTGGATAAAAGATGCGTTTTTCATGTTCATTGTGGTATTAAACAGTTTTCGGGGCATATGGTATATGTTTTTAATGGCCAATCATCAAGTAATGAATTGTCCATTTCAATTGACTTTTGAAAATTCCATCATGGACTGAATCGTTCAAGAAGATAAAATTTGTCTTTAAGAAGCTAAATATAGTTTTTTTTAAGCAGAATGAATTGTAAATTCCAGCAAAAAAATCCCTTTTAAAATTATTTTAACAGAGTCCAATGAAGCTGTTTTGTTTAAACATGAAGAACTCAGAGACTAAATAATCGAAACACTTTTAATTTATTACTATTTATTAAAGAGTTGTTTATTAACTAGTTAAATTTAACTAATAACTAATGCTTATTCACAGATATAGTAAAATGAATGTCTACACTTATAAAAAGGCAAGTGGAAGATTTCAAAGATATAAAAATTAATGCGCTTTACTGTATAGGCTGTTTATTACAACAGTTTTTCATTACCTGATAAGCGAAAGAGGTTAAAATAATGTCAAAATATGACGGTGCACTGAATAAATTCTTCAACACGTTTGTAAATAACATGCACAAAACTGTAAAACTGTATTGTTAAGGCTACTTAAACAAAGTAAATACACAAATTCGTTAAAGAAAATTACACTATACTAACATGTGTATTTTTGAACTTCAAAGTTGTAGTCTGACAAAAACTGAAAGCCTAATAATAAATTGCAAATATTCGTAACATAATATTGCGCTGATAGGAAAAGCAATCACTTTATTGTTGTAAGGCACTTTTAAAGGAAGAATGTGGCTTAAAGAAAAAAAACTCTAATTGCTTGTACGAATTGCAGAGTAAGCATATACTCATACATATAGACACGCGCACTTAGCTACATGCACTCACACACACATTCACCCCCATAAAGAGACGATTACTTCCGCCATTTTCTATGATGAATTGCTACTTTTGCTTAACACACACAGGAACACACTCACACACACACATACACGAGCACATTCATATACCCATTAAGCAGCATAGTGGAGATGCGCAGACATCCATCCAGATCCCGGTTACCAAGGCAGTTAGCGGCACAGACACACATACACACATATTTACAGTAGCCCTGTATTCCGTGGATACATACACACACATTCATCCAGTCCTCGACAGCGTTGACAGCGGCAACGCTAGCAGTAAAAAGCGCAGGACGAAATGGACGCAAATGTAAAGCAGGTGAACTTTGAGGCAAAAGCTGCGCAGCCCTGTTGTTGTTGCTGCTGTAGCTGTAGCTGTAGCTGGCAGCAATTGGTGGCAAAACACTGAAAGGACACAGGAAGTGCACTTTGCCAGCAAACACACAAATACACACACATACGGACAGCCACCCACACAATCGCTTACTTATATAGGAAGCAAACACCCTTGCCTTGTCATTGGGGTGCTTTTGCCGTTTATTTATGCCTGGCAATCATAAAGCGCGCTCCAAACTCACACGCACACATACACCTACACTCGCACACACACACACACACACACATCCTTATGCTGTATCTGGGCCTGTAAGGGAGAGTGTGCAGGTTATGGCTTTCTATAACTCAGGTTCTGTTTCTCATGCTGCCTCGTTCTGTCCAACAGCAGCCTTAGTAGCATCGTCGACATCGTCGTCGTTGTCGTCTGCTGCTGATGTATTCCATACAAATTGCAAGTTTTAGTGCTTTTATTTTTCGGCACTCTCTCTGTCGCCGGCAAAAGAATCATCCATCAATGGCATTACACGGGCAAGGACAGAATCCAGCCAGACAGCTGGCTGCTGTTGCTGCTGCGAATGCTATTTGAGTGCTGCTGACGTTTTTGTGTCGTACTCGCAGCCGCAGTCGCAGACAACGCACCCAATGCCCAACAGGATAACAACCCCCTTTAGCAGCTCAACTAAGGGCATGCGGCGAAATTTGTAGATTTTTTCGCTGCAAAACAAAAAAAAAAGTGGAAAAAAAACTGAATTTCGTTAAAAGGGGCAGACTTTTATGCTTGGTCTCACAATCTGTCTCTTTCTTCCCTCTCTTACTCTTCTCACTCTCACTCTCTGTTATCTTTTTTTGTTTGTAGCATGGCTGATACTCTCTCACTAAGTTCTTAGTGCTGCGTTTGTAGAATAATAACATAAAATATCGTTGTCCTTGAACAATTTACTTTTATTTTATTTTTATTGCCTACATTGCGGAGATTGCCGCTGCATATGTATGTGTTTCGTCTGTGTGTGTGTGTGAGAGTTTGTTTTGGTGTTATGCTATGATGTTGTTGTAGTTGCTGTTGTTATTGGCGTGCCGCGTTTTTGGCTTCATTAAATTTATGTTGCAACGAACCGTGCCCCTTTTATTTGCCGCCTCCCTGCCGCTCTGGGCCTAGTGTTGCACGTGCCGCGTTGCCGTAAAACAGATCGTAAAAGTTTATTACTTGCGGCTTTTCTCTGTTTGTATGTTTGCGTGAGCGTGTGTGTATATCGCTTTTGCTATTGTATTTGTTGTTGTTGTAGCTACAGTGCCGGCGCTGTCGCTGTCAGCTGTCAAATTGAATTTGTTTATATTGCCAACAGCAGCAGCTTTGCCTGTCGAGCCCCTTTTCGAGGCCACAGCCGCCAGTCAACTTCAACAGGTTTCGTTTTCACTTTGGCCGGAAATCATTGCGTCATGCTGATATTTTGTATTTTAACACGCCCCTTTTTTCCCTGCACCCCCCGCTCCAACGGACCTGTCATGCTCAGGCTTTGTGTTTAGGCTGCAAAGTCGATTTTTGTTGGTTTAGGTCAGTTAGTTTTTGGCTTTGACAGCTCAAAGTCGAGGTCAACTTTTGTATGCCCATCATCAGTTTGGCGTGTCTGTGCTTTTCCTCTGTATGTGTGTGTGTGCATATTTATGTGCCCGCTGGTCGAGACGCGCCCCAATGCCCAATGCGACGAGCCCTTGACAGTGGCCAAAAATATAAAAAATCGATTTTATTATAGTCGTTTGTGTCTGTCTATCGCATATAGATTTTCTGTCAACTGGGATATTTTAGGTTTTTGCCTGATTGCTGAAGTTCTGCGAGTGACAGGCTTAAATTTTTGCTTGTTTTCCTTGTTAAGGTAAGCCTGCTTAAAGCCCGAAAGTGAAAGCGAAGCGTATACGTAATCTGGGAGTTATTTTGAAGGTATGATATTATTTGTTGGAATAGCTTATATATAATTAAGTTAGTATAATCGAAGATGCAAATAATATTAAATAAAAGTAGTAAATAAAATTGTTTAAAAAATTGCCTTTGTTGTAAATTTTATCACTCTTAGATTGAAATTTTAACATTTACTTATTTTAAGACGTAATTAGCTATCACACAGTCCCCTTAACAAAGTTATTTAATATTTTTTATGAATTAACATCAGTTCATAGAACATATTTTAAATGTGCTTTCAAAGTATAATTTAATGCTTCGATCGTTGCGAAGAGCATCCCAAACAAACAAATAAAAGAATAAAAAAAAAACAAAACACAAAGAGACAAAAGCTTCAGAATGCGCTCTCTTTTTATATCTCTCTCTGTATATCACTCTCTCTCTCTCTCTGTGTGCTATCACAAAATTAACGCCAATGGAATTACTAAAACGAATAATTCTAGACATATTAATGCACAACAAGAGTCGAAAGCTTTAGTAAGCAAAATGTTGTCGAGACAACTGTATGGTTCCAAAGCGATCTCTGTTCGGATTTTACAAGCTGAAAGGGCGTTTGCCCGCAAGGAAAGTTTAGGTACAAGAAGTCTTATTTATAATTATTTAAATTAAAATGATAATGCAGGGTACATCAACTTCACATGTTACACCTTTGGAGCAAGCCAAACCCTACGCAGAGATACCAGGTCCTAGCAAATTTGGTTTTATTCGCTCTTTCTTGCCGGGTGGTAAGTGATTAAAGAGAAAAAGCTTTTATACTCTCTTCGTTAGCTCTTACCCTGTCTCTGTTATTTTTTTGTTTTATTTGGTTTTGGTGTATTATCAATAACCAATCACAGGTCGCTATAGCAATGTGCCGGTGCATGAAATGTTTTTAGATATGAATAAACGTTTTGGTAACATATTTCGCATGCCTGGTGTCACTGGCAAAGATATTGTGATATCCATGAATCCGGTGGATTACGAGACAACTTTTCGAAATGAGGGACAGTTTCCCTTTCGCCGAAGTTTTGCAACCATTGATTACTATAAACAAGTTCATAGGCGAGAAATATTCCAAGGTCAAGATGGTTTAATATCCGGGTAAGCTTAAAGCATACATATACCATTTCTGCATTATTATACTTTTTGTATTGCTTATATGTATAGTAATGGGCCTGCTTGGGGCAAGATGCGAACGGCTGTTAATCCAATTCTGTTGCAGCCGCGTAATGCTAAACTATACATTAACAATATCTTACAGGTTAACGATGAGTTTTTGGAGCGGTAAGTTGTAATAGTATTTATTTTTGTACCAGATCTAACATACATTTACTCGTTTTACACAGCATTCGTTTTATTAGAGATCCTAAAACTCATGAGATGCCTGATGATTTTGTTGAAGACATTCGTCGCCTGGTTCTGGAATCCATTGGCTCCGTGGCACTTAATACACGACTTGGCTTGCTAGGGGAGAATCGTGAGAGCGAGGAAGCGAAACAATTGATTAATGCATTGACTGATATTGTGGAGTTGGGCTTTCAGCTGGACATACTGCCACCGATATGGAAGTATTTACCTGTGCCCATGTTTAAGAAACTAATAAGATCGTTGGACACGATTACGGACATTTGTTATAATCACATTCAGCATGCTCTGAAACGCATCGAAGAAGATGCCCGAGCTGGACGTATTAGTTCCGAGCCAGGTATGGAGTCAAGTATTCTGGAGAAGTTGGCGCGCTACGATCGCAAGACTGCAGTGATTATCGCCATGGATCTATTAAATGCCGGCACGGATCCAGTAAGTCATAGTACATCACAGCTTGTGCGCTAAACATAGCTAATATTTTTTTTTAATTTTTAACTTTTAGACACTTGTATCCCTGACCGGCATACTGTTGAGTCTAGCCAAAAATCCCGTGCAGCAGGTTCGACTTCTGGAAGAGATTACAGGTGTAATGCCCGAGAAAAACTCATCCTTGACTATGGAAAACATGTCACATTTGCCTTATTTGCGTGCCTGCATCAAAGAAGGCATTCGCATGTATCCAATTGGTCCAGGAACTCTACGTCGAATGCCCTGTGATGTGGTCTTAAGTGGCTATCGTGTGATAGCTGGCACAGATGTTGGCATGGCATCCAACTATCAGATGGCCAATATGGAGCAGTTTGTTCCGCGTGTGCGTGAATTCCTGCCAGAGCGCTTCCTGCGCGATGAATTCAACTCACAGCTGGTAGGTGATACGGCCACGCCCTTCATGTATCTGCCTTTTGGGTTTGGACCACGCTCGTGCGCTGGCAAACGTATTGTGGACATGATGCTGGAGACCACAATTGCCCGGCTGGTGCGTAACTTTGAAATTGGCTTTGACTATCCGATTGAGAATGCATTCAAGCAACAGTTCTTTGTGAAGCCTAACATACCCTTCAAGTTCAAGTTTGTGGAACGCTCTGTGTAATTTACTTTCACAATAATATCTTTAATATATGGCAACGGAATGCTTTTGAGCAGCTTCTTCAAACAGCGAGTAAATGGTTTTTATGGGTTTCATGCTGGGCTGCATGTTTATCCGGTACAAGTGCCCTCTTCACCTAAGCATTGCAGCAATAACAACACCAGCACTTCCTTGACTCAAAGGAAAAAAACGAATATTGGCAGCTCGCATGGGTAAAAGTGAAGTGCACTTGTCTGTAGCCGGAAAGAAACAAGCACTTGAAAGACATCTGGATGTGTCTGTGATGTGGATGCCAGTATTTGGTTGCTTATAGCATGTGTAAAAACCATCAGCAGAATGTTAAAAACAGAACGCCATTAACACCTTTGGGTGTTGTCCTTTTTATAGCATTGCTACTTTGAAAATGTTTTAATTGGATTTGGGTTCATTGTAATATGCTCATAAAAAAATCTTTGAATAAGTAAATTGCCGATTAGCACGGCTTGTCAGTTCATATATTGTGAGGTCCATGAAAAAACTGAACTGGTTGTGATTTCTTACTAACGATCAATAGAAACAAAATGCAGCATACTTTCAGGCTGTTGTATTAAAAAGGTTTGTGACTTGGCGATCAACAACAAAAAGGTGTCTTGGCAATTTTTAGTTTTATTCAGAAAAATAAAATTAAGTATTTAGTTACATACAATTTACTGTTAATAACTACATTCATTAATTGTAACAAAAATAGCCAGATTCCCAGTAAACAAGCTTACATCAAGGTACATTAAGCTATTTGGAAAGATTTAAGTTGTTTGCCTAAGAAAAGCTCACACATTTTATTAAAGTAATATTTGAATCTTTAAGCTTTCTCATTACTCAGTGGACTTTGTAAAGAATTGATCGAAAAATGTTTTTTCCTAGCTTTCTGTGTGTTTCTTTTGCACTTCGTTATCAGAACAACAAATAAATGCGCCGGCATAAATAATGCAAAAGTATTCATTTTGACATCGAATAGACAAACTTGCATTGCCCATCCATGTTTGTTGTAGAATGGTATGAAAAGGTTTAGTGGGGAGGTCCTTGCAAACTATTCTGATGCCACTTTGTCCTGACTGTGTATTCGAGTTGGGCTTGTACAAAACATGGACGGTGCGGGGGTCTTATCTATGTGCACTGCAACGATGGTCCGTTACTGTTGCTTTTCCGTCCGGGCTGTTTTGCCATCGCATCGCGCAACTCTCGTATGTCCTGCATTTTATGCTACTTTTCGTTGAAGTCGTCGTCTTGTGCATTATTAAAACTATGTTCACTGATGGCGCCTTGGTGAATCAACCTACCGCCCTCTGCTGTGTGTGTGTGTTGCCATCCAACGGCAACACTTGAAATGTCAATGCTGGCCATTGCAGTGCATAAAGTTTTATCGTGCCTTGGCCCCAAAGATGGGGCTTGAGGCGCATCTCAAGCTTTGTGTCCAGGACATAGCAGACAAACAAAATGAATGGAATTCATTATTGGTCGACGTTGTGTAAGGCAAGACTAGCTGCTTAAAGCTGCCGTTGCTGCTAAATTGAAAATGCATGTCAAATATCACACACAAATCACAGACGAGCTGTGGCCAAAATTCAAGCATGCAACTTTTGTTGTCTGCTCTTAAGCGGGAATGATGGCATGCATGCATTTGCACTTTATGACATGCAGCCCCCTATAAACTGAGCAATTAGACATGTTCTGCTTTTGCACGCACACATATTGAGTTAGGGTTATGCAGTAGCATCTTGACAATTGGAATTCGGAATTTGCATTGAACTTTGACTGACCATCATGGCCCCCTTTGATTCTGGTGATGCTGCTGTTTCTGGAGAGGCTTCTCGATGCAAAGCCAGTGACATGACATTGCTGGGCCGTCCATTGCCGAAGCTGCCAATTTGCAGTTGCACCAGGCCAAAAGACAACAGCACGGGCGTGGCAAACGGACCACGTCTAATGATGGCATACATAACCTGCCTGCCTTGCTTGCCAGCCTGACTGCTTGACTGCCGCATGTCGCCTCGTTTGGTGCACGCCCACACGTCCAGCGTCTCGTCCTCGGCAATACACAGAGAGAAACTCCAACGTTAGGTATTAAGCTGTTCTTTATTAATATTGTGATTTAAAACAGAATACTCATTCTCAAAAGAAATTCGCAAATGACATAATTAAGAGGCACACAATAGAATACATTTTTTCCAAATGTTCCAAAATCTTTTAAAAGAATTTACATTAAAAAAATGAAATATTTTATTTCCCGTCATAGCCTATGAATTGAGCCGAATTGAATTTTTTTCAGTGTAATATTGTTGCTGATACTGCTACTGGTTGGGTGTTCTCCGTCGCTTATGGTCCTTGCCTTGCAAGTGTCATGTCACAACGCACTCGGCTTGCTTGTCAATTTCGCAGCTGGGCGTGGCTCGGTGCATGGGCACGAGCACGAGCATGACTTGAGCCCCAGTGCCAGGCATTAGCATGTAAAAGGCAAAGTTTAAAGGAAGGAAAACAAAAAAAATATATATATATACATACACAAAAGCAACATTGCAGCGCAGGACAATCAGCAGACGCAGACGACGACGACGACAATGATGACATGGATGAGAAGGAGGAGGAGCAGGAGGATGACTTCCCACAGCCCACGCCATAGTCACACCCAGGCTGCGACCCGCCCTGACAGGCGTCCATGATTAATGGTTGTCAATGGCATGTTGTTATTGTTGTTGTTGTTCTATCTTGACTTGACTGCATATAAAAAGTAATTTTGTT
The DNA here is from genome assembly GCA_035044725.1 of Scaptomyza caliginosa. NCBI lineage: Eukaryota > Metazoa > Arthropoda > Insecta > Diptera > Drosophilidae > Scaptomyza > Scaptomyza caliginosa. The sequence continues at coordinate 388,389 of JAWNNR010000215.1, read as the reverse complement.
ATTTTAAGAAAAGCGCCCAGGACGAACGAAGGCTCAATGCCGGCTTTCTTTCATTCTGTTTTTGCAGGAAATTGATTCGGCGTCGCATGCGGCGCACTTTTTTTTCCAGACCGTTGCCGCAGGAATTCCCCGAGTCGCGAGCAATTTCGCAACCTTTTTGCACCCCGCTAAGGAATACCCGCAGCCCTCCTCCTCACGCATGGACTGTGCTAATGTCATTGCGGGGGAACAGAGGTTGGGGGTGTACGCAACAAATTTAATTTATTATTTCGAAAAGCAAAGCATTTCTAATCGAATTGTATTCTAAATACGACGCTACGCATACAAAATTGAGAAAATTGAAAAATTGTCCCCCGATTGTATTACGTCTCTTTTTGTTGCTTTTGTTGTTGTTGTTTCGATTATCGTTTGGCTTGGTGTAAGTTAAAGAAATTTGAATTGTTTATATTGTCTATTGCATTAGAAGTTGCTAAAGGCAATTGCGGCTATCAGATTGTTTACGTTAATGATGTGTCTTGTCTGTGTGTTTGGGATCGATTGGAAAATTGATGATTATTATATTAAAAATAAGTGCTTTTTGGGAGAAAAACTCACTTTATTTGCCAAACATATAAATGTACTTATAATTGAAATAAACTTATTAAAACAATATGAACATTATTTTATTTCTTTGTTGTATTTATATTTTACTATCGATCATTTTTATGTGCTTAAATATTACAAAAATAAGAATAATGTAGCAACTGCAGAAAGTGTTAGACTTTAGCACTAATGCCTGACTGTCATAAAAGGTCTCAGACTATAATACTTTGTGTCATTTCAGTTTTTACCCGCATAATATTATCTTAAGCGGGGGGTTGAACAATAGTAGCTGTATCCAACAGTTTGTGGCTTCTGTTTCTCATATGTGCACATATATTTTTATTAATTTTCCAAATGAATTCCTGGCAAACGACAAAACAGACAGACAAAATGCCAGACACCAAACAATGCTGACAGAAAATAACACACACACACACACAAAAAAAGAAAAGGATAACAACAAAATGGGGGCAACCATTTGGCCGGATTTCAGTGCCGAAAATCATACAGAAGCTGCCCGCTCTTTTTTAAGGTTTTATTTTCAGCTTGTTCTGTTTTGTTGGATAACTGTTGGCGACATTATTACGTTACATACTTTGCGCTTTAAATGTGCTGTTACGTCATCCCACTCCTCACTTGCCTTAAAAAATAACAACAAAAATAATAAAAAAGAGTAGTGCAAAACAAAGCAAAACTGAATGTCTTGCATGCTGTGTTCACATCGTCGTGTTTGTGATTGTGACGACTTTTTGACTTCCGTTCCGCTGATGTGTTTCCGTTTCCTGTTTTATGCACAACTCATGTGCTTTGTTGCCGTTTCGTGTTCGTTTGTTCTTTTTATGCTACTGACGGAGTATAACAAGGATAATATTAAGAGCTGCTCTGAGCCGGAATACAGCCTGACGATTTTACGCCAAGTTGATTTTTCAGCCGACAACTCGATTGCTCTTACTTCTCTTTCGCTTTCTCTGCTGAATAGCTCTGTAGCCGTGCATCCTCAATTTCCTTTTTATGTTATTTTAATTTTATGTTATTGTTATGACACAATGAAAATAAAATTGAATTGACACTGAAAGCATCTCTCGGCACCGCCTGTTCTCCCTTTTTCCCCCTTTTTCCCTCTTTATATCGTTCTGATAAGTAAGACCCTTAACAAAACTGTCTCTTTGGGTGTGTGTGTGCGTGTGTATGTGACGGTTGGCGGTGACATTTTTATTGCCCGGTCACAGGATATTCAAATGGGCCATAAGTGTGGTTAAAGCGCTTCGCTCGCTCGACTTAATCCCAATCGAAACAAGAAGAACAACAACAACGGCTACGACAATATGAAAGAAAACTTTCAATTTTCGATGGTGCCAGCTGACGGCGTGACCTATTCACAGTTTCAGTTCCAGTGTTAAGCAACCCCGCCTAGAAGCGAGAGCGTCCGTCCTTGGAGTTCTCTCTCTCTGACAATCTTATTTGTCGCGCAGGTTCAAAACAATATCATAAAGTAATTTATATGCCAGCACTTGCAACGACCAGGCAGAAGGGGTTGGGGGCGAAGCGGGGCGTGTGCCACCGATGATATATGGGGGAAATGGCTTTTTAATGACGACGACGACAACAGCAGCTTGAACAAATTACGAACACACGAACACACACACACACACACATACCCACCTACATAGCACACATGCTAGTGGGAGTGGAAGATTGTGATTGACCAAACCCGACGACTTGCAACACGCCCACCGTTAATTTTGATTGTCTTTGGGGCTGCTGTTGCTGCTTACTTGATAAATGGGTCACACGTACGTGGTCTCTAATAGATGACTGTTGTGACGGCGACTTCATCAAGAATTGGTCGATGTTCAGGGGCTTTAAATCTAAGCCTAAAGCCAACATTGACCATCAAACATTTCACATTTTGCCCATTGATGGGATGATGAGATTTTTCTGTTTAAATATTCATTTAGCATGGACATGAACCACGCGCAAATCCGTTTGCCTGTTTGCCGGTTTCCAACTTCAGCTCCAACTCTGACTCTGGCAGTAGTAGCTCTCTTGCTGACTGTGGCCGTGGCTGCGGCTGTTGTGTTGGCTTTGCGCAGATAAGAGAATTGTCCTGTCAACTGAAATGATATATGCGCCAGCGCATTCAAATTGGGCTAACAGACGAACCAGCCAGCCATGGCCAGAAGGGAAGAGATGTAGGAACATCGGTTGATTCTCTGCTGCTGCTGCTGCTGCTACTCCAACCCGGCGGATGTGTTTTTCTCGCACATCAGCGTGCGTTTCCTATGATAGTCGTCAGCCGAGCGAGCCTGCCTACCCTACCCTACCCTCGCTTACTCCCTCTCCTTTTGCACAATTCTTTTCATACATTTCATATATGAAATGGATTTTTTTTCTTACCCGCTTTTCGTTGGTTTCTGTTTTATTTTTTACATTTTGCAAGCGGGTTTGTCGAGTTGAAAAATTGGTGTGAAAATTCAAAAGGAGTGTTGCAAGTGTTGCCTGGGTGTTGCAAAATTACTTCGTGTGTAAAATTATGCGAATTGCGTACAGAGCAAAGTAAAAAAGAAAATAAAGTAAAAATAAAACCAGCACCAAAAAGGTGTTCGCATATTCATACACGTAGTTGTTAAGGGTTGGGGTGTTGGTACACTGGTAAAGTGGAAGAGTTGAAGGGTTGGGTTGGGTTGCAAAGCGGGATTGAGCAGTGGATATTTGCCTGCTGCTGCTTGGCATCTCACTTTTATTGCATTTCAACACTTGCGTATGCGCGCATGCAAAAATTTTCATAATAAATGTAATAAATAAAAATGTGAGTTGAAATGTGACAGTTTTCTGAAAAGGAGAGCGCGTAAGAAGTGTGCGGCAAAAACACATACAGGTTTTGAAATGAAATGAAAGCATGGAATGCTGTGCTGAGTGCGTATTATAGTATATATGTACATTTGCTGAAGGCGATGCGTGACAGTAAAACACCTGCCAGTCTTGCGATGGTAAACTTATAAGTTATTAACGACACTTTAAGGTCACATGGAAAATGCTTTTTATACAAATAAACATTTTTAAATTGGAAAAGAGATTTTTCTTGTACTTTGGATGCAGTTGATTGCCTAAATTGTAATGTATTTTATTCTATAATTTGTCTAATAATCTAACATTGTATGCCTGTTTGTTTAAAGTACAGTTATGGCTGATAAAACATTTATTGGATCGTAAGCATTTCGTTATTTAGTTCCACTGATTATTTTAGTTACCGCTTGGTTTCTGTGATATCCTGGCTATTATTTACTTACATGCTGTTCAATTTGACAAACTACGCAATAATAAAAGTATCTGCCAAAAGAATGCCAGCAACAAAAACAACGAATCCATGAACAAACAACTGGAATGAATGAAAAAAAAAAGAAAGAAAAAGAAATGCCAGGGACATCAAAATCGTTTAATGCAAAATCAGCACAAAATTTTCAACGAAACGCAAAAGCAGCGTCATCAGTTACAAGACAGCAACAACGACAATGAAATAATTGACGCCATTGACGCCATTAGAAGAATGGGTACTGGGATTGGTATTGTAGAGATTCTGGGAGTTTGTTCCGCAACACACAACATTCTTTGAGAATTGAGCTCATTATGGCATCACGACTGGCATGCCATGCCACGCCCCCATTAGTGTAAAAAGCCAGCTCACGCCCACAGACTGAAAGCCAAAGAACAGTAGTCGCCTGGTCAGACGAGACTACATTGGGCGGGTAACTGTTCTAAGGGATGTGGCTGCCTAACGATTTCAAATTGCGTCAAAGATGAGAAACTACAACGTGCACGTGAAAGTGTGTGTGTGTGTGTGTGAGAGATTTTGTGTGTTGGTTTTGAGATTTTTGTACGCGACAGCGAAATGAGCGCCAAATATGTTGCTTAGGCAGAGAAGATTGATGCCAGTATTCATTTGAGTGCTGCTTAGCTGCCATAGGCGGGCACATTGCCCCTAGTTCGGATTAGTTTTGGGTTCAGTTCTTTGAATGCACTTGGAAAAAAATGCAAACTTTTTTAATAAAACTCTTACAGTCGTAAAACACAATTATTATTACAAATAAATCTTATTTCCACTTACTTTGGTTCAATAACTAGAGCTATATACTTCGTCTGATTTGTGTTTAATTGGTATGTAGTTGTTTTTTTAAGTGTACCTTCATGGGCCTGACTCTTTGGGGCGTTCAGGCTGAATAAATGGGTGTAAAGGGCAAACAAAATGATTAATTGCTCTGAGCTTTGATCGCCTGCATGCACACAAAAGCAGCAGCAGAAGCAGCAGCAGCAGCAGCAACACAAACGAGAAACAACAGTAAACAGTGGCAAAGGATATGCTCAACAAAGGGTGCAAAAGGATGTGAATGTAAAATGTAGATGTGTAGATGTAGTAGTTGTTGTTGTTGCTGTTGTTGCTGTTGTTGGCAGGCGAGGAAAGAATGGGTTAAGAGGTGGAGTTTTGCCATTGGGCTGCTGGCTGACACCGGCGTTATAACAGAACGACTTTGCTTCCGTTTGAATAAACAAACACGAAAATGTAACCCCCGCATTTGAAACTCGACAAGCAGCTGAAGCTGACCAGAACAAGAACTATTACTGGCTAAAATGGCCAGCGGCTTGTCAGTACTGGAACACAACTCCCACTCTATCACTTCTTAGCAGAGTATCACTCAACAACGTAAAGCGGCAAGCATCGCGTTATATCCTTCAAAATCCTTTAATGAGAAGGGTTGCAAACAATTTCTGCTGTGGTCGTCGCTGCTGTCTCCGATAACGTGGCCAAAGCACTGGCCAAGCACCGGACGGATAAAAGGATAATGCGGGTCCAGCCCAGTCCACTGTCTCTTCTCTCTCTTCTCTTTCTTTCCCTGTGTGTTTCTATAATGCACGGAAGGATGCTCAGTTGGTCGGTCTCTCTATTTGTTTTAAAATTACATAAAAATTGCTGTGTATTTAAAAAAAGGATTTTAAGGACCAGGCAAATATGAAAAGCAAATTTTACTGCCATATTTTCCAGATGGCATCGTAAACTAGTTAGAGTCAGGTTCATCCTGAACAATCCTGTGAGCATCCTCTGCAAAAGAAAATGCAGAAAAATTTAATGAAAAACGTTGCGGCCATAAACATTAAGAAATTTTAGTCCGCCTTTGGTGTGCCCCTTTTGCCTGGCCTTCGGCCACGCCCGCAAATGCCTTTTGCTACGAGCCGACGATAAGCAGACAAATCGCTGAGAAAAATACGCAATTTAAATGCATAACACACACAGGACATGCCTAATGCCAATAATAGAAAAGGAAATCCCGTCACAAATCCTCCGAAGGCAACGTTACATGTATGAGAAAAAAATTATGTAGCTATATGGCATAAGCCCATACCTATACACTAACACACTCGTATGTGCAAAAGACGTTAGAAAATATAGAAAGTAATCTTGGTTCAGACGCTGGATGGAACACACACACACGGCCTCGTACTCGGCAACCACCTTTGGCGACATTTTGTTGCAGATTAAGTTCTATTCGCACATGGCTGACTTGAAATACGATACACACACATAAGCATCATATCTGAAAGTGTGTGTGTGTGAGTCTCAAAGTAATTGGGACATCCTGCGAGCATATAAAGTGGATATAAAGTAGCAAAAATCGGCCTCAAGGCACAAAACTCGCACCGGTTCTGGCATTTTTATGCGTTCAAATGTCGTCGTGCTTCATCCGTTGCCCCCCCTCCCTGTTTCCAACACCCATCCAACCTACCCACCCTCCTAGGTTTGCCCATGCTATTCGGTTTGCTGGAATTATTACAATTTCATGCTTCTTTTTTATTTGTTGTCGCGTGGAGCTTATGATTTCTGATATATGACATGGGGCCAAGTTCAAGTTGCAGCTTTCGTTGAAATATATTAATAAATTTTTCGCACATGTGTGTTGGTTCCCCTAAGATCTTTCTTTCACTTCTCTCTCCTATCTCTTCCTCACTTTCTTTCTCTCTCTTACTCTTTGTTAATGGGTATGTGCGTGTGTCTTTTAATATTGAAAACGTACAAATGTCTTAACTTTTATGTTCATAAATAAATAAATTTTGTTATGTATACTAAAATTGTATTTTCCTTGAGATGATAATTTTGATACCAGCACAGCTTAAAATCGTTTTCATAAACACCTTAAAGGAATAATAATTAAGTTAATAATTAGACTTGAGTGGATATTGTCGACAACTTCCTTAAATGAGATAAAAGTAACCTTCTACAACAAACATGGCATTGTGCAAATGTCTGTTTGTTACATAAACAACTATTGATCAGCATCAACGGAAAGTCACCTATGTTTTAATTTATGTTATTTAAATTTATAAGTTATAGATATTTTGGTTCAAAATCCGCAAAGGTAGTGTATAGATCCTGTAAAAGGCGGTTCAACACAAAAAGTTCTTTGTTTTAATTTTAGGACATTATTAAAGTTTCTCCGGTCAAAAGTCATTCTAGTTTCTACATTTTTAATGCATTTATATTTATGCATTTAACAGATCCATTAAAAAAAGGTAAATTTTTTAAATTATATATGTTCACACATACTTTAATGACAATGTATTTTAAACAGATTTCGATGATTTACTATTTGCTTCACATTGCCATTCCCCCTTTCGTTTAAATGTACGTTAAATGGAATGCGTCCGCTTGTGGAGCTTAATGTCAACTATATGTAGTTGTTATTGTTGTCGTTGTTGTTGTTGGTGATGATTTCATTGCAGAGAAAATGCCAATATGTGAGTTTGGGCAATGCAAGGTAAATATAATGCAATGTACCAGGACAATAGATGGCATTTTTATCACATGTAAAACAACAATGAAAGCAAAATGCAATTGCTGAGCATCTGGCAACACCACAAGCCTCCAATCCGGACTAAAGCCACCAGCCCAGATCCCTCGCAGTCCTGAAACAGAAGCCATTTGTCAAACGCGTCGCCATCGTCGGTGCTGAAGTGGTGCGGTGCGGTGTAGTGTGTTGCGGCGTGACGGCGGCGTCAGTATTGCCAAATGCGCGGACGCTGAGCCGCAGATAAAACCGTTCGGAAAGAACAAAACAAACATCAAACAGGCAAACAAAAAGTACACCAACGCCAACGAAAACAACAACAATAACAACAAACAACCATGCGCGTGCATGAATATCAAATGCGACACGCAGACAATAACAACAACAACAACAAAAGGATGCGTAGCAATATTTTTCGCGCGCCACACAGCAATATAGAGGGATAGAGAGAGAATGAGAGGGAACGAGAGAGAGAGAGAGAGAGAGAGAGAACGAAAGGGAGGGAGGCAGGAACAAAAAGAGAGAGTGAGCAAGGACTTGCCGGCATATCCTTGCGCCATAATGGGATTATGGCCGATTAATGCATTGACATGTAACGATTTTCGATTGAATTTATCGTTTTTCGGCGGCTCGAGCCATTTTATTCATTTACGCCCACACGTATGCAACGATATTTGCGCAAACACAAACACACTTAACAACATACACACAATGAGCAGACACATACACATGTGAGTGTTTGTCGCTGCGGGTGTTAGAAAACAAAAGCGCGCATTGAGACAAGTCAACATACATACACAGCATACACAACACACAACGGCCAACAGACAACAGACAACGAACAATAGACAATGGACAATGGACAAGGGACAAAGGACAACAAAAGCGGACAATATGCAAAACAAAACTAACGCCAAATGTTGACGCTTCTTTTTATAAGCCCAACAAGCAACACTTTGTGTGTATCAACTGTAAATATGTTAGCGGTGCAATGTATTAGAGGCTCTGTTGTTGCTCTTGTTGAAAGATGCCTATCTCTTAACCATATTCGGGATATTTCAGATGGGTTAAAGAAGGCATAAGCTTTTTTATTCGAAATGGGTATATATATTGATAGATATGATAGATCATGTTTATATATAAATATAAATATATTTTTAACTCCGTCCATGATTCAAGCAGCAACGTTAAGATAAAGCATGTGACACAAGAGTGGAGAAAGCGCAGCTTTCTTTGAATTAAGTTCTGATAATTCGATTCTGTATTGCTAATACATAGTTCTTGTTATTAATATACATGACTTGGGCATTGTTTTGAAGCACTTTTTAGCCAATTAAAACTAACAATGCGGCGCGGCTGGTCAAAAGACCAAAAGACAAAAGAGCCAACCAACGAAACAAACGCCGGCTGTGATTAACACATGTAAGCGACGCAGTTGGCGAGCATCAACAACGCAATGGGGGAGAAGATGCAGGATTTGCAGTAGCAGCCGCAGTCGCAGTCGCAGCAGCAAATTTGGCAGAAGGGGAAGAGGATAGGCAGCACATGTGGCTATGCCTGTGCCTGTGTCTGTGTTTACCCGGGATTTTGACTTTATCAATTGAGCGTCATAAGCGCTGTGTCCAGGGTGGCTTTGGTGGTTGGTGGCTCGTTTTCTGTTGCAACTGTCGCCACTGGCGTCGATTAAGTCGTAATTAGATTTAAGGATATGGCACCAGCGCTACAGCAAGATGATGAATTTCTCTCTTTGCCCGCTTGCATCCTTTGCGTGCGCACCCCACGGGGCTTAGATTGAGTTCGGGGAGAGAACAGGCAGGGGCACAGCCAAATGAGCAGTCCTAGGCTAGCAATCGGAGCTGGCAGCCGGGCAGCTTATGGCATGTTGCGCGACGTTATCAGCAGAAGCATTTGCCAATGCTAGTGGTGGTCTTTATCTAGAAGCAGGAACAAAAACAGGAAAAAAAGACAGGAAAGTACACTTTAGAAAATAACAAAATGTAGCGAGCAAAAAAATAAACTAACTATAAATAAATACAAAGTGAACTTAAGAACTTTTCGCTGAGTGTAGGACCAACCCCGGCCGCTGTATGACGCGTGTGTTAATCAGCGTAATGGTACGTTAGTCCATGGGCTGTGCTCACATGGGGGCTGAGATGTCCTGCTGGTGGACCGATTTCTTGAACTCGCTCACTTGCTTGCGTATTATTAGCAGCGGCAAACTGTATCCTTTTGTGTCCTTGCTTGCTGGTGGCACTATTAGCGTGTGTCTGTCCCTTTGTCTGTGCGTCTCTCCGTCTGCCCGTCTGTCACTGGATTTATTGCAATCATTAATCTTATTTGCCACAGCTACCACCCAAGACCCACTTTTTCCCGCACGCATGTTGCACTTGTGTCTCGCAGTTTTTATTAAATTTTTGTTGTGTGTTACTTTATTTTGATTTCATTAATTTGGCCTTTGTGCGAAAATGTTTCCATTATGCAGTCATGTCCAAGTGCGAGTTTCGCCTTTTGATTGACGTCTGCCAGATATTCTTAATGTTTCGTCAGGCTTTAGCTTATAATTGCTTAACACTTCACCAAAAGTAACTTGACCTCGTCCCACCCTGCCCTTAGCCTACGCTTAGTCAGTTGGACTGGACTTTTGGCTATTAATCATGTCGTGTGTTGCAGTTACTTTGACTGGACCCTAATGCATATTGCATTTGAAAAAATAAAACTAGGGCGTTCACTTACACCCAAAACTTTGATATACCTAAGAGTGAGGATGGCAGAAATGATAAAATCAATTTTCTAACTTATTGAAGTAATTTAAAGTCTACAAATTAAAGGGTTTTATGCCTAGGTCTTAGTGAGAAAACTTTATATCTTTTAAATGAAGAAGAGACTACAAGTTATCAAAATGTTTCTGGTACTTTGTTAGAAAATGCCATTACATACTGATATCTCTTGTTTTAAACAATATTGTTTTAATCTACAACAAACTGTATTTCAATTGTTGTTAAAACTTTAAACGTAGCTTGCATTTCTGTACTTGAAGCTTGTTTAAATATACCACACGGTATTTAAAGTGTTGAGTGTGAGTATGTTTTTCTTCTTCTTGTTTTTATTTATATCGTATTTACAATTGGTTTGTGATTACAAAAGCGTATCGCGCGTCATGACGTGTGCAAACATTAAATGGCGTCGTTACAGCCTCCTACTCCTTCCGTTTTCTATCCATCTAGCGTAGAGAGAAAGACAGACAGACAGACAGACAGGCTGTATGTGCGAGTGTGTGTGAGTGTATTGCTCTTTATTCAATATACATACATATATGCGAAAGTCGTACTTGCCATACGCATGCGGATATATGATGCGTATCTGTGAGATACAATCCATATAAATACAACACAAAAAAAAGTATTGTATATATCGTGGGTAGCCTTTACATTTTAAACAGCAGACAACAAACATTACACGCATCGCTGTTTGTATGTATGTGCGTGTGTGTTTGTGTGCCAAATGTGCGTGTAATTGCAAATTCAATGAATTGTTTACATTTCTTTGCGTTTGTTGGCGTCACAATCTCCCCTTACCTTCCTGCCTCTTACAACTTTAGCTGGATTCATGTTATGTTCTTTTTTGTTTTGTTTTTATATTGTTGCTGATTTCATTTATAATTCGTGTGCAAAATTAAATTAAAGCCAACTGACAGGCAGCAGAAACAACAAGAACAACAACAAGAGCAACAACAAACAAAGTTGAACCTCCCGCCGGCATTGGGCATTGCGTTTTAGCCGGCAATCATTTCCATTAGCCATGGCAGCCAGCAAAATTTCACATAATTCACAAACTGGAAAATTGCTGTCAGTTTGGGGCCCATGAAGAAAATTTTCGAGCCAAACCAAGCCTGGCATGGCATGGCATGACTACAGCACGCATGCATCAAAGTGCAACCAACAACAATCATTTGGGCTAAGACGTCGGCGCACTACAACAAAAGGCTAATTGCAATTTGACTGCGTTTACAAAACAACTTTTTTCTTTGTTTTTTTGCCAGCCGTGTTTCGGAATTGCTTTTTTGCGCTATGAATAATTTAACTTTTTTGACTTTCGATTTAGAGAAAACACGAGAACTTGCAAAAAAAAAAAAACAAAAAAAAATACTAAAATAATAAAGGAAAAATAAGTGAAAAGGCGAAACATGAAATTCTTTTGACATTGACAGCAGGACGAAACGCAATTTCCAACAAATGTCAGGCCAAGTCTAGAATTGAAAACCCGTTCTCCATTCCATATTCATATATTGTTGTTATACTTTTCACATATGTGAATGTGTATATTGCAGAAAAGTTTTGCTTTCTTAATAAATTGGCGCAATTTGCTACACGCATCAAATTAAAGAGCGCATGGGAAACTGCACACATGTGTGGCATGTGCAACCAACCAGTCTAGAAGTGGCTCCCACGGGGAGGAATCACTGAGCGAGAGGACACAGGCCGTCCAACTTTGCCAGTTCTCCAGTTCTTCAGTTATACAGAACGAACCCTTTGCTGTTTCATTCATCATTCATCATATTAAGCGTTTTATTACACATTGCTTGGTGCAATCTCTTAGGCCTTGGCTCAAATCCCATTACAGTAATTAAATCACATCTATATGAAAATTACATAATTACAACACACACACACACACACTCGCATACATACATTGGAGGCAGAATTTATATACTCGTAGTTCATGTACGCAAGTCTATAAACATATTAAATATAATTTACTTAATGTCAACCCTGAGAGGCATTTTTAAACGCCACCAAATGAAATTTAACACTTTGTCAATTAGTGGAGCCAGAGTCTGGCCAGGCAGTGCTTTTTTTTGTGTTCACGTAGTAACTTTATGACTGGTTTGGCCAAGTGCAAAGTTCAAAGGGTGACTAAGTGATGCCTCTATGAATATGGTTATGAATCCAAACTAACCCCAGAGCAACCCTTAAGCCCGCTTGAAAGTCCATCACATACATATTTGCCCACATTTTGATTTGCGCGTCATTTTGTTGTCGTCTTTCCCCCAGCAGGCTCCCCAAGGATTTCACATTAACATTGGTAATTAGAAGTTATTTTCTGCAAGGGGGAAACATTCCGAAAGCAAATCTGAACACGAGCATGGACAAACTTTGTTTGATTTTGTCGTTTTTTTTTTGCTTGCCGTACGCTGGGCAGATTTTGATAAAATAAAATGTGCATTAATCAAATCGAGTTTATGGAGTAAATTACTTCAATCTGAACTTCATTTGATATAATAGAATGCTCTTCAAGTCAGAAGACAATCGATTGTCGAACAGAATTTATTAAGTATTAAGAAAGATATAGTTTGAAGACTTAAGTTTTTAAATTAATAAGTTTGAATCGATATTAATGTGGTGTATAAAAAAATAATAAATGCAACATCTTTAAACAAACTCATCAAAGTCAACCCAGCTAATGAAATTCAAACAAACAAACGGACTGAATAACCTGGAGCAAAGCAAAGAACAAATAACCCTGTGTAACATCAACAATTGCACTGATGAAAAGTGACCTGCTTATTGGATTGTTTTTGGGTAAAGCGTTGTTCAAAACCTTATCCTTTAAAAAAAACCTCGCTGAGCGTACTAACTCAAAATGTGCACACAGAATTACTGGCAATATCTAAATGGTTTTGAATTTGGCATTTATAGTTTCAGGACCCTACCCTTTCAGGTCCAGCAAACAACAACAACAACTACACTTATGTACAATTTGAGTGTCGTGCAGAGAGGCTGATATCTTTCTGGAAATATTATTGAATGACAAAATCATAATTGCTTTTGCACAAAATATATTTTGTAGCTGCAGCAGAAATCGGAGTGGCTGCTGTTGCAACTGTAACAAGGGGGCAGGTGCACCCAAAACCAAAAACCCAACCTGACAATGGTTGAAAATGTATTGATAATGCATTTTATGCGAGTGTAAAGTTAACAGGACAACATACAATATGTTGAACGGTTGAACCGTCAACTCGTCGAAGAGAGACAACAGGCAAATTACGAGAAGCGTCGGCTGGCATCATCGCTTTCCAGTTAGGGTCTGTGGTTTTGCATATGTGGGGAGCCCCAATTGAGAAAGAGGCGTTTTATAATTAAACCACAGTCAATTACAGACAAAAGCGTCACTCAACCAACCAATACCAATACCAATAGCAATAGCAATCGTGTTGTGGCCCATGGGCAGAGTCGATAATTGGGTTTTCATATTAAAATTGGTCTGGCCGAAGTGGGCGTTGTTGATTTTGGCCATTTCTAAATCGTTGGCAAACGTAATTACATTTCAAAATTTAGCGACAGGCCAATTGAAGGCAGCATTTTCTCAGATGCACCGCCAAAGAAACAAGCGGAGAAAAACTTCTCATTGTTAACGTAGTTGTTGCTTCTGCTGCTGTTTTTGTTGTTGTTGTTGTTTGATCAAATCTCACATCAGTTTTTTGTGAAGCAGGCAGACAGACAGACAGTTGACAATAATGCTGCGAATAATATGACGAAATGTAGAACATAACCGCCGACAATGACCAACAAAGCGACCAAATGCGAACGAATGAAGCCCCTGGTTGAAGCATAAAAATTTACGACAAAAATTGCCAAGAAACACATGCTCCACATATTTGCCGGACATTTATTGAAGTTAAGTTCGCTGTGAGGCGCATAAATAAAACATAATCCTTTTGCTGCAGCAAAAATGCCGCAAAGATCGTAGCCAAGCAGCAGCAAAGAAAAAGAAAAAAGATATTCAGTTTCAGCTTCAGCAACTGCAAACAATGAGAGCCAAGATACAAAGTCAGATTTAAGCACAATGGGAACAATTTCTAATTCCAGTGTAAGAAAGCTTGATTCGAATTTCAAAAATGTGCTTGGATATAAGTTTAATCAATCAAGTTTATTTGGAACTAATTTGACCAGAAGTTGCGTAAAATAACAGAGACGTTCCGTATACAAGTTTTTTGTTTATAATATGACATCATATTAATAGCTTGATTATGTTTAAAGCTATTGCATTTTATTCTGCAGCTAGAAAGAAGATTTTGCTCCATTGTGACACGCTGCGAACGATGAAGAAACGCGCCAAGAACCTGTGCGCATGTGCAATTGATCGAACAAGACTGATGGAGCAACTGGGATTACGTGCTAGCCCCTCAACCTACAACTTCCCCTTCGATGAGTAGAGCTCAGAAATGTTGGCATCTACTACAGCAGCAACTTTTGCCAATTGAGTTTGCAAGTTTTGCTGCTGCTGTGGATTGCGGATTTTTTCCGAGATTAAGCTGACTCTGTCTGTGGCTCAGTGGTTGAGTTGGTCAGCTCGTTTGTTGGTCTGGCCGCTTCGCTGACTGAATTTATTTAATCTATAGCGGCGTCGGCGGCAACTGCTCAAAGCAACAGCAACGCATAATAATTTTTCACATTCGCCCCAACGAATGCTCCAAAGATCGCCAAGAAAACGTCGTCCGCGTGGGGATAACAACAACAACAACAACAGAAACAAAAACAACGACAACGACAACTAGCTACTGACTTACATACCCGAAAGGCGCATTTATCAAAGCCCCCAAACGAGCTGTGGACTGCAACCTGCAACCTTCCAGTCATGAATGAAAAGGCCATATTTGAGTCCAGTCGGTGTTCATACGGGTTGCTGGGACGGAAGTTGCCGTTAAGTGCCTGCATTGAAAGCAGCGTGGAAAGCACTTTGGGGACACAGATTGAGAAGTCATTAGATATGAGTAAGTGGGCAACTGGACAGCATTTATGAGCTATAGCCAAATAACTTATATTCTAACTTAAATACAATGAAAACCATCTGTTTGGTAAGAATGTGCATAAGATATGATATCCGATTAAGAGTTACAGATGTGTTGTTACTTAACATATATGCATTTTGATCGGATTGTTAATGAAGCACTATAACATTATGTTTAAACTTTGACTTTTAAGCATTCTCAAACATTCTCAGTTGTAAAGTGTACTTTATAAAATAATATTCGATCAAAAATAAATATTGCTTAAAGTAAATTTGATCAAACTGTAAATAAAACGAACAGTTCAATTTAATATAGTAAACTCTCCTTGACCTTTGGACATATGTTGCTTTTAATATAGCTAAGATTGGGATAAATCTTTACTGCTTTTTTTTGACATAAAAAATACACATAGAATCAATAAGATTTGTCTTGCAAACTGTTTACTCTTTGAAAAAAAAAAGTATTAAAAAAAACTTCCCAACTGTACATAAATTGTTTTGTAGTCAAGAAGGCTGGTCCCAAAATTGTTTACCAAAAAACCAAAATGATAAATTGAGCGAGAGAGAGAAAGGAAAGGAAATTAAAAGCCATAAGGTTCCTAACTAGATTACCAAATCAGCAAACAGTAAGCAGAGAGATAAAAAAAAGAATGGAAATGAAGAAAAAAGGAACTTGCAGTAACGGAAATGTCAGGCAGTGCAAGAAAACAAAGCAGAGCACAAAGGGATAAAAGTAATTAAAGTCAAAAAACAAGCCCAAGAAAAGAATCTCTTAAATAAGCGAACGGCAAATGACCAAGTGAAAAAAGGAACGAAAAGAGATTTTACAAAAATAAAAAAACCAAATGCAGCCAAAGTCAACGACATTAAGTAACCAAATTCTATGCAAAGCATTTTTAATTATAAATTATTCAAATTTACAAACATAAATCATGGCACGGCGGTCGCACGCACATTGCCCAAAAGCGATTGCGATAGCAATGGGATGGGATATGTAGAGAAGGAGGGATGTTAGGGGAAGGGGATGTGCCTAGGGCTTGCCAAGATCCTGTTGTTAGCTGAGGGTTGGTGGGAGACAAAGGTGCTGGGAAATGTGAAAAGCCAGAACGGACTTGCCTCTTTGGACTCAATGGCATCGGCATTGGCTTTGTCGCTGGCTTTAGCTATAGCCCTGCTCTTGTTCCATATCAAACACACAAACACACACACGCACATACTGGCGCGCCACATTCGCATAATCCTGATTTATTGCCATTTTGTAGTGATTGCACAAGATTACGCGACAACAAATAGATCCTTCATTCAGGCCTCACAGTCACGAAATGCTAAATTGTAATCAAACAATGGAGCACAACAAAGTAAAAAAAGTCAACTCGATTCTCTTAATTTACAAAACAACAAAACAACTAAGCTTGCGAATGGTTGGTTAGGTAGGTTGGGCAGCGGAATGGTGCGACGTTTCGTTCAGAAAATGAGATTTGAATTTAGAGATTAGGCGCATGTCCTGCCTGCCTGCCCTCCGTTTCGTCGCGTCCTGTCCTGTCCTTGTCCTGGTCAAATGTGGCTGTAGGTTTTTTGCTCCGTTTACCTTTTTGTTCTTGGTTACACACACACACACACACACACACACACACACACACACACACACACACACACACACACATACAAACACACACGCACCGAGCAAGCAAGCAAAAAAGATAATGCCAGACAATGGGCAAAGTTGTCAGCTGCCCTGCCGCCTTCACCGCCCACAAGGCTGCTCGCTCAGCTCCTGCCGCCAGATAAGCGCACAAAAATCATTAATTATCCTTGTTTCTTGTTTTGCTTGACTTCTGATTCGCTTTTGGCTCCAGCAACACAAAAAAAAATATTGATTTGTTTCTAATTTTAATGAAAATTTTGCCTTTTTTTTGTTCTCTTCGTCGGGTGTCGCCTTAATTTAACTTTTTTGATGCTCGCCAAGCGATAGTCGTTCTCTGTTTAATTTTTTTGTTGTTTCTTCAGTCAGTGTCCTTTCACTTATCGCAGTCTTGTGCTTGGCTGCAACAGCAACATCAGCGCCCCGAAAATGTCACGAAAAACCATTTCACATTTTCCATTTTCTACAAAACTAATGATGGAAGGTATTTTAATTATATTCGAGCTGCTGTTCGCTTTTATTTCCACTCATTGTGCACTGCTGCAGAAATTTTCTTATCATTTTCATTACTGTGCTGTCTTGGCTTTTGCTTGACTGATTTTGAAAATTTTCTTTAACGCTTCATTCTGTGTATTTTTCTGTTCATTGTTTGAAATGCAATTTGCTGGCCAGCATCATTAGCAAGATTAATGAGCCAACCAAATTGGAAGTTAGAGGGAAGGAAGGCAACATTTAAAAAAAAATATACAAAGAATTACAAGAAAAATATAAATAGAAAATACTTTTGGTAAGGAGTAAAGTGTCCTCCATGTTGATTACAGTCGCACCACGTGCGAATTTATATGCAATAAGAATTGGAAAATATATGTATACGTGTGGGTGAACTATACACACACACATACACACACACACGCATATACACTTAGCTGGTAACATTTTGAGCATTCGCTTCGCCGCACAACAAATTTGGCGTCGCGTACATTTCATGCATACCAAAGAGCTTGCAACTGGAGGCAAAGCCAAGACGGTCTTCTGAAAGCAGGTGCCTCGAAGGATAACATGCGCGTGCCGCGCACTTCAGTTGGATCTGGCATTGCGAGTGCTCCTTTTGCTTGTTTATCTATTTGGTTTAGTAACTTTTTTTTATGTTTTTGTTGTTGTTCTTTGTTTATATTTTGTTTTAAGAAATCCCAAAGATTTAAGCAGCAGCAGCAGCATCAGCAGAAGCAGCAGCAATGTTAGCTACAAGGAGCTCAGCTGAAATATTTCGCTTTGCACAAATTGAAATCCGAAGTGCTTTTCAACCCAAACCCTTTGCGAGACCCCCATGGCCACCCCTTGACTGTGGCGTTGCTCTGACAGAAATATTAGCATTTGTGGTTTTTTCCTGTTAGAGCGTTCCGAACGAATGTGGCTTAAGTAACAACTTGCGTGAGAATGCGGCATGTGCTGAACACAAATTTGTATATGTGGCAGCATTTAACTAGCTACAAAATGGGTGACACTAACAGGTGAAAAAAGCTCAAAAATATTTTAGGCCCTCCAAAAGATCACAAAGGTTAAATATGCTTAATATAGAAGAATTCTTAAATAGTTGCAGCAGAAAATGTTGCTTACAATTGTTTTCTATTTGATTAATTTATAATAGGGCTTGAGAACTACAGTTTGGTTTAGTTAATTTGCATCACATAAATGTGAAAAGTTTTCTATAGAAAGTAGGTTAATATGAACCTAAACAATCGTATATCATATAAATAAATATAAGTTTTAATAAAAAAAGAGTTAATTGTTGTTTGACATTTGATTTTTGCATGGAAAATTTAAAAATCGCATGAAACGTAAAGTTTACAAAGTATAAATTAAAAAAAAGCAATTTAATATGTTTATTGGGCTCTGTAAATTTTTTTCCTTACTTAAAAATATCTTAACAGCATTGAGACCCGGATAGGCATTTGGTTGAAGGTATGCAAGAGTATACATTTGTGCAAAGGCAATTCCTTTGCAAGAGTATACATTTGTGCAAAGGCAATTCCTTTGCGCCTTTGATGTTGTTATTGTCACTTCAGCGGCCATGTCATAATTACCAAAGTGAAAATTATTAATTTCGACGTTTAAAACAAAATGCGCATAATTGCCAGGCCGGGAAACACGCACACATACATACAGACACACACACTCCGAAAGTGAGTGTGGCAAACGCAAAGAGATTTATGCAAGCTGTGCAGAAAAATTGTCTAAATCGGCTGCGACCGCGGCAGCTTCCACCGAATTACGCGGAAACGGCGGCAATGGCAGCATTTGCCACGCTAATTGCGTACGCGATAAATCTTGTCAATTAAATTATAATGTTTGCATGCAGCGATGGCAAATGGCAATGGCGATGGCGATGGAGATGGCAATGGCTATGATGAAAAATGCTGAAGAGGCAACCAAACGAACGGCTGCAAAACGATCTGTGCGATTATCGAGTGTTTTATCACCTTACAACCGACCAAAGCCCCAACTCTCGTTGACTTGCTGACTCGCTGACTCTCTTTTACCATATAATTAAAGTGTTCACAAGTGCCACAACGCATTGGCGAAAGGAGGCGAAAGGCAGCGAAATATGACAGCAGCCAGCCAAAGCAAGCGGAGAGCAAAAGAGGCAGAGGAATGTTGAGGCGCATTAGTTGCGCTGCATTTGCTGCTCATAAGAGTTGCAACTGCAACTGCAACTGGGCAGGCAAGCAGGCAGGCAGGCAGTCTGTGGAACAGTGCCACATTTGCTGCCACTGTTGTTGCTGTTTTTGCTACTGCTGCTGCTGGTGCTGCTACCGAAACAAACCAAAATTGTATTGGCAGCGGCGCCTGTTGCCATTTCAGGTTGTGACTCTGCCTGTGCGCGTCTCTCCAACTGTCCGAGCGGTACGTAGAGCTGGGCACATAAATTTCCAGCTTGTCAGCTTTTGATATATTTTCATAAATTGCTAGAGTGCATTAATTAATTAAGCGGCGATTGCAGCACCACTTTCGGCAGGGCTCAACAAAAGGAGAGCGCCTGCTGCATCAAAATGCTTATGCCCTGAAAGTTATTTTCCGTAGAGTAAAAAGCTTATGAACTCTTTATAAACTTTCAAATAAATGTAATACAATTTAAAAGCTGAAAGATATTCTTTTTGATGTTTCAACCCGATTTGCAGATGCTTGATTTAGGAGATATGTTCACAAATCGTCGATGATTTTTTACATTTTTTTGATTGGTAAATGGATTTTATTTGATTACATTATTCAAGATACCAAAACCTTATTAAATTTTACAAAATTTAATTTACTTTTTAATAATTTTCAAACTTTTATGGAGTATATGTTTTGGTCCTTAAGTCAAATACCTTTAAATACTTGAACCTCCTTTTGTATGCTTGCGCCCCGAAAGTATGCAGAAACTTTTTAATGCAGAAAATGTTAGCGCCATTGTTGTTGTTTTTGGCATTTTGGATCTTGTTGGCCTTCTACTTAATTTGAATAAATAAAAATAAAACAAAAAAATGGGAAAACACAGAAAAAAATTAAAAAAAAGATCAAAATCTAATTACTCTTGGCATATAATTACAACTTTTAAATAACAATTTAAATAATTCGCTTGCTGACTTTTGTAAAATAATAGTTTGCATGCGCCATGTAAATGAAACGGAGACAATCACACACAAACGCACACACACACATGCATACATGTACAATTTACTGCACGCGATGGTCAGTGGTGACGGCAGCAGCGGCAACAAAAACGGAGGCCGACTGTAAAATTCCTTTAAAGTCGTCAGTCGACATTTGAGTGTAATTTTCGAAACTGATTTTACATTGAAACCAGTTAAATTGTCAGAAAAATCAACTGTCAACATGTCAAAAAATCGTTGGCTATGCAAATGCACACACACACACACACACAAACAAAGACACACAGAATCACACATACGCAATGTGGCACATACATTGCATACATGCACCAATGACAGCTCGTATGTATATGGTTGTGTGTGTGTGAGTAAAGACGTGCACCGCTTGCATGTGGCAACAATGCTGATTGTACGCTTTTCGATTCCTCAATTCAAATTATCTACAGTTATTTGTTGCAGTTGTTCGTTCTTGTTGTTATTGTTGTTGTTATCGCAATGCTTATATCGTAGTTCTTTGTCCATTCAAATTTAAAACTAATTGGCTTGACAGTTGGTTGGTGCTTGTTATTGAGGGAAGGCCGGGGAGAATTCATTTTGAAATCATGATATACAACACGTGTATTAAGCTTGTAGAAAATAGTCAAAAGTATTTACTTGGAAATACCATTAAAATGTCAGAATTGTTATTTCATCGTCTTCTTTTGCTCAATCTGTTAATTGATCATGTAAATTTGTGACTTATTTTGTTTTTTAACGTGCTGTGTGTTTTAGTCTGTTATATTTATATGCATATTGACTATGCATTTGATTTTCTTTAATTGTTTCAAGCTATTGACTATAAAGTACACATTCGTATAAAATGAATCTGTAAGTTTGAGCGAGAATTCTTCGACAAATTCCTTTAAATAATTTGTTACTTTTATTTTGACAAATGATATAATAATAATACTTTTAAAGGTACAAACAGTATGACATGAAACTCTCTCTAAAAAATAGCATATTTTGCTAAAGTTTTACAAACCCATCGCAAAGTTGATCGGGGTTACTGTAAGCTCTTAAAATATTTTATTTTAGAACTGAGAGATGAAGGAATTTAGAATATGAAATTCAATGTCTTTATCCTTTTTTTTACATAATTAAATATAATAAATAAAATGTGTTTAATTTATTTTGTTTACATTGCTTTGAATGGCTTGTAGTATTTTTGATTTCTTTTTTGAGGCAACCAACCGAAGTGAATTTCAGTGCACTAATTGGCTGTTATAGTTACTACGCTGCCTGGCCACTCAAATTACCCAATTATGAAAATAGGAATTACGTTTTTCCAATCGAATCAAAGCTTTTTGTTCGCCAGAAACAGCAGCAGCAACAACAATAATGATTTGCAGCAGCAACCGCAATGAAATACAATGGCCAGAAGAAGAAACAAACATACTTGTTGTAAATGTCGAGCTTCATGCAACTGTCAAGACAAAAGGGCCCGCTCGTTGACATGCTGAGCAGCTATGGTTAATACAAAACTCTTGTCGAGAATCGAGACCCCCTTTCAACCGGCCTAAGTCGATGTTTCAGTCACGGACATTGCATTCAAATTGTTCAAATTGTGTGTGAGTGCGAGCTGTCAACAGTGTTTAATTTTGGGAGTCCTCACCACTTATGTGTGTGAGTGTGTGTGTGTTGGTGTGTCGTGCCGTGTCACATGCAACAACCGAATGAGCAGCAGCATTCTGGCCCAAAGCCACAATGCACTTTGACCAGGTAAGAGCCAAGTCGAACCCCGAACCTCAGAATACATCAATTGGGGGAGCATAGCATTATTACATTACCCGCACATAACATCAAGTTGAGAGGTCTTTGCTAACCGTCTCTAGCAGCAACTCAACAGGCTCACAAATTATCAAGCTGTCGCTGGTCAGAGAGTCGAAGTCGAGAATGTCACGCAAATGTGCATTGAGGACGAGTCCTGTGTCCCGTATTTGGTGTCCTTAGCATGCAAATGAACCGAAATGCGATTGCATTTGTTGTTGTTGCTGCTATTGCTGTTACTGTTGTTGCTGCTGTGCCTGTGGCTGTTTAATAGCCACACCTGTTCAATTAGTCAATGTAACCACAAATTCTGGTTAAATTATCGCATTAAAATGTTCGTGCTTAACCTCAAAATGTGCGTGTCCAGCGTTGCCGTCGTCGTCGTTGTTGCAGCTCTCCTGCTGTTCTACCACAGTCCAGAACCAACACCAACACCAGCACCGGCACCAGTTCAAACCCCAAACCCTTTAGTTGGGATTGCTGTTCACCATCACTTTGAACTTGGCTGCAACCGCTGCCAGTTAATCAGCGCCGCTGCCTCTGACCACATATGCCCCTAACCTCAAAACTGCACAAACAAGAACAACAGCAAGCATACCAAATACACATACACGTACAGTTGAGTGCGCGGCAAATTTAATCGCTAATTATCAGCACCAACTGACACTTACACTGGCAACAACTTACGCATGCGTGTCCATGTCCTGGCCAGGCTTATGAGCACCAAACGCATGTCGTCATCATTAAAAGCCGAAACAGCTCTGATAAATGTGCAGTAAAAACGACAACAAAGATACACTTTCTGTGGCCAACTATAGGGATGCTTATAACTTTCGGTAGTTTTCAGATTGTTTATAAGTTGTCAGAACTATAAGCAAAGCTTTAATTTATTTGTATAGAATTTGTTTAAATGTTAAGTCAAGTTTGGGGAAAATTTGGGTATTCACTACAAAGTGAACAATTAAATAGTTGTATGTTTAGTTGTATAATAAATAAATTACTAACACCACGTTTAATAAAACGCAACAAATAGCATTTTTAATATTTTCGCCAACATCATTGAATAGTGTTGTAGCTGCTTCTCGAAAGACAGAAAAGTGAGTGGAACAAGTTTCTTGTTCGCTGTTGTTGTCGATAATATCCCGAGTCCCGGCCAAGGGCTCTTTACGGCTTTGACAAATTATCAACTGTCACTGCTTAATTTTTGGCGCACTCGGGCAGGTCTTAAGTTATATTTTTTTTTTGGGTCCAGGTAGTAGTAGTCTTAGGTAGAGCCTCGCAACGGCTTCGTCGCATTGAGAGGCACTGTTTTTGCTCTTGCAGAGTTGTTTTTTGCATTTGGCTTTTTATCTGCAACTGGTCGACTGATATCGTGGGCTTCATTAATTGAGAATTGTTGTTAAGCCCAAGCCTTTTTTCCGGTTCGCGTTTTTCCATTTACATAATTTATGATAAGCAGGCGCGCCGGGGCAAACAATAATTTTGAAGAAATACATTAATGCAATCAATGGGTTGTTGTCTGGAATTCGAATGCAAAAGCAACCGAGGCCCTGAGCTGGAGCTGAGCTCTGAGTCTCTGACGTGGCGGCTGCATTGATGCTTCTGGCTTAATTAAGTTGTGCCTGCCTTTCGACTGGAGCAACTGGCAAGTAGGTTGAATGCAACTGCGACTGTAGCTCGAAAGCTCTATTGCTGATGCTGCTGCTGCTGAAGCTGCTGCCGTTGCTGCCACAAACAGTTGATGAACTCTACGTGTGAATGTAAATTATTTTGCACACAGCGGGTGAGCGACACTTGCAACGGCTTAACCTACACTCAACTCCTCCAGCCAGCTTCAGGTCCAGGTGCACACTGTACTTTTCTCCTCTCTCTTTCTCTCTCTATATGCGCTGGATGTTGCTCGGCCGGGTGCTCGGTGCGATTGAGTGCTTTTAAGTCATTTGTGTCACGACATGCTAATTTCACATGAAATCTCTCGCCGTCGGCTCGACCGTTGGCCCGTTTGACCATGTCTGCTGAATTTTAGCTTGAAGCCTTGACAAACACACGCAAGTACACATTACGTACCTATACACTAGAGAAAATAAACATCGCTCCAAGTTGTACACATTTTATTATAGCCTTTTCTGTTTTTTTTTTAAAAACATGTTAATAATATAATATTTAAATCTGTGTGTACAACAAAGAAAAGACTTTTGATTTGTGAGCTTAGATTTTAGTTTTTTTCTCAAGTGTACATTCATACAAAAACACTAGTATCGAACCTAGACCTATGAGAGGCCTAAGACCAGAATATGCCTCTATGTACTTGTACCTTGACATCAACAACTTCGTGCATGTCGCCGCCACGTTTATATCCACATCATGGAGGCGAATGGCACCCAGCACCCGGTTACTGGTTACCTGCTGGTTCCCTCCGTCGCCGTCTGCATCTTCGTCTCCCGAATCCCTACTTCCTGCTTCGACACAAACGGCACCTCGAGTGCAGCACTCAAGTGTACTTGCGGTTTTTGCGTCCATTGCTGCCAATGACATTTTGCCTGCTAAAGTGCAAAATTTACCGG
The DNA here is from genome assembly GCA_035044725.1 of Scaptomyza caliginosa. Lineage (NCBI taxonomy): Eukaryota > Metazoa > Arthropoda > Insecta > Diptera > Drosophilidae > Scaptomyza > Scaptomyza caliginosa. The sequence goes on along the minus strand of JAWNNR010000215.1, from coordinate 363,518 downwards.
TGCACAGCTGAGCCGCAGAGTGTGAGAGAGGGTTGGATAGAGACGCCCACAGTTTGGTCTGTCGGCCACTGGACATTGGCTACCAGGCAAACGCCTTGCCCAACAGAACAATGCCTGCTGCTGTCTGATGTCCGTGGTCAAATGTCCGTAATGCTGCTGCAAGTGGCTTTACTTTGGTCTTTTTACACTCCTGGCCATGATTAGATGTCGTCGGTTGTCGGTGGTCGGTTCTCGATTGTCGTTGGATGGCTTGGTTGAGTTGGTCTGTTGCAGTTATTAGGTTGTTAGTGGCATAGTCTCTGCCAGTTTCATCGATTTATGCACTTCATAGGCATCTCTAATGTGCAGGCTGTTTTTTTTTGTCCAAGCCGCACCTTTGCATTATGGTAGCCAGCTGCTGCTGTTGCTGCTGCTCATCGCCGTCGCTTAATGACGATATTTTCAGCACACTACTCCACATGTTTTAGCATGTCGAGAGGTTGTTGTAGTAGCCGGTAGGCTCTTTTTGTCGATGCATTTTTGGAACGGGAGTAACAATTTCTGAGTGATCAATGTAAGTTTAAAAATACAAAAAAAAACATTTTATCTTATTATAGCTTATTATTTCGTAATTTATTTATTCTTACACTGTTAACTTGTGTGAATAAAATCCAAATGGGAATGAATAAAGCATTATAAAAATTATTTTTTATTGACTCTAAGATATAAATTGTTCAATATTTATTTTCATAATAAAAAACATTTGATTAACATATTTCTTTAATTTTTTCTATAAAAGGATTTTATTTTTCTAAGGTTATGTATTTTATTGATGCAAATATTCATAAACATATTTAAATGTTGATCGGAAATTCGCTGAAATGTTCTAGCTTGCGATTGCGATACCATTTAATGAACTTTTAAATGCTGCAAATCTAATCTCTGTTAATACAAAAACTTGCAAAAACTTAGCAATGAATACATTATCGGACTTACAGTTGGTTTCCACATATGATAAAATTTAGGCCGAACAGTATCAGTACTTGAATTGCATTGAGCGAAATCGGATTTCGTTGTGTTCCCCGCACCTGCGTGAGATGTTTTTGGTGTCTTTTTGCAATATTGGTTGGCTTGGGCTTGTGGTTATGTGGACAATCGCATTGGCTCCAGTCAATAGTTAAGAGTCGTGCTTCATATCAAGCAGTTTGCCAAGAGCCTACCATAAACAACGAGAATATGGGCTCTAAAGCTGAAGCTAAAGAGACGACTCTAGAGAAACTGCGCCGGCGGCAATGTGTCTTTGATGTGGCCCAACTATCAAGATCTAAACGCAGTTATTAAGAACAAACAAAACGACTCTATGGACAGCAAAAAAACAGTACAAAAGCCAAGCCAAACCGAACCCCAAACCAGACAAACTCTACGAACAGATATGATACGAATACGAAGCTCTTTGGCAATCACACATCGATGCCGCAGCCGATGTCGATGAAACTAAAGTTGGAGTCGAAGTTGATGCAGGAGCTGCAGTTGGAACTGTTGCTGGATGTTGAGCTGATCAGGTGAGCAAGCGAGCGAGCGTCTGTGTGATCTTTATCGAACTGCAGACAACTAATGATCTAATAAAACCGAAACCAACCAAACCACACCAAAAACTGCAGAAAAAAGGCAAAGGCGATGGCGATGGCAATGGTGAAACCAGTTCAACATTGGCGTGGATTACCGAGCAAAAAGACAGGAGTACAGCTCCCGATTCTCGATTCGACTCTGAATGATATACAAACACACAAAACAATACCAAAAAAAAAAAGTGTACATAAAAGAACAAACGCAGTTGCACAACAAGCCGACAAGTGGTGGGAGGGTTGGAAGAGTTGGCCAGGCAAAGCTAGCGATGTCTGAAGATGCAACAGAATCTGAAGCGGTTATCTATGATCTTATATCATGTACTTTCGACATTACAATTGCGGTAAATGCTTCTAGTTTTTAGTTTCAGCGCGTACATGAGGCAGCCGTTGCTTTTTTATCAATGGCCAGCAATCATCGGCATCGTTCCTCTTTCTTTCCGTGGCTGGTCTGCACTGACTGCTAGCTGGGCGGGAGCTGCACATCCGCACAGCGTCGTCATTGGGTCTGGGCCAGAGACCCAGAGAGATGAAAGCGCTCCCGTTTTGCGGCACCCGACTGCATGCTCTTTCTCTCCCTCCCTCTCTCTCACTCGATCTGCTTCTGCAGCTCAGCATGCAAATGCGAGCGCTACTTGCTTCTTGCTCCTTGCTACTTGCTGCTGATCTGCATACCAAGCAAGCGTTTGTCCGTCTGCGTTGCAGATCGTTGGCGGCGATTGTTTGTAGCTGTTTTTTCTCGTATTTTTATATACCCTCAAACAATTGAATTTGAATAAAAAGAGGTATAATGCAGTTAATATACAGTATGTAACAGGCAGATGATACCTAAACACGAGAATCAATATCAAGTATGGTTTGACTGTAATCATAAAAAATCTAAGTTTTATTTTACTTATAATTTTCTACATACTTTTGGGTTACTTTAAGCAATCTATCTTTGTTTAATAATTTACGCAGGATTTTTTCTAGACCTTTTCATAAAGTGTCTTCCAGTCGGTTCTTCCTGTTTTTACTTCTTACTTGTTTCTTCCTTCTTTCTGCAGTTGAGTTCGGCACAATCACAGCACCAGCTCCAACGCCAGCAGCACCACTGACTTTGGGTACGCAAATGTGGCCAACGTTGCCGATCATTTTGATATAGTTCGATAACAATGTAAGCTTCAGCTTTTTAGCTCTCAGACGGAGACATAGTCTGGAAGACTAGCGGTCGCTGTCGCCGCACGTCGTCCACATCCATATCCAAATTCACTAACAAGCTTTGCCATCGGCAGAGCCATCGTCACCGGAACCGTTCAACGTTCAGCGTTCAAAGATTTTTTTTTCGGTACGTTTTGTTTCGTTTGTTTACCGCCGCCGCCTGCCGCCATTGCGAGGATTCCATTCCCGTTCGTGTTCCCTTTTCCGTTCTGTATATGCATGTTTGGCTCTTGGCTCGGTGCACTCGCTGTTGGTTGGTTATCTAGTTGGTTGGCTATAGGACTGCCTTTTAGGCTGATTTTTTTTTTCATGGCCGCTTCCATTGAGCATATTATCATAAATATGTATCAAATTGACGGTTGCATCTTCTTGAATTTTCATCTTGTGGCTACTTGTCATTGTCTTTGATTTTTCCTCAACTCTTGCAACGTTGCACACCTCCGCACCACCGCCTTGGAAGTCATTGTCTATGGGCATTGCAGTGGACACCGGTCAGTTTTGTTGTCTTTGATATGCCGACATTTTGTGTTCTTTCAAGTTTTTGGTGTAAGCATCTGTCGCTGTATGTTTGTCAATTGTCTTCGGTTGCCTTATATTGTTTGTATGATTGTAGCATTGTCTTTTTTCCTCAAAGATTGGCGAATGAAAGCAAGCAATATACAAGTCAGCGTATACGAAGGTTCGTTTTTGTTTTTCGGTTTTGTTTGTAAATAAACAAGTCATGGAAAATTCTATGGCATTACCAATCAAATATTGCACAGCTTGCAGGAACCCTAGAGAGGAGTTAGGAAAGACTCGCTACATGATTTGCACTTGTATGTATCTCTTTATAGATTAATTGTCAAACTCTACAGTTAACCTGTGTATTTTTTTTTTTTTGTTATTAGTAACGATTTAAATTATATAACATTTAAACATATTTTAAATAAATAAATGGAAAACATGAACAATACTTAACAGATGTTTACTTTAAAAATATATATATATATAATCGTAAGACCTCTAAAACAAACAAATATACTTAAATAACTTGTGCTAATTGTTCTCGCAGGGTAATACATTTCAAACGCACAATTCTGACAAAATCAAACATTTTAATTTGTAAGATGCCAAATGCGATGAAAATAGTCAATTAGATAGCATTTAATAGATAGATTTGTAATCTCTATTGACGGATTGCATGTTTGGTGATGCAATTTGTATCATAAGTACAATATTTAATCAGATCTCCAGCAAATGGCTTCTTAAGAATTTCATATTCACATCTTATTATGCACCCATTCAAGTTGAGCGAATATAACAGCTGTTGAGTTTTTTTTTCGTAAATGCTAAAATGCAACTACTGAAACCGCTGCCTAAGCCATAGAGACGACATTGGCAACAGCAGCTTCTGTTGCCAGCCGATTTTCCAAGAAAACTAACTATCTCAGGCAAGAAGTGCTTCCCTCCCATAACCGAGCTCATTCCATGTTTCCATTCACTTTAATTTCCTTAATACAGCTGCAAAACTCGGCGAGCTACCAACGAGCGATGATAAATGTTCACTTAATCAGCATTTAGCGTAATTTTAGCTTTTACAATTTTCTGGACTCAACTCGACTTGACTGCAGTTCAGTCCAGTCCAGTGAAAAGGCTTGGCCTCGTTCCAGGTCTGCTACTACTTCTCCTACTGGTACTTTGCTTGGACCAAAAACCTACGAAGTCTGCAGAGTTGGGACTTGAGAGTTGACTTCAATTTCGACTTCCAACAGCGAATGCAACTTGAACGAAGAAGCCAAGTTAGTGGCCAATTATTTATGACATGAAATTACAAATTCATTTTGTTTAATTTTTCACAAATGCCGTCCCGTTTCCTACTCCCTACTGCTGAACGGCGCACCTGTTGGCATTGCCATCGCCATCGCCAACGCCATCGCTATCGCTGATTCTCTTCTCCTCCCTCCTCAGTGAGAGTGTCCAGCAGTTGCCATTTCTATGGACCCTGGGGCCAAGTCGCAATGTTCCGGCCATATCGGCAAATATGCACCCCGACGTAATTAACTCGGCTCGGAATCGTAAGTTAGTCACCATTAAACAATTTAAAATTCTTAACTGCTTGAGGCGTCCCAGACAAAGTCTGCGACTGAAAGAGAGACAGAGATAGAGAATGAATGAGGAAGATAGAGATTGAGGCACAAAAAAGGTATATGTAGGTAAATTGCAATTAGGCGTCAGCTTCTGGTTGCAAATGCAACAAGAGTAGAAACGTCGGCCCATTCGGTACATGTATTTATGGCCGCAGGGCTCCAGGGCTGGGCAATGTCTTCGGTCCGACCGATAATTTCGTAATAGCCGACGACTTTGTCTTTGTGCGAGTGAGATGGCGCTGCTGCCTGACTGCCTGCCTGCCTGCCTGCCTGTATGATGTGTTGGGGGCGTGGCACATGCAAAAAAGAGCGAAGAAAGAGGGAGACGGCTGAATTGACTGGGACGGGGGCCCCCATCAGCTTTTTGTACAACTGCATTAGAGGCACGGTTTGGCACGGCACGGCACGGCACTGGCACAGGCCCGGGCACACAGCACCATCAATTAAAACTCACCTTACGGCATTCGCAAAAATGTTAATAACAATAATAAACGTTGTCGTTCATCGTTGTTTTGCTTGTTGTTGCTGCTGTTGCTATTGTTGTTGTTGGTTTCTCAATGCTCGTGCTGTTAATTGTTAAATTGCGTTTTTGTTGCAAACAATTTCATAGCCGTAAACTTTATTGAGTTGTGGCAACCAGACACCAGAGCTACGAGACCAGAACCACAATCGTACCAGCTTAGAGAGTTAAAACTAAACTGAACAAAAACAAAAACCTCCGACCCAGAATGCTTATCATTAAATTGTCGTTTGTTGACTCGTCGTCCGCAGCAATTTGTATGAAATGCTGCCCACTTGTCACTCTATTCCAGGTGCTCAAGTTTATCTTTCAAGCACTTGGGCCAAAACGAAGAGCTCACGACTATTACTATAACTATGACGACGCTCTGCCTCAAGGAAGGAGTCAGGAAAACAGTTGTTGTTGTTGTTCTGCTGCTGTTTGCTGGTGCCAAGTGCGACTTTTATGGGCATTAGTGCGACTTATGTTGTTTGCTGCATCCAGAAACATTTCTCTCTAGCTCTCTCCCTCTCTGTCTATCTCTCTCTCTTTCTCTTTTGACTGTCGACCCCTTAGACAAGGTGTTCATGCGTGCGACACGCTGTGCCAAAAGAAGTAATGAAAGCGGTTGAGGATGAAAGGTGCAGTGCTTGGGGGGCTGTCATTGCGTCGCATTTGAATTTCTGAGTTGCATACACAAAATTTCATATGAAAATCCACTTTTTCAGTTTATGAATTTCTCAAAAAGCTCACAGTGACAGTTGCTGTTCCTGCTTGCTGTTCTTGTTGTTGTTGTTGTTGTTGTTGTGACTGGTGTGTCTGGGATCTCTCAGTGCTTAGAGTTTGCCATATGCAAATATATACAGTTTTTAGCTGGAATTTGCGCCAAGTGGCATGATGTTCAAGATATCAAAGGATTGCCGAGTTTGCCAGCGGGTTTGCTTCCTTAAATGGAGATTTTTTTTTTCGACAATAAAGCTACTTACGATTGTATTCACAGACAGCGAATGCAGATTTTTGGTGATACTAAAAAACCGCAATACATATGTGTATTAGCATCATATAAACAATATCGATTTGTAGCTGATTAAACTATTAAACAACTAAGCTGGAATTACAATTCTTTTTATCCCAAGTATTTAAGAATCATTGCTATTTGGACAATGTTAGAAAAGTCCTCTTATAAATGCAAATGTTAAAGTTAAACTTCAAGATAATAAACTAAGATTTCAGAGAAGCAGGCAATTTAATTTTCCTTGGTGTATATCTAATTACGAGTTTTTGGTTGTGTGCCGCGGTCGCTAAAGAGAAGAAAGAAGCAAAGAATGTTGGAAGCAATAACAACAAGAACAAAAAAAAAAATAACATAAAATGTTGCAAATGCATTTGGCCTCGTGCTCAGTTTGAATGACTGAAAGTCAAATTTTGCGACAGATACAATGACAATATGTTTTATGCAGTGGCCCGTGGGCGGGCAGTCGGGAGTCGGATGTCGCAGGGTAGCTAAGGGGTATGGGGGAGAACGGATCGAGTCGTAGGGGACTGGGAGCTGGGATCCAAGCGCGCGCTTATAAGTATTTTGGTGTTAAATGTTGGAGAGAGAGAGAAACAGGAGTTGCCACATGCTGTGTTTGTGTGTGTGTGTGTATGTTTGTGTAACTGTGCATAATGCGGGAGAGCAATAAATTACATTTGTAGGCGTTGGCAGGTGTCGCCAGTGCTGTCTGAAATCGCGATAAATCTTCATGTGAAATAAATTTCATAGAAATTGCTTCACTGAATTTTGTTTGTTGCCTTTTGCTCGACTTCGTATTTGTTGTTGTTATTGTTGTTATTTTCGGTCTCGTTGTTGTTGCTGTTGGCGGATGTAAAGTGGGCAAGTGGCAGTCAAGTCCTGCGGGACACTCTAATAAACTTGCCAGAGGAGGATGGCACTCAGAGCTCCTCCTTTTGCCATATAATGTACTTGCAGCTGGTTAAACAGTCGCATTTTCACAGTTGCCACAAGCTGTTGCATTTAAAAGCCGCTGAGCAGCAAAAAGTCAAGTCTGTAAATTCCGCCGGAAGTGTGCATCGTTCTCTCTCAGTTCGTCTCTTACACTCTTATTGTCTCTCCTTGACTACTGGCTTGAATGTTGCTTGGACTAACAGCCGGTACACATAAATCATACGCACTGTCAAACAGAAGTGCTCCAATTGTGGCCCCAAAACATTTGTTCAACTCATGCCGGCCCCTAGACGTGACAAGCTTTATTTTCAGACTTTTCAAACGTGGCCGCTCCTAGCAAGCAACTTTGCCAAGCTGAATCTCTGTGTGTCCAGGTATAACTGCAACTACAACTTGTACTTACATACTGCGCTCACATGTACCTCATTTTTTATGATCGATCAGTCCATTAAATAATGAGCAAAGTCAGCCAACAGCCAACCTAGCAGCCAGACAGTCAGCTAGGCAGTCAAGTCTCAGCCAGGCAGTCAACTGGTTGTTCAGTTGTCTGCCATTTATCGCTCCCTTGGCTGTGCTTTGGCTTGGCGACGTCGATTGCGACTTCGACACGGCTCGGTTTGAATTCCATCGTGATTTGTAACGACATTTATTTGGTCCAGCGAAATTAGAGACACAAACAATAACAACAGGCACGACTACAACTGAAGACAACAAAAATGTATCACACAGCAGTTGGACTTGCTGGCTCATCCTTAGCTTCATCTTCATCTTCATCCTCATTCTCAACTTCCAGCTGCAGCCTACGCACTTCTTTAGTTTTGTTGCTGTGGATTGCTATCATCTTTGCTACTTACTGGGCAGGGCACCTATTCACATTTACACTCAAACAAACACCGTATGTGTAGCTAGTCTTATTGCACAAATAGTTTGTGGCCTTGCGTTGATTAGCCAGATAATTCTGCTAGTCAGAAAATTTGCGCCATCATTTGCCAGACGGGGAGTGGCTTGATCTTGTTGTTGGCTGATCTCACATCAGGTACCATTGTTTGTGTGATCTCAGGGGTTTGGAATTCGTTTGGGGTCTCATATGATTAAGTGAGTGTGCGAAAACAGATTTCGTAACTAAATTGAAAAGGAATGCCATGTAGATGAGTTTAACAAATGATTGATTAAGCTTTGCATTGAAACATATTTCTTTAGCACAAAGTTTTAAGTTTTGGGTAGTTTAATATTAAAACAAATATTAGATAGTTATTTATTTTATAAATTACGACCGCAGCTTGAGTTGGTATAAAAACTTTGTGAATTTTTATACATTTATGAAACAAACAGTGATTTGAATTCATAAAAATGTTAACTAAAAGTACAACACAGTTAGTTAAAACTTTAACAACAACAACAAACAAAGCCAAAAATTAATAAACAAAAATTCAATTATTGAACGCCAGAACAAATTTTTTCTTATAAGTTAAACAAATAAACTTTGATACTAGGAAATGATTGATGTTAAATAACACTAAAACTAGCTCAATATTTTATTATAAATGCATTTCTTGTTTTAATTTTGTAAGCAAATTAAAGTCCTTGCTTTTTGCTGTTTTTGCTGCTTGAATTCAAAATTTTGGATCCTCAAGAAGATTGCATAAAATAAGGTTTTTGATTTAAATCATTAGCTATCGGTTGGTTCTCACAATGAGTAACCGGTGCACTTGTCATTATTCGCAATGAGAAACTACACCGCCAAACGGTCGGTCAACGACTCAATAAGATGAAATATATGGCAAGCAATAAAAATTGGTTATAATGCTTTGGGAAAACTGATGTCGGTTGCAGTCTACAGACGGCTATTGCTCTTCTTGCGGCTGTTGTTGTTGTTGCTTCTTTGCCGGCTACTGCGACAACTTTGCCGACAAAGGAACAGAAAGTGGGCGCCGTGCCACGATCTGAAATGGGACACTGGTTCAGTGGTAAACCGAGCATCATTAAGAATGCCATTTGTACCAATAAATTCGAATTGGAACGCGCTGCAGCTGAGCAGTTTCAGTTGTTCAAGGGAGCAATCGATATGGCTATTAAATTTAACAATTAGAATTTATCAATGAGAACGGTGGCGACGGCAAAGGATTGAAGCCTTAAAAGCCTTAATTATGGCAGTTAGCGACGGCAAAACGAGGAAGTCATAACTCCTAACAAGAAGAAGGTTAAAGTTAAGAGAAAAGGAAAAACTTTGTGTTTAATGTTTGCAGTTTGCGGGTGACAAATTAGGTGCATTGTTACAACGCCAACAACAATTGTAAGATTGTAAGAGTAACAATAAATACAACAGCAACCAATACGCGCAACATTCCAACTTACGAATATCCAACATGGCAATTTCTGAAATTACATCGTGATCTGAAACTGCAAATTTCCAAAGTGCAACAAAGTTCAGAGCAATTTCTGCAGCAGCATAACAACAACAACAAATCGCCAACAAGCGCCCGCCACGAGCAACAACAACAACAACAGCAACAACAACAAATTCCTTTAAAGATCTCTCTGCGCCTGCGCTGCGAATTCAAATTGCTTCGTGTGCAAGAAAATTAGTCTTGCCCGGCTGCAATCCCTTGCCAAAAGGCAACCAACAGGCGATTCAGCCAATAAGAAAGAAAGGAAAAGAAAAAAAATAAGATGAAAACAAAACTACTTTTATATAATAATAAGAGCAACTTGGCGGTATGCTCAGCCGCAGCGCAAAACTAATCAAGGGCTAAACTAAATCCAATCCGATTGCGACCGAAGGAAGGCATGCGCAGAAAAAAAGCAGGCTCAGTCTTCGACTGCTACTTTGACTTCGATTCAGGCATAAGCTCACACGAAGACGGAGACTAAAGCTGAAGTTAAAACTGAATCTGAAGTCCAAGGCATGGGCCAAAGTAATGCCTGCGGTGCTCGCAGATAAGCGAGTTTGCAACCAGCTAAAAAAAGAAAAAAAAACACCAATAATAACAACAGCACACTGAGAAGAAAAAAAACTAATTGATCTTAAATTTAGAAAGCGAAATGAATAAAGATTAACTCAACATGGGATTTTGTTTTTCTTACTAGTAGGGTTTTAGGGATAATTCATAAAAGTTTTAAGGTATCAGTCTATAACATAGGGAGCTTCTTTTTTTTAAGTGCAGCAGCCATGACTGCCTGTTGAGTCGGAGGCCAGCCCGCAGCAATGGGTATCAATGAGTTTTGCCAGCCCAAAACTCGCCTGTTGGTCAGCTGGATTTTGAGCTGAAGCTATGGTTGGACACTTAACTTGCTTGCAATTCGCGGTGTCTGTTGCTCGGCAACTGTTGATGTTTTTAGGCGGTCGCACGTCGTCAGCGACAGCAGCAGCACCACCAACCACCAAGAGCACCACTAGCACCACCATCAACAGCAGCAGCAGCAGCGTTCACTACTTGCGATTCGTGAAGTAATTACTATAATTACCTTCAAGGTAGATTTTCCAAAATGATGCGAGTGCGAGTGGCGGGCAGTTGTTGTTGCTGCTATAGTTGTTGGTTCTTGGCCCCGGACACGGAGCCAGTTAGGTTGATTGTCTGACTTTAGCATGGCCTGCCTTTTGTAATAATTTTGTAGCTTTCGTTGTTGTTGTTGTTGTTATTATTATATGATACACCATTGCAATGGCCGTTCAGCTTATCTGTCCGTCTCCTCGTCTTTCAGTCCACTTGCATTTGGCTTGTTTGCTGCCAATTTCTTATGTTGTTACAGTTTGTTCTGCTTTTTTTTCTGTTGCTGTTGTTTTATTTATTTTTTTTTTTTTTGGTTTGTGTGGTAGAGTTTTGTATAAGTTGTCGTTATTGTTGTTGCTGTTTGTATGGTTTTTGTTGTTGTTGTTGTTGTTGCCCCCACTTAGCTTTTTCCTTCAGTTTAATCGGAAATTAAAGCTAAAGGGGGCTGCCAGCCACGACTTTAATTTTCGTTGCAGTTGAGCTCTGTTTTGTGCCCCTTTCGCTCGCTCGTCTAATGCCTGCAACATCTTTGCGGTCTCCCCGTAATTGTTTCGCTCATAAATCATAAATTTTCGCCTGGGTCCCATCTTTTCTTTTTCTACATTTGACTGCAATTTTACTTGTCCAAATTTGAAAACTAACAAAATGAAGATGGGACGAACGTTTTCACAGACCTCAAATTAGAAGTTGGTTTGACGTTGGCGAGAGCTGAGAAAGTTTCAATGGAATTTTATAAGTCAAATGTTAGAGTGTTTCTGCATTTTACTTTTTGTATATGGCTTCAAATATTAGCCAATAGAGCAATATCGCTTATTTTAAAATATAACAATTTTTTGTTAAAAACATGCTCAAAATTATAGTCTGAACAGATATCGGGCTCTGTGTAGTAATATCTTACAACTATATTCGTTAATTTTGACAAATAATACATGTAAAAACTTATAACTGCAACAGAAACTTTTAATATTTTAAATGCAATTTAAATGTTCTCTTTTTTTTTGTCTTGCTGCACAGTTTCCCCCTTTAAACAAACATTCCAAGTTCGAACTAACTACACTTTAATGTAATTCATACAATTTCCATTTGTCTAAGCGTCCATTAATCATTTGCACGCTGCTGAGCACGGCCAGCCAAGGGCTATACGCCGGCATGAGATTCGAAGTCTGTGGAGTGGGGTTGACTTGACCAGCTCTCCCCGCCTTTCTGATTGCACCTCCAAATTTGAAGCTTTGTTTACGTGTGACAATCAGGCGACAAGTTGGAAATCAAAAGCATCGCCCTCGTCGAGCAAGCGATGCCAACTAAAATTTATTCATTTGGCCTGACAACTTTTGGACCAGCCCCGAAAAAAAATAAACCAAATAAAAGAACTTTTCTCTTTTGGTGGCCTTTTGTTTGGGATTGTGGTTGGCAAAACTTACTTACTTATTAGGCGCACTGAAGCATGCGCTGCAAATTGGTACACCTTGACGCTTCACTGGATCGGGGAGAGCCAAAGAATGGGTTTGGTAAAGAAGCGAGGGGTGGGGAGTGGAGGAGGAAAGCGTGTGCCAGTGTGAAGACAAAAGGCGGCCAAAAAGGCATCAATCCAAAAACGGGGAAAAGACATAAGAAAGTTTCTTGGCTATCTGGCTGATACTTAGCGGCGATAAAGACAACGCGTTCTTGATTATGAAACGAGTCATGAGCATGGAATTTATTTGTTTGGTAAATTTATTTATGAGCTTGTTCGACTGCGCAGAAACAAAAGAAAGTGAGGCCATAGCAACCCAAAAATCCAATTCACAAACAAAATCACTCAAGTGCAAACGGAAACGGACGCCCAAGAACTTGGTCCTGCCATCCACGCATATACTTCTTGTTGCCCCTTAAGTTTTGTACCGGGTCCAGCAGGAAATCAGCGATTAAGCAAGCAACTAACCAGCAGGCACTTCAAATCTCTTGCCTGCGGCTCACGCGTCTTCGTCTTAGTGGAAGTGTGTAATTTTTCGGTATTAATTGCTACGACGAGCAAAACTTTCCAGCTTCCAGTTATTGTCCATAATAGCAAGGCTTAGAAATAATTGTAGTATCGTCTTGTAATTGCTTGCAGCAACTGCCACAAAACGACACGCCTCTACTCGACCGACCAACCAACGCCAATTGGCAAGACGGCTGTTTCAATAACTCTGTTGCTGTTTTTAACTGGATGCAACTGGATTTCATTTCCAAGGCCTTGTAAAACGTTTACTGGCTGCACTAAGCAAAATATTCACAACATTTACAAATTAACTCTAAAATATAAGCTTTAGCTAAAACCACAAGAATTGGTTTTTGAAAATTTGCCTTTTTTGACAGATAGGATATGCTGATGGGTATTATTGATGTCTCTTGAATTAACTTTTCTCTGAGTGTGCCTGCATTATTCAGGCGCTTATATATTTTCACTTAGGTTGAGAGAAGGGGCAAGAATTGGCAGGGATTGGGCTTAAGCACATGCTACATATTGCTCGTGACCTTTTGCATTTTTGTTGCTGTTCTGACGGCGACGGCGACGACGAGGACGACGACAAAATTTATGCTTATATGGCGCCTTGGATAAGATCTTTGGCTGGCTCGTGCCGCGGGGGCCAAAAAGTAAATTTGCTGGTGCGTAGACGTGCTGAAAGTCCTGGCACAAATAACACCAGTACCAACAACAGTAACAGAAGCAACAAAATACCACGAACAACAACATGGATACATCGCTGAAAGCATTATCAAATATTATGCATATTTTGTAAGCTCTAATATAGAATTTTATTTACTTTTCTTTTTCGTTTTTCCTCATGGAAATTGTTGTCGCTACTGCTGCTTTGCCTTTGGATGTCTACAAAGTTTGTTTTATCTCATGCATAAATCAGTCGGCAATATATACAAAAATTGTATGTGAATATATGTGAAAGTGTGAGGATTTAGATTGTATATGCGTATACTGCTTTGGGTTGAGTCGATGGCCTGTCTGATAGAGAAATTGAAATTGCGCAAGAAAAACAAGAGCAAAATTTTACAAGTTTCACAAAAAATACAAGGAAAAATATTATAAGATTTAAAAACCTATTAATTAAGTTAGCTATGTATCAAGAATTTACTTTATAAAATTAAAAAAAAATATAAACATTCCCAGAAAAAATAGTTGTACTTCTTAAGCAAATTTGTAGAATGCGTGTATAATTCTTGACACCTTCTGTTCTTTTGTAGACCTTACACGCTGGACATTGAATGGCATTTGGCCAGGGCTCTGTGTCATCTTTCACCATTTCTGATTGCTGCCTGTGAGCTGCAACCAGTCTCTTTGCAGCCCTCAGCTTTTGTCCTGCTGTCGTCCAATGCCTTTTGACTACAATGCGACTCGACTGCATCCTCTAATGACGCCTCCCACACAAATTAAGCTAATGCGACTGGGCGTAGCCAGCTGGCTGCGATCCTCTCCACATTCTTCAGTATGCCAGTTCGCCAGTTTATCAAACAAGAAGCAGGCAAAAGCTGCACTTGTGCCCATGTCAGGCCAAATGCACAATGCCAAAGCAAAACCTAAGAGAAACGAGACGCCGATGCCAAAAACTAACAATCAAAGGGTACAATCCGAGGCAAACATACACTTGAAAGCAAATACGATGTTAGCTTATGAAATAATAAAAATTTGTAAGTGTTGTTCCTTATTTTTACGAAACAATATTGCTAAGTAAAAAAATAAATATGTATATTTTTTTTTTCAAATGTATTGACGCTTAAAAAATATAAAAATTATTTATTTTCTAAGTGCACGGACAGAAACAGAAACCAAAATAGCGACAAAGACAGTTGACCAAGCCAAAAGAGGCCGTACACCCAGCCCTGGTTCTTAATCTCTGGTGGCATTTGCCTCGTTTCCTATGTTGTTGTTGTTGTTTTCGTTTGTCCCTTCATTTTGACACGATAACGCGCACGGCCGTCGCCGTTGCTGCCGCTGGCCAAAACAGAACCAACCATCTTTGGCAATGCGCTGGCGCTCGACATCTCATAAAGTACATGACAGGACATTAGAAAACAGCACAGAACCAACAACGGGCCCCAAAGTGAAACCCAGCAACGCCTCCACATGCGCACATGCAGCTAGAAGTCTAGGAGATAGTTGGAAGGGGTGTTAGGGCACATGCAAATTTTCCACTGTTGCCATTGCCATTGCCATTGCCCCGCGCTCTCATGCATTGCCACAGAACGTTTGTCGTAAACATGAAATGGGTTTATATCGTAGCTAAAATTATTTGACATTTCTTGGACTTTGCGCATTTTTACGAGCTGCAGCAAGCGAGAGTCGCCGCGTACATTTGGCTTGGTGGACTCTGGTGGCGGGGGTGGAGCGATAAAGGGAGCTGTAACGCCTCTTTAGCTCCACATCTATTCTCTTTTGCAGCTCTGTTTTTTTTCCGTTTTGTTTGCCCTACACACATCATCATGTGCCAAGTTAGCAGTCAAATTCTCAACATGTTTAACTGGTATGGTAAGACTGCCAAACAGGGAGAAGTTCAGATAAATAGTATGACACATTTAAGAATCTCTTAAGATAATTAAGAGCGTAAAAGTAAGTTGAAAACTTGATCATTTAATAACTTTACTTATCACTATGTCATTATATTAATTTGGTAAGAATTGTTTTGCTAAATTTTATAAGGATTTTCTATCTCAAAAAGTATTTGACAAGCGTAGCCAGGATATATAAAATAATTTACTATTGACATTATTTATACATACTTCGTGATTTAATTTTTATGTAGTTCCATGTGTTAAATATTATTATAAGTACGTTAACATTTTTTGAACAAGTGTATTATTTGCTTCACCATGCGTAAGATTAGCTGAAAATGTCGCTCTTTGTGCATGTTGTTGTTTGTTGTTTTGACTTATTGTGTTGGGCGCTTTGTTGTTTGTTTGCATCAACATTGGACACGGGACATGGAACATGGGGCAAGTTCGTGGGCGTGACGTGCTTCGGGTAGCTGCTGCTGTGGCAGACGTTGACAAGAAAACGCCATTTTGTGATTGAATGTCACACAAAAGGCAAGCGGGCAGCAAGAAATGCCATTCCAAATGGCAGCTAGGGAATGCCAAGAGCTTGTCAAGAAGGGTGTGGAGCGAGTAGAGGGTAGGGGGCTTGGCCCTTTTGGGCAAACTTTCGCATTGCATTTTGGCTTATCAACATGCACACACGAAAATGGCCAAAAGGGCAAACTCAAGCAGCCAATCGCAAAAGCAGCTGCTGCCTCAGCTGCAAGAGGGCAAATGGCCAACAATGTCGCCATGGCCAACACCAACAGCAACGCCAATGCCAAGTTGGACATGCGCGCACCCAATCTGGCATGCAAATGGGACGCCTGCAGCTGCCCCTTCCCCCGTTCCCCTTCACTACTTTATCAGCCCTATGGACACCAAATGTTTGCTTGGCACGCAACATGCAAACATTTTTGAGTTAAGAGTTGCCCAGTAGAATGCGGCAGGGAACGCTGCCTCCCAGCCTAAGTGCAATATGGCACACACCATACGCACTTTTGACTTTGATAGTGTTAAATGCCACACACACTCACACTGTTGCAGCAACAAAAACAACAGCGACAAGAGTAGCGCATGTCAAGCGACTGCGTGCAAATGCGAAAAGCAAACTGCAATTTCTTTTTAGGTACGTCGCGGCCTTAATGTCGCCACATGCAGATATGAGTGCAAAAATTATTACGACCACAAGTTGCACCCGCAACACCAACAAAAACAGTTTCGAAAACTTCTGTGTGTGAGTGAATGAAGTATAGTATATGTGTGTGTGTGTCTAGCTATCAAGCCGATGACGATGGTTAATGGCGCCACGATAGGCGTGGGCGCTTGAATGCAAGCCTAAAAACATTAATAGGTAATACACATGACGAAGTATATGTCTATGTAAGTATTAGAAAAATGGGCATATAAAGTTGCTTGAGTGCACTTACAACATAGTCAATAACAATGTATGTAAAGCTTTTGGGAACCGGTTTTTTTTTACTTTACCAAACAATATTTTATCCAATATATTTTGTATAAAGCTATGATTGAAATATGCTTGGTTTTTAATAAATTTTATTTCATAAGGATTAAGTTGATTGTATCGATTGGATGTTGATACTTATCAAGAATACATAAATATAATTTAACTTAATTTTTGTTCTGTGTGTATAAGCTAAAATAAAATGCTAAAAAAATGGACGTTCTTAAAAAGGCTTGAACGGAAGTGTATTGGAATTAATAAGGAAGGCTTGTCAAAAACCACATATGAAAACCGCAGTATCCCAATATTGAAGGCGCGTTTCAAAGCCGTCCATAAATGATTCTGACTAGAATTGTTATCTTTTAGTCAAAACCAAGAAGTGTAGACGTCCGGTGTCTACCAAGACATCCTATGTGCCATCAGGGGGACAAAAATATATGTTTTTGAAACTTATGTCCACAAAAAAGAGAATACCATTTATCTGTACCAACTAAACAAACATTTTTGTATATTTATATAGTAATAAATGGATTAAGCAAATGAAAAGATATACTACTAAAAAAAATAGTTCGTACAGTAAATGAAATGTTTGTCAGCCGATTTGTAAAAAATATATAAATAATATAAAAATGCTTTCAAATACTAGAAAATTTTAGAAATTTAACCTTTCTATTAGACCTACGTTGCTTGAAATCAACCTACTAACCGACTTAAGTACTCCCTTTCTATGACCATATCGAAATTGTAGAAGGTTTCAGTTTTAGCTTCATGTCGTTTTTGGTTCTATTATAAATAATTCATCATACCCGATTGTGAATGAGCGTAGGGCATTAAAAGCCTTTGGTGTCATTAAGGTATTTGTTAAACTGAACAAATGATTTTGTGTATGTTAAACTTAATTCGTTGAAAAATGCCTACCGAAATAATTAAAAATTTAACAATTGTCGCATGTTGCACAAAATAATTGACAAATTTTCATATTTAATTGAAGAGCGCACAGCTGTGGCAATGGCTGCTGTCACGAGGGGATGCCATGCCATGCAATGAAATTCATAAACAATGCAGTATGTGTATGTGTGTGTGTGTATGTATATGTTTGTCTGCATAAAAGTCATATATCTACGCACACAGCTGCAAATGAAATGACAGACGAACGGACGAGAGATATTCAGACGGTATAGACAGTCAGATTTTTGGACGCACAGCGAAAGACAGAGAAGCAAACAGACAGACCGAAAGTGAGTGGAGGAAAGAGAAATAATCTGACTGACCAAAAACGATAAGAAACAAGGGGAGGAAGGCATGGAGTTTGAGTTTAGGGCGTGGCAGTGGAGTTGTGATGAGCTTTGTGGCAAAAATTGCAAAATTAAGCAGAAAAAGAAGCGAAACGTTGGAAAAATTGCTGACGTCTGATTTGTGTCGATATCGACATCGAGCTGCAGTTTGGTATTTTTTTTTTCAGAGTAAAAAGCGCATTTAATATGTATTATTGCTATTATTATTATAATTATTTGGGGCTTTGCCGATAATGTGCAACAACAGCTACAACTGCCTGAAAACTGCAAATGAAATGCATACACACGCAAACTCACACGCACACAAAGAGAAAATGCATATATGCATAAATAAAAATTGAAAAATTATGTACATTATATTAAAAAGCCAAATAAACGACAAGCGGAAACGAAGCCATTTAAGTGGAAGTTAACATCCGTCCGACAATGGCCGCCGGTCAGCGCAATGAATAGCAAACACACTGCACCTAACCCCCCACCCAAACTCACCCGTCGGAGCAACTCTTAAAAATAAAATAATATTGCATTATTATTTGCGTATTGCGCCTGTTTCGGTGCATGTGTGTGAGTGTGTTGCATATAATCGGACATTTCAGTTGTCATTTCATTGTCGTGTTTGTTGCTGTTAATGCAAAAATAAAAAGCCACCGCAAAGCCCCCAACCACAACGTTGCCCTGGCAGCCACCACACGAGGATACTGCATGAGAACTGCGGGAGTCCCGGCTGTAATTTTTTTGGCCACACAGTATGTGGAAGCGTTGTGTCCTGCGCAAATTTCATGCCACATTTACTGCACTCTCGAATGCGCACCAAATAATACAGCCAATATGAGGGAGACGGGACATTCGTTAGCCAGTCTTTTAGTGTGCGTGGCATGCAACAACTAAATTTTAATAGCGCACATGATTTGCCGAAAATTGAAAATAAATTAGTTGTATATCATTTCTGGTTGGGCATGCCAATTTTTCATTCATTTTTTGTTTTGTTTTGTGTTTGTTTCTTTTACTACCGCATGTTTGCATAATTAAACTCTAGCGTATATCCTGCAACTAAATTGACATTTCGAGCAGTCCACAATTGGCAAACAAGCAGTCCAATTGGATCGCAGCGGTTGGGTTTAAAATCGTTCTACAGATAATTTCATACAAAAATTATTTGAAATGGTCGGATGTTAAATACTCTTATTTTATGTAAGATAAACAAGTTGAAAATATTTTTTATTATATTTAATGTAAACATTATAACATTCTATTCTGACAAAAATAAATCGATCAAAGTGTTTTCTTCATCAAGTTCTAGGAGAAAAAACACGCTTTCCATTGGACTATTACCCTGATATTAACTTTATGTTTTTTTTATTATTTTTTTGCAAAACTAAGCGACTCTTCTCTGCTGAATTGTGCACAGAGCGTTCAATAAACGAATTTGTTTGCTGCCTAATTAGCAACGCATATTTAAATAATTCCCAATTTGATAAGCAGACATTTTTAACTTGAGCTGTCAGTTAGCGTTAAAACGCCATTTTGTTTGCATGCCAATTGTGTTCCACACCATACGACTGCATTTTAAACCCCCATTCCATTGAATATATACACACAACATACATACATATGTGTATGTGCGATAAATGCCGAGAAGTGCTAAATTATTGCCGATTCAGTTTTTAATTTGTGCCGTTTTGTTGAAATTTTCGCAAATAAATGCAAAAGTCAAACGATTGCTATTGTTGTTGTTGTTGCTACTGTCGCTATTTGTTCTTTATTTTTTGTACGTTATGGTTAAACTTAATTGACTGTTGCAGTGCCTCTACCCCTACCCCTGACCCTGCCCCTGCCCCTACCCATGTCTCCACTCACTAACTCTTTCATGGTGGGCTTTTCAAATTGTCAATTAAGTTTTATTTAATGACATTTGCCAGCGGCACTTTTGAGGTTATGTACGCAGCGGAAAAGTATGCAACGCTAATTGTAATGCGCTTGTCGGTCGCCATTTTGAAATGTATTTTTAGTTGGCGGTTCTTTGCTGAGGATGGGGTTGGCGGTAGGCATGGTTGGGGATTGTGGGTTATGGTTTGTGGACTGGGGCGGGCCCTGGAGGAGACTGACAGCAATTTATGCAATTTCAGCTAATTAAAAATTAGCGTAGAGGCTATGAAATTGCGCAAGAAATATGCCGCCACCTGGCGGCGGGCAACTGAATCAGTTTCTGTTAAATTTTAATTAAATTTGCAGCACTGGTAATTAAAATTTGCTTGCTGCCTTTTTGGCAAACCAAACAGATGCCCATGCCAATGTAGCCCCATGCCAGAATCTCCTACCCTTTAGAGTGGCCCAGAAAAGCCCAATAAACAAATTCCCTGACATGTTTAACACTTTCCGCTGGCAAGGCACCACAAAAACCAGGCGAAAGCCTGGCCTTTGTCAGGCAGGCATCTCAAAAGACAAAGCCATAAGGGAGGAAGGGAGAAAGGGAGGAAAACTTTGTGTAAATTTCATTTTGTTTGGCGATTAGTGTCGCTTCTTCTCACAACGGCGGGTTCCATTGTTGAAATTGTTATGCGACCATTAAGACATTTTATAATTCTTTATTTGGGCCGAAAGTGGCAGAGTGAAATTTTACTAATGGCACGGGCCTAAGAGCAACCAAGCAGGCTGCCACAGCGGGTGTTTTGAAAATACATGAAATACATAAGTATGCTTAAGAATTAGCATGGTGTCGTGCTTTTCCTCCCTCCACACCCCTTGTTGCTTGTTTTTTCCCATTATTTTCTTTATCACAAATGCATAATGCGATAATTCGCAACATCCTGAGCGGCATATCAATTTCCTTGTATGAGGAGAAGAAGCGCCAAAAAATATATATGTATACGCGACGAGTATTGTAAAGAACATTCACAACTCAATTATCGCTCATACACACACACACACACACACACACTTGGCAACCCCTTCACGATAAGGCCAGGAGGCAGTGAGGGTTGCGAAGGGCAAGACGGTGGCGTGATTTACGACACCCAGGCGGCGTCACCTGAGATTAAAAAAGTAAAAAGCTTGTCGAAAGTAAAATATACAAACAAAAAAAAAGAAGAAAATAAAAGTAGAAAGGAAACCCAACTGGCTAAAGGAAAGTTACTTGCCAGCGAGTGAGCGAAATAAAGGCATTAAAATCACTGACAGGCAGCCAAAAGGATTGTGCCACACTCACAAATAAAAACTTATACACATACATAAACACACGCTCACACATCCATAATAACGGTTGGTACAAGTGCTCTACGGCTTTGACTTTAACTTGTGCTTGGCTTTTGTTGTTGCCACCAAAAAGGGCAACGTCGACATTATTGGCACCATATGTTGTGTAATTTGTGTTATTGCCATATGAAGTCACACGCACACACTCACCTCTTATATACGTACGTAGCGAGAGTGTGTGTCCTTGCAGTCCTTACCCCTTTGAAAATCGATATTTTACTTACGTTTTGAATTTTAATTCCAATTACTGCATAAAATATTACATTGCACTTCATTTTAATTGAATTTACTTATACGCACACTTACACTAACCCTCGATCGTGTGTGTGTTTGTGTTTGCGCATTGTCACATATGCGACACGCCCATTTCTGGTTTTCATATAAATTACTCAACTGGCGATAATTGCGGCCCATCAATCTTGAGCACATCACACAGGGAAAATTGTCAACGCAAAAAGCCGTCTGACATGAGCTGCAATGAGCCTGCTTAAAAGCCATCGGAATGGGTGAGGTGTGGGGATTAAAGGGGGTAAAAATGACACTGGGGCTACATTAAGGTGCGTGTTGATAGGTGGCTTTTGACTATGTATGTCAATATACTTGTATGCACCCGATAATATACTCGCTTATTGTGCGTGTAAACTTACCCGACATCGCCACAATTTGCACTTGGTCAATCTTCATTATATTAAAAAAGTATTCTATGATGTGGAATCTAATTGTACTCATATAAGATTGTGCAATATAAATGTGTCTTTTTTTTTAGTTCGTCGGCAGAGAATGGGATTATAACATTTAGGTCTTTAAGACAATCTTAGCTTTTATATAGAGTCAAAAATCACATCATTGGAAATTTCGTTTCTTGCCTTGACAGCTTTTATATCTTATAGTACTTGCAGCTGTCTAGCAATAAGTCATTACTCAATGCAGAAATTTTATCACGCATCCCAATACTCACTCGCTTACTCTGTCTTATATGCTTGCATCTCTTTCTTGCTCACTTTTACGCTGTCTGAGCTACCGCCCAGCACGCACATCATTAACAAGGCAGCTCAGTTTCTCTTGCAAATTACTCATTAGAAAATGTGTGCGACTGGCAGCAGCAACAACTGAAACAAGCAGCAGCAACAAGCAACAAGCAACAACAGCAGCGGCAATCAGCATCTGGTGGGTGGCAATTCCTCGAAAATGCCACCAGGCACGTCTAACAGTAAATATAAGCGATACAACAGAGAAACTACTCAGACTGCTTGAATCCCGCTACCAATCCCAAGTAGGAAGGAAACCGCAGCAACAACGGCAGCAACTGGGGACTTTGTCGGCGTCGCAGACTGCGCCAAAAGTCAAATTTTGTAGATTGTAATAAATCAAATAGCAATTACACGAAATTAGGCATGTTTTCTCAATTTTGCACACACACACACACATACACATACATATATAAACAAAATACATACGTGTTCCATTCCCAATCCAATGGAGCTTGCCACGGCTGTGTGGCATTAATTGCAGCAGCTGGGCAATGGTAAAATTGTTTGGTGCGCGGTCCCCGTTTCAAATTGGTTGAAAGGGTTCAAAATGGCAAACTTGAACTTGTCTGACGGTGGTTGCAAGTTCCTAATGCTGCTCATGTGAAAAGATGATGTTGGTGTGGGGGCGGACAGCATATGTGCCAGCTTTCTAATTATGTAAATTTCGTTGTTGTTATTGTTATAGTTGTTGCTGTTGCTCTTGCAGTTGATGGTGCTATTGTGTTGGTTACTTTGCCAAAGCAACTCTGTACCAGCAATCAGCTGCAGCAACAACCACAAACAGCTGCCTTCGGGCCATGTTGCAGAGACCGACAACAGCGCCGACGACAGCTTGGCAGACTGAAGGAGTAGACAACATGCAGGAGTAGGAATCGAAGTCTTAGTCGGAGTCAAGAAGACCAAAGATCTTGCTTCTTTCTTGTTGTGCTGCAAAGTGCGTGCTATGAGCATATTTATCTTCTTTGCCATAGCGTTTTGGATTTTTATTACAAATCAATTGAAGCATCATTAGCATAATTTATACAAAGCGTTCGCTTAATGAACGATCGCATGGCCTGCTGGCGACTAAACTGCGACTAACAAACATCCCAAAGGGGCAATTGGTGCTGCACCCAGGAATGGATATCATGTCAGAGAATTCTTGAAGCACGTTTACGACACGATTTAGTATCAGGCGACAGCTTGACTTTTAAATGTATTGGCGATTTGGATTAGTGAATTAGTAAAGTAAATCTATGATTTTTCTTAAGCTGAATCATATGTTTTTAAACAATTCAATTATTTCAACCTTTGTTTGTTAAAAATGAGTAAGCAACTTCAACGTTGATTTATTTCACTAGAATTTATTTAAATGTTTTGCAAAAAATAAATTAAATTATTAAAAACAACAATTTAAGGAAAAATAATATCTCAATTTGTGTCTACTAAATTGTGGAGAACGAAAGACAAGAAGAAAACAGACAGAACTAGATAAACGACCCTTTGGGTATCTCTTAACTCATGAGTGCATTAATAAACGATTTATAGGTCTAATTAGGTATACATTAATAGCAAACGGAACTCATTTGAACTAAATTAAATGTATTAAATGCAAGAGACACAGCACGGTTAGTAGGCAGTAGTCGTGGAAAACGGAGCGGAGAAATCACGATCATCAGTCAAATTGCAAATCCAAGACTTGAACGAACGAGGCGCCCTGACAATTTGAGTTGTCTTGTCTCTTGGATTGGATTGTCTTTTGTGGCCTCGTATTGTGCCCGTTCGTGTTCTGTGCTTTGCTTTGCTATGCTTTGGTCTTCGACTTGGTCTTGGGTCTGGGGCTTTTTGTCTGGGGCCGAGAGACGGCTGGCGGCTTGTCGCTTTCCTGCGCCCATATCTTAAATGGCGATCGGTCACGTAGCGCCCGCTGCAGTTTTGTGGCCAAATGTAGCGCCAATTGCTACGCATTTGCGAGCAACAAGGCGCCTATAACAAATGCCAATCGTGTCGCTGGACAAAAGAGACGCCTGCGACAGCTTACGACGCCAGCGATATTTAATTGTTTCTGCGGCGGCAACTAATCGGGGAATTCCAATCGGAATTTTTAATTTTCTGTCGCAAGGCCTCAGTCGCGATTCGCAACACTCGACGCAGTGGCTCCTTGTCTGATGAATGTCACTGCTGAATGCAGTTCTTGTTTTTGTTGTTGCTGTTACTCTTGCTGTTGCTGTTGTTCCAGTAATATGCAAATATGAGGAACAAAAGCCAATTCTGGGATGCATTGGGCCGGCAGAAGTAGCAGCAGCATCTGAAAAAGTTGGCCAACTGTAATTACCGGACCCCCAGCCATAGCTCCAACAACAGCGCTGACAACTTTTTCACACCTGTTCAAACAAGTTAATTAACAGCTCGCAAAACTATGAGTATACACAAAAAAAAATAAAAAAATACAATATATGAAAAACACAAAAAAAAAGGCAACACAGAAGTGAAACAACGAGCTGGCTCGAGCCTATGGGAAAGTTTCTAATTAAATGATTGTCATCTGTTGTTGTGAGCGCGCCAGTGGCTAGTGGACAAAACTGAGCGCACTGACCACCATCGAGCAAAAGCAGATGAGCGCCAGCAGCAAAAAAAACAGCAAACAGAAACAGAAAACTTTTGTCATTATGCAGCCAGCGCGAGAAAAAAATAGTAAACAACAAACTGAAATTATTAGCCAAGATGAGGCAGATGGCAGATGGCCGATGGAGGCGAGTTGGTCAGCGTTGGGTTTTTTGCATAGGCAACAACATAATCCCAAACACCATATATATGTCTTAATGCATGAGTGTGAGTGTGTGTGTGTGTGCGTGTGTTAGCGACAATGAGGTCATCATCATCATAAGCGTCGTTATTATTATCAGCAGCAACAACAGCAGCAGCATACATCAGCTGTAATAAAGTGCCAAAACCAAAAAAAAAAAAAAATAAAAAAAATAGCAACAAGAAAAAAATGTCAAATGAAATGTTGTATCCACTAAAAGTAAGCTTGCCTCCAGGTGGCAAAATTTAACAACTCTGCCATTTAATAAAAAATAACTAATGAACAAATTGTAAACTTTGGCAAGGCAACAACAACATTTGCTATAGCGACTACTTGCAACATGGCATCTTAATTAAGCGTCAGCGAAATCTCGAAAATTCAGTACGAAATGAAGTTGCAAAGAGCTGTCTTTAAACGAGCAGTTACAAAGTCCAAAAATGGATGAATAATGGACAGTTGCAGTTTGTTGAAATCATATCTGTTGCGACTATTACAATATCTTTTCTGATTACTATCCTACTTTAATATCGATACTTACAGAGACAATTCAAAATGTTTGCCCATAAATTGTTGAATTTGTGTCATCTGTCCTTTATCGACTATTAAAGTTTGAAAAAACTTATGGATATGCAATGCATTTTTCTTTTAACTTTCCTATCATTTGCTTACAGGTAGTAAAAAACTTCTGATATAGACTGAAAATCGATGCATTTCGAATGGATTTCAGTTCATTAAGCGACCGCTGATTGTGCAGTACGCAAAAGTGAAACTTGCCATTCGCCAAACGACTAAAACAATGGGTAGAGAGGGTGTTTGGAGGCGTGGTGCTATCATTGCTGTTAGCTCAATATCAATGGGCAGTTCAGCGACAAGGCAACTGGGGTGCTGCAAAAGAAAACCCCTGAAAACAAGAAGCGACATCGAAAGCAAATCAACCAAAAAAGGGTTAAAAAAGCAATAAATAAAACAAGCATCGACGGCGACAGCGAAGCTATTTGCCTGGGCTAAGGGCAAGTGGGTCGAAGGGAGTAGATTGAAAAGTAAGGTGGGTGAATGCTGCAACCCTGTGACAGGCAAATCGCCAAACGAATACCGTTGGGGATGCTGCTGCTGTTGTTCGGCTTGGCTTGTCTTGTGTGGGGTTTTTTTAAGTCACCCAACTCCCCACTAACATCAAAATGTGTACGTATGAGAACGTATGTGTGTGAGTGTGGCATTTTCATTTTGTAAATTTGTTTTGCTTGTTCCGTTTGGCTTCATTTCCGTTTCCTTCTTGCCCTGTCTGCCTACCGCCTGCCCTCAACAAACCAATTTTAATGGGAATGGCTATAGAAATGGCGAAAAACTACATTTTTTTTTGTATTTTCTTCTCGCTGCTAAGTCTTGTTCCTAATCATATATGGTGTCGATAAGAAAGTGCGTGTGAAAAGGGTTCTTTGGCTGCATAAATTTGAATTATAATATGCCGTTGCTGCAGTACATACTTGGAAGCTGACACCATCAGCAACAGCAGCAGTAAGGACGTTAGCAGCTCCTTCATCGGACTACGGTCAGGACGCTTGCTGTGCAATTTGTGTGCAGAATATGTTCCGGCATATATTATGGAGATTTCTTTCTTACCGGCTGAAGCACTGCCTGCCAATGCATGATATAGTAGCTCATACCCGCACCCCCATAACAGAGACACACACTTGGAAAAATAATCGCCCAAAGGTACAACTGTGCATCGTACTAAAGCGTTCTTTAAAATAAAAGTTCCATGGCGTTGGTTTTTTGCAGTGTACATATACAACAAACGTACAACTTGTAAGTATATGTGTTCTTATATCCTAGTGGGGATTTGCCTAAATCAAAAGTGCGTGCTTTTGAATTTATCAAGGTGCTGGGCGCTGGCCGCTGTTTACTGTTTGCTCCGCCTTCCACCCCCACACCCGCCTCCATTGGCTTGTTTGTTTGCCTAGCTGCGGTTCGAGGATTTCGGGCGGGTTTTTGTTTTGTTTTGGCAAACGCTGTGATTTATGGCCCCGAAAGTTTTTGGCGTTTGTTATGGGACTCAACGCGTGCCAAAACTTGGATTAGGGATTCAGCTGGTTGCAGATCCATTGAGAGTAAGAGAATGTAAGGTTCAGCCCAGGGTTGTTGGTCATTTCAATTCATACATTTTCGACAATTTGTTAGGGCAATGGATGCGTAGCCAGCTTAGTTTGGAGTCAGTTAGCCGACTTAAAGTGCAAAACATGACACTTGGCGTTTATGTTAATCACCTGCGTGAAAGCCAGGGCAGCTGCAACAAGCACTGACTAGCAAGAAAAAGGAGCCATCGCCATGTTCTACACCAATGTTGACAATGACAAATACGCACACACGAGCTGCAGTCATAGATACACTTACAGACACAGAGTCAGAAACAAACACAGTCAGCTCACAGCTAATATATGCAAGAAGAAACTCAAGTGAGGAATAGGGAGGGAGATTTGCACTATTTGGCTAGTGAAGGAAAATGCAGCTAATGAGTTGAATTGAACATCGCTTGAGAACTCATTAAACAGCGCAATGTGCAGCCAAGGAGAAATATAGAGTGTATGTGCGAGAGAAAGAGAGAGAGAGGAGGACAGAAAGTCACAGATAATGATGAATTTCCATAAGTCGCCAAGACGCGCCACAACAGCCACATCCACAAGAGAACCCAACAGAACATAACAGAACAGAACGCAACTCGCACATTAATCTTCCCCAGACACACGGAGCACCGATGTCGGTTGTTGGTTGTCGGTTCTCGCTTCTCGGTTGCGGCGGTTGTCGGTTTGGCGGTAAATGCATCTCCTCAGCCTTGTGGCCATTAGTTTGGTGTTGCTGTTGTAGCTGCTGATGCCCGCTGTTGTGTTGACATGCGTATGTGTTGTTAATTGCGAAAAAAGGATTACAGCAAGCGCAAAGACGATGCGACGCTGCTGCTGGCCTGGTTGCAGCTATGCTTGAACTGTATGAATAGTTCTTGCAAAGAGATTAGTATAAAGGTATTAGCTGGTCATGCATTAATATCCTAAAGAGATCGACGGAATAAGACTAGCAGATTATATTAAAATACTTCAAATAGACTTAAGAATACTTTGGAAGAAAACATTTGTCTATCAAGTGAAAATTTCTATACAAAGAAATAAATGATATATTTATGGTTTTATATGGCATAAGTGTTTAAAATTTTTTTTTTGTTTACTTTCGTCCACTTTCTGCTCTTATAGCTATAATGTGATAACATTTGTTTGACTGTTAAAGCTTACAATCTGAACATTTATTGGAAGCTACAGAAACTTCAAATGGCAGTTCTCTCCATCTGTATAAAATTGTTATTGTCAAATCCAAATACCAAGTACACTAAAGTTTCCCCAAACCTATTTGTATCATAATTTACTGTGGGTGTTTTAAATACCTCATTCGGGACACTCATTTTGCACTTCAGACTCGCACACAGTTGAACACACGCCCTCCGATAATTAGTAGACATGGCCATTTAGAGGGTTTGTCCATTTGCAAGCAGCTGGATCAAGAACCGCTCGGAAGGACATAAGGACGGAAGGTCCACATCTTTGGCACGACATAAATCGTCGTGAGGTCGAGCGTCGTTTGCAATTAGCAGCGTTACGATGTCGAACTCTTAATCAAAAGTATTGAGACCCAACCAAAACTGTGGTCCCTTTTATGGACACACACACACAAACACTCACACAGAACTCTTATTGTATGTATGATTGCTTGTGTAGTGAGAACAATGCTCAAAAGCAAAAACTACAACAACAACAAACAGCTACAAACATGCGGATGTCCTCTGACACTTCCTGTTTTTCTTATTCACTGATTTTTATTCGCTGTTTGAGGATACGCAAATGACCCATTTGGGGGATGTTATTACGCCAACAACAACAGCAACAGCAATGGGCCAACCCGTCGACTTGTGCTACAACCAACAACCTCTCAACCCCTCAATCCCTCTCGTTTTCTATCAAGTTTTCTCTTTAGCTTGGCTTTGGCATAACAGCACATGCCAAATGGGCACATAAAAAGGATAAAGAAATTATTTTCACATTGAATACACGAGCAAAAGCTTCTGCTGCGTTGATAAGAAGCCAAGCGAGACAGTAAGAGCGACAGGACCCGAGACCAAATCCATTGATGTAATTTTTACAATGTTGCGTCTTAAGATTTTATTTTTTGTTGCTGTTTTTTCGTCCTGGCGCCACTCGCTTCCCATGCTCTCAACAATTTCATGGGCCACAGAAACGAGCGCACTGGGAGTTGTTATTGTTGTTGCTATTATGATGGAAGCTTTCTTATTGTTTAATAGTTGGCTCTTGTTATTATTGTTGTTATGGCTGTCGCATGGTTGTGGTCAAAGGTTGCGCATACGACACGTGGCGCGTCTCAAATTCGCGTTGCGAACGCAAAAGAAGAGAAGAGTAATGAAAGGAGCGAAGCACACAGAAGTCAATGAGAAAAATTGCAGCGCGTGCCAATAATTAAGTTGCCCTAACGGCCGAAAACAACTGAGTCTTGTGTTCGCTCAACCCTTTTGTGAGGGCATCAAATTGCAAGCCTGATGTTGCTGCTGCATTTGGTGCTCCTTTTGTTAGCCGAAAAGCAGGAGCAAGAGCAGGAGCAGGAACAAGAGCACCAGAAGAGAAGATGCAGAAAAGGTTGTTGAGCACAGCGACGACAACCTTTCAGGTTTTGCTGGTGTGTTAGTGTCCTGGTGCCCATTGTGAGCGACTATTGTTGTGGGTGATTGTTGTTGTTGTCGCTCTTGTTGCTCTTGTTATTGTTGTTGCTTGCGTTATATTTTGGAACGCCCTTTGTTGTTGCCTGCGCTTTGTTTGCGCATTCTAAAAATTAAATGCACAAAAGGCGGATTTTATTTCATCAACAAAACGGGAAACAGCAGCTTCTGTTGTTTGTTAAGCATCGCCCACGCAACAACAACAACAACAACAGCAACAGCAGCATCAGAAGGAGACATTTTTTTTGCGCTTGGCTTTTGTTGCATCTCCCTGTCCCTCCGCCCTTCGCTCTCTCTTTCTCTCCTACTCAACTAAAAACCACAATAAAAACAACAAACGCTCTAGAAACAGACGTTCCACTCAACGCAGCTGAGTCCTCTACGGCTCATTCTATCTTCCTGCTCCTGTTGTTGTTGTTCCATGTCCTTAGCGTGTCCCCTTGCTGCTGGTTGATGCCCCTGCATTTCATTCATTTCAGCGAAGCTTGCACAAAGGTAGAGAGAAATGAAAACTGCTGCGCTTTGCATTGTTTTCATTTTGTGCCTCCGGTCCAGGTACAGGGTCGGGGTCCGGCTCGGGGTCCGGGTCTAGCTACAGCTCCCAGCTCCGAGTGCTTTTGCTATGCCACGTTTTATATATGCATTTTTTTCTGTGTGCTCTTACGAGTGAGTGTGCTCAGTGATTGCGTACCGAGCTCATGTTTTTTAGCTAAATTTGAATTTGTTTGAAAACATAAGCTAAATGTGTTTGGTCTATGATAAATTGTAGTTTATGCATGAACTACAAAACAGGCATTCTAGAAGCATGTTGAATGTGTTGAAGGAAGTGGTGCTTTTGTTGCAGTCCGCTCACATTGAGGTAGTGTATTTTTTTTAATTTGAAAATTATGTTTATGTTTAGTTAGTTAGTTTATGGATTGATCTAAGTGTAAAGCAATAATAATAATAAAATAATATCCTTACAAATCTTAGCCAATAAAGACTAGACAACTAAGACGGAATATTATATCCCATTCTCAATTAAAAACTATTGTTGGACCCTTTAGTTAGTTGAAATTTTTTAATGCTATAGTAATAATATGTATTAAAATTCTAGTAATTCCGTTCCAAGCCAATATATTATTGTAGTTTTATTTTTAGCTATGTAGCTTTTTACAAACGTTCATGAGAATATTTAATTTATATGAAGTTCTTGTAGGGTGTCTCAGCTAAATGCTCAAGTAGACACTCTTGTGGACCCTCTTTAAGGACAACTTATAATTCAGAGGTCTAACCAGTCCTTAGGATCACACATAACTGTTTCCATGCTCGTGCTTTACTCGGCAAGTAGAACTTGCTTGCAGGCACTTAAGTAATTGTAACTACTTGGCCTGACTGATATTGCCTATTTCACAAATTATTATGAGGCCCATTTCGGAGGCACAGTCACTGAGCCCCGTTGATGCCATTCACCCGCCCAGCTTTCCCGCTATGCTGTTTCCCGTTTCCGTAAGCATTGCTTTAGATGTTGTTGTTATTGTTGTTGCTGTTGCTCTTTACGCCTGTTGTTTAACGGCTTGAATGGCAAAAAACGATGCCAACGATGGCTATGAGCCTCATCGCATTCAATTATTTCGGCATTGTGTTTCTGCCTTCATGTATCTGTATCTGTATCTGTAGCTGTCTGTCTGGCGGTCTCACAGTTTGTCTGTCTGGTTTGCCGTAGGCCAGGCGGGTGGCTTTGCGCAAAGGCAGAAAAGTGGGTTGAATGGGTGTCGGAACTGTTGTGGTGCGTACGCTGAAGTTTTAATCTTATCAGCCAGCTAAGATCGTCCGGGTCCAAAACTACTTCATTTGACTTGCTCGGCAGGGGAGTAAAAGCGGGGGGAATGAAAAAAAAGGAGTGAGGGAATAGGAGGGCGCAACAACGGTGAGTGCGAAAGCGTATTGCATAATTTCACAATTTTCCATTTGATGCTCGTTTTGTGTGCCATCGCCGTTGCCGTCGTCGTCGAGATGTTTGTCTAATCAACTGTCATTTGTTTGACGTTTCCCTGAGGGCGGGCAAACGTCGCTGCCGGGACTGCGCCAGGACGCACACAGGAGTCACTAGGACGCAGGACGCAGTGCACATCGTCGCCATTTGCCACTCTTGTTGATTACTGCGGGGTGTGCGTCGCTGGATAGCAGCAACAAAAAAGTTAAAAGCCCAAACGCGTTACCATCTCTCTCTCTCTCTCTCTCTCTCTCACTCTCTCTTTAAAAGTGTGTTTCCCGGTGACAATGACAACAAAACGTAAACGTAAAGCCAAATGTTGTTTTCAGTGAATTTGATGACTTTTATGTGCGTTTAGACAAGAGATCAGATGCTTAAGATGGCCATGGGGTTGCTCGTTGACGGTTGTTTTTGTTGTTTGGTTGATTTTGTTATTTTTGTTTGCCGCTTGTCGGTTGTTTGTAAATGTTGCCCATTGTGTGGTGGCCATGTCAATTGGCTTAAGGCGCTTAAAATGATTTCTAATTGGGCGAATGGGCATCAAGGTGTAGTGTGTACACGAGAAATCTGAATAGCTCTTACAGCAATTGGCTACTTATGTAAAATAACACTAAACTTAATTACTTCATACTTTTGAGCTTATTCATTTGTATTTATTTCAAACATTGCATACATTCGAATGTTTATCTATAGAACCCGCACAGATGTGCTGATGTGTCCTAAATTAAATAAATGCTTGAAATATCTTTTAAGGCAACATTTATCTTATGATAGTTAAAGAATCTTTTAGGTTTTTTTCCCTACATCTTATGGTTTTGGTATTTATTGTGAAGTTTGTTCTTACAATTGCTCTATGATTTGATTTAGTTTGCTTTTCTTTGACATTTCTTTTGCTACAAGATGTGTGTGCTTGTGAGTGTCACATAAATTCCAATTATGTCAAATGTAATATTTTAATAAACACTTTCGCGAAGACAGCGCTAAGAGTGCGAGAAACAATAAATCTTTTTTGGCTTAACTGTTGGTTGGGTTTTGTTGGGCTGTTTGGTTGGACTGGTCTGGTCTGGTCTGGTTGGGCAGTGTCAAAACGCGCAAGCGGCGCAATTAATTAACGCCTCATTAAAATAAAGCCGCCACACGAAAAACTTTTCTCAACAAATGTGTGAGAAAATGCCAGAGAACAAACGCATTTGTTTGCTAAACGTTGCTGGTCAGGTAGGCAGCATGTGGCAGAGGCACATATGCAGATGCAGGGACTGTGACTAAACTTGGTGAATACTGTAGGTTAGAGTAAACAAGCTGCTACCTTGGTCACATAACGGTTCAGCAACTTATCGATGGCTTAATCAGCTCGGGCTGACTGAGGAATGGAATGGCTTTGGCTGTCATATAATGGCTTGATAAAGAGCTTTGGCTGCCAACTCCCAGTTGTAACATTGAAAATCAGCTCAAATTGCCATTAAGATTTTCGGGCCTGTGCCCAAAGGTAGATACCAGCCGCCTGCACTGTCCGTATATAATAATGCAAAAGTCTCATACCTTTCATACCAAAATGAAGTTGTTTTGCTAACCACGATTGTAGTGTGATTGT
This sequence comes from Scaptomyza caliginosa, assembly GCA_035044725.1. Lineage (NCBI taxonomy): Eukaryota > Metazoa > Arthropoda > Insecta > Diptera > Drosophilidae > Scaptomyza > Scaptomyza caliginosa. Next base: position 329,940 of record JAWNNR010000215.1, on the reverse strand, counting down.
GTGCTTGTGCGTGGTTTGTTCTATTATATATATATACATACCTATATCTATGTGTATATACATATCAGTTGTGGCACTTTCAAAGGGTTGCGCTAGAACCCATCGCATTCCCTGGGGCAACATTTTGCGTTTTGGTTTATGCGTCAGACGCAAAAGATGCCGCCGTCATTGTCTTGAGCTGCCTTTCTACCCCACTGTCTCTATATGTATATATATATTTCGCTCTCTATTACTTTCTCGCTTTGTGGGCAGCGCATAAAAAATTGCATTTTTAATTATCAGCAATGCGCCCGCAGGTTAGAAAACTAATTCCAAAAGCAACCTTAAGCCGACAATTCCCTTCTATTATTTGAAATTTTGCGACTGGACAAAGGACTAAATAAAGGCGATGAATGTCGATCTGATTCTGGGCGGTTTTCTTAGCTGTTTCTCACCTGACGCATTGATTTGAATTGTAGAACAACGCCAATTATTGAACTTTTACTGGGGCGCAAAGTGTATTTGCATAAAAAGGTGCTCTAATTGAATACGCCTTGCGTCGAAAGGATTTGCCCTGCAAGTAAATGCTGGGGAATATTAAAAAAAAAATAATAAGAATAAGAATGGAAAACAAGTGGAAGATGCAGAAGCAGACGTAGAAGTCTACCTCCCTCTCATCCTAGCCATAATAAGAAATTCAAATAAACCGCGCGCTTGCTGTCATCTTAAGCTATGCCACGCCTCCCAGCCAAACGCACGCCCAACACGCCCACGCCTCCCTCCCCCATCTCCCACCTTTAGGTTCAGCTGTGCGCTGCTTTTCCCCATTGTGGGTTTTGCTAAACTTGAGCTTAGCAGCTTTGCCGTCGTCAGGACCGCTGCCTGGTCTGTTGCCCGCATTTGTCGTTGCTTCATCTGCTGCTGCTACTGCTACTGCTACTGCTACTGCTGCTGATTCTGGTTCTGGTCCTTGTCGTTCTCATCGCATCCCAGCACTCTCCATAGCATCGCGTCCTTGCGCACTTTCCAGTCGACAGGATTTCTCAAAGATAAGGGAATTGCTCTGTCAAGTAAAGTGATATATGGTCCGAAAGGACTTCAATTTATACAATTTCTCTTATTTTTTCCGCTACTTTTTGCGTTTATTTTTTCTTTCTTTCTTTTGCTTTCTATATATGCTTTCACTCTGTTTGTTGCCTTTTTCAGTTACTGTTGTTGGTTTTGGTGGTGTTGAGACTGAGTTGGGTTGGCATGTGTTTGGGTTTGAGTTCAAGTCAAAGGGTGAGGGGGTAGAGTCTATTTCGGGGCTGCTTCTACTGCTGCGTTCCTCTCGACAAAAATGCGAATATGCGAGCTTAGTTTATTTTTGTGCTTTTAGACAATTTTCATTTATTTGCTGGTGAAGTTGGTTGCTCTTCGTTTGCGGCTCTCCCAAAAAAAAGCAATACGTAAAATGAGAAAATAAGAAAATAAGAATTCATGACCTTCGGTATGTGCTATAATTTAATACACTACGAATAACATTGCAAGTTATTTGCTTTATAAGTTGTAACCCTATAGCAGACGCAACGGGAGTGGAAGTTAGAATGGGATGGCACATAAAGAAAAACCAACGAGTAATAAAGTCTCCAAATAACGAGTAGAGCGCTAAAATATATATCTATAGTATTTGAGTTATGAGTTAAGAGCTAGTACATGACCTAGATTTCTTAAGCAAATACTCTGGAAAAGAACTTATGATTGGTTCGACAAAACCACCGATATATATTTACATCAATTATATTTATTTTATTTATAAGCCAGACATTATAATAAGAGATGGAAAATATTAACCCAAAAGATACATTAACTTGTATTTTCTTAGAGTTCTTAAATTCTGTAATCGGAAAAGCGTAAATTAAAGAATATTATGATATTAGTATGTACAAAGTCCATTAACTAATATGCTCATCATTTGTGCCAAAAAGCGCCACTGTCACAACAACCCAACCAAATATAAGAAGCCAGCATTTTAATGGAGCTTTATGTGGAATTACATGTGAAAATTAAAAGGAACAAGAAAGAAAAACAAAAATTGCTTCAGAACTGCTGTGGCAGCTGCGGCAATTGAAGAGCAACAAAGTGGCATTAATACTCAGCGATGTGATGCGAAACAGAAAATATGCATTTTAATTTTAATAAATAAGACAAAATGGCGTCTAGCAGATTTATGCGACAAAGGCGCCCGCCAATAACTGGAGTAGACAACAATAGCGACAAACAAACCAAAGGAGGAAGAGCCAAACGAAGGTGGGAGGGGCCAAATGGGGATATGAAACCAATTTGCGAAACCAAGTAAGAGAAAAAAAGACAAGAGGAAAAATAGAAACATGGGGCGGAAAATAAAGTCATGGGAGTTGGAGTTTGGAGCTGAAAGATGAACTTCAAATCTAGCGCAAAATGAATAACTTTGCGAATGAATGAAGTGAATGAATGCTAGCTTTGAATAGCATGTCGGCTTGGATGAGTCCATGACTTGGCAGCGAATGAGTCCGAAGCTGAACCATAACCAAAAACCTGTCAACTGCAGTAAACCTGCAATTGACGCGGCCATTGTGCCGGCAACTGTTTTTAGGACTCGCCAACAAAGGCGACGACCGTCGCGCAACAGGGGATTACTCCTGCTTGCAGAGAAAGATCACCCAGTTTGCCATTGTGGGGTTGTTTGTCCAAGGTTCAATGCAAAAATGAGGCAGTCAGCCATAAGCCAAGCTAAACATTTACAGAACCAGCGAATTTGCGTTAAATTATAATTAGAATTTCTTTTTTATTGCCAATCAAAGCGCATATGTGTATGCGTGTGTGTCGGTGTGTGTGTGTGTATCTGTGCTTGTCTGTCTTTTGTTGTTGTCGCTACTCGCTGTTGTAATGTGTCCTTGGGGCGTCATTTAATTGCTTTTACCAATTTGATTTTCAAGTGCCATTAAGCCTGGCACGCCCCAGCCCCCAACCTCTGGCCCGCATCAAGCCCAGTAAAAGTGAGAGCGAATCGAGATGGAAATCGTTCCTGTTGCCGTTGCCGTTGCCGCTCCTGATAACGCAAAGTGGAAATGGAAGTGAAAGTAACGCGCGCGTGCTTCAATTAATTGGAAAACTGAATGAAACTCCCCCAACCCCCCGTTACCCACAGCTCGCATTCTAATTCACTAGCTCATTGTCTATTTTCGAGGCAGCGGCTCAATGAAAATGCAACGCATGACAGTTGCAACAACTGTTGCCCCGAAAAATGTCTCGCAACCCATATGAATGTACGTGTATGTCTGTATGTAGATGCCCTCCAGACCCCACCAGAATCAGACCCAGTCCCATAATTAATCGCGTATGTGAGCGCAGGGCGCAAAATTATTAATTGCCACAACTGGCAACTGTCGCCATGTTTGTTTGAGGAGCGCTAGGGAGGTATGGAGGAGCGGGGAATAGCAAACATGGGGGATGGGCAGCTGTTGCCAGCACAAAATCAAGCAGCATAAACCTGACTGCTGTCGTCGCTTCGTATTTTTCGCTGAAATCTGAAAAGTCTGGCAGTCTGGCTGTCTAGCAGTCTGTTGCTGCCATGTCATAAGTTGCATGCAACATAGCGGCTAATTGTTAGCAGCTTCTCTGGCGATCCTCCGATGCTTATTAATAGAAAATTAAAGCAATTATCAGTGCAAAAGAGAGAAACTATAGCAAGGAAATCGAATTTAGCTGTTGTTCTTGTATGTAGTTTGTGCTGCATGAGTAATTTCGTGCCACATGGGCACAAATGACAAAAACACGCAACATGGTGGCAACAACAACTGCAAACGAGTCGAAAAAGGACAAAGAGAGAGAGAGTGAGTGAGAGGATATAGTGCGCATCGTTGCATTTCGCATGAAATTAATTACTTTTGGCACTTTTCATTGAGCAAACATTTCTTTGGTTTGTTTTTTTTTTTTTTGTTACTTGTTTCATTTTGCGGTTGTTATTTCATTCAGCGCCCCAAAATGAAAAATTGTTGTAAGAATTAATTACGCGCCAAACGCACGGCTAACAACAGCAACAAGGGGCAACAACAACTGCAAACAGAGTCCCCAAAAGAATGGGCAAGACAAAAAAAAAAGAAATGAAAAGAACTAATCATCATTGGCGCACTTCAAACGCCCGCCAATAAGCCAAAGCTAAACGAAGACAGCCTTGAGTCATTCATTCATTCGTTTATGCATCCGCCTGCATCTATTGACTACACGTGGAAAATAGAATCAGCAATTGATTACGAACAAAGAACTAGAAAGAATGGAGTTAAATTATAGCTTAAATCCGATAGAATTCATTTATTCAAACTTATTAATATAAGATAGATAGAGACGAGAAATTTTGCTGAGTGCAGAAAACCAATCATCCATCCATCCAAATATCCATAGCCATTTGTGCTTGTCCATCTGTTTGTTGGTCGGCATTTTCAATGCCATTTGCAAACGCGAGAGTGCCAGCTAATTAAAGTGGTGTCCACCCACCAAACCAATGCACAACGAGTCCCAGTTTTAGTCGCAACTTGGTCAACTCACTCACAAATTCACTTTTCTATTTGTCTCTCTTTCTTTGTATCTCTGTCTCTGTTCGTCAGCACCCAGCAGCCGACTCCATTTAATGGCCTCAGCGGCACTTTTGTTTCCACTCAGAAAGCTGCGCTCTGGATCCGCTTTCAATTTGCTCGTTTTATGAGATTTTTGTGGCTTTTTGGACACAACATTTCGCAAAACTATTTATGCACCCTTTTCCGCTATATTGCTAAAAAAAAATGTTGATACTTTTGATACTTGTTAAGAGTTAACATTCATGAAGTTATGTTCTTTTATTTAAGACAAGTTAGTTATGGTTAGGTTCTTCCACAGGTACTCCCATACTCATACTTAGCAACTACCAATCGACTAATAATACCCAATACTTGTACAGAGTATCATTTAACGACTGGCTGTCTGTTGCTTTAAATATTTATTAAGACTTAAGCTCACTTGCATTGTGCCACACCCTTTCTATTTATTTTTTTTCCTTTCTATGCAACTGCCTGGGGCAGCTTTATAAAAAATTCCCTAGCATACAAAGCCAGAAAAAAAGGAAATCAAGACGACTTGGTCATAATTATATTTTAGTTTTATGGCCTGCAAAAGTGACCGGCCCACCAAAAGTGGTCAGGTGCCCCAACAGCTCCAGCTTCAATTCCAGCTTTAGTTCGGAGTATCATAAAATACAAACTGTTGCATAAATGACACCTAGACGGAGTGGACAGAGTGCAGAGCCCCGGTCGCTAAAGCGCAGGGGAGATCCGGGTATTTCTGTTGTTGTTGTTTTCAAGAGTTTATTAAAAGCGCTTTCCGTTTTTGCTGACGGCCAGAGGACTGCAGAGTGAGTGGGTTGGGGTGAAGTGGGCTGTGGGTAGACTGCAAATAATTCAAACAAATTGACAGCCGCACATTACGCAATGGAAAGTGCAGCGCTGCACTTTTAGCAATGCTTTTGCCACCAAAATCCGAAACTGCTATTGGTGTATAGTAGTGTGGCGAAAAGTGCTCTTGTGTGTGTGTGAGTGTGTAGAGAGAAATCTAATTGCCGAATGCAGTCGATGCCAGAGTGCAAAATCATGTCAACAGCAATTTTCCATTGTTAACTGTGCCTGGCAAACACATAGAAGGAGAACGAAGTGTGCTTTCTGAGAATGGAGTGGGACGTAAGCCAAGTGCAATACTATTGTAAGTGCGTATACTTGATTATGGTTTTATTAACACTGGGTTCGTTGCTGGTGTTGGCTGTCGTTGTCGCTGCCTTTGTCATTTCTTTGGCTAATTTCGTAGAAAATCCTTGGCACTTAAATTTCGAAAACTAAGTAAACTCAATTCTTCCCCTGCTTTTGGTGTTGTGGCAGCAACAGCCACAGCAACAGCACAAGCATCAGCAGCACAGATTGCCACGTACAACTTAATGCGGTCTAAGTGCAATAATATTACTTTACTTCATTTATTTTGCGCAAAAATATAACAAAGATGTGACAGTCAAGAACAAAAACAACAACAACAACAACGAGAAGACAACGAACAAGACGGCGAACGCATTCACAAGGAAGCCAAAGCAAGAGTAGAAGCTGAATCTGAAGCTCAGCACGCAATAATGATGATGTCATTGTCAATGGCAGCAACAACAAGAGCAACGACAACGACAAGGCAAAGCAGAGCAGATGTAACTGAATTAAGCATTAAGTGCGGATATATAAACAACCCTACCGAAATCTCTATATATGCGTGGGTCGGAGACAATGGGAACTGCAAGAGATAGGGCTGTGAGCAAAGTTCGTCTTAAAAACGGAAGGAAGCATAAAATAAAATGCAATAGCAGCATCAGCATCAGCAGCAGTAACAACAACAGCAACATTATCATCTTCATTATTGCCCAACAATGCAGCTTGGTTTTCTTATATGGTTTTTCTGTCTGTCTCACTTATTCTCTCAATCTCACCCCTTCGCTATCTCCCTCTCACTCTCTTTATGTTTGAGCAGCCAAAAATATGCAAAGATTTTAAGAAATTATTGCGACCTTTATAGTTTTGGCCACACACGAAACAAATTTGTTGACATGCGCAGACATTTGCAATTGCTAAACAATTTGTTGTCCTGCAATACAAAATTCCACAGACACTCAATTCTAGATGCACTTACTTACATCTGCAATACCTAAACAAATGCAGATGTATTTTGTATAAAACTGTCGTCTGCGTCATGTTTTTGGTTCTCAATAGAAAATTTACTTACATGTATGTATTTATTTTTGTGCTGGCACTCAAACTAAAAACTGGGCGTCCCAATGGGCGTGGTAGTTGTCTTGATAGCTATTATACATATGAATTCCTTGAAAATAAATTTAATGTCCATGCTGCTGCGTCGAAGAATATCCTGGCCAAAAGTCAAAAAGCTGGCAGACAAAACAATTTTTGATTGCAGTCAAATGCATTAAAATTGATTGCGAATTCAACGACTTCAACAACGATGCATTTCATTTATTGCACAACAAATGAATACGATTTTATTTTATGTGAAAGTTTTATTAAAAATAACACAATAAAATATTTTAAGATCAATCCATTTGAATTTGCGGATTTATATTTTTTTTATTTAATCAATAAATAAATAATTAACTCCAAATGTTATCTATAACATATTTAAAGTTTATACCTATTCCAACCCTATCGAAATATTCAAATACCAATCAAAGATACATCAATTTTCTATACAAATTTAATCCAATCTCTTACCGTTTAAGTTACTTTGCCTGTGGCCTAATAGTAACTCATTTATCACAGAATTTTGGGATTCACACACAATCAACTCGAGTCTACGGGCTCACAATTTGAAGAGCGACCACTTGAGAATACTGAAGCACACAATAATCTGATCGTTTAATCTGCATTGGAAATCATTATACCCATTAAAGTCAAGCAGACAGCGCATCCCAAAATATCTACGAAGCAGGGAAACTCCAACCGCAGACCCGCAGACACAGAATTTAGCATTAACTCACATACAAACATATATAAATTGAAAGTAGAGTCGGTTAGTCGTATATGGACTATAATTTATGCCCGCCGATTGTTTCGAGCACATTCGCACACTTCACAATCTGTTCGAGTTACATTTTTATTGACAAATTGCGTTGATTTTTGCGTTTGTTGTTGAGCTGCCAGCTAGCTCTGGCATTGAAGCGATGAGGGTTGCCCCTCATACCTTATACCTCATCCTCCTACGCAATGCCCTGCTCCTGGTTCAGTCAGCGTCAATGGCTCTTCAAACTGCAAACGACCGGAACTAGCAATTGTCATTTTTGTGAGTGCCTCCCGCACGGATCCGCCGACAGCATCGACAGCTCGGCAATCAAGCAAACAAATTCAATTATGTAAATTTAGACATCAACAGATACGCTGATATATGTACATGCATACATATATATTTGTGAGTTGATGCGAATATTGAAGACTGAGCGTTACATAGAAATTATGCCAGGAATGTCGGGCGGCAGTCGCTCATTTATGCATCATCTCATATATGGGGCAAGTGCACAGATGACCAGAGATGAAAGTGTAAAACGTAAAACGAGGCAAAAGTCAACGCTGCACAGTATAGCACAACTGTCACAGATACACTGAAACAAAATTGTGCTGAATATGCTTACCCTTACCCATGATACGACTTCAATCTGATATTACATTTGTTGTGCTTTTGTGAAGAAAATCGAAAACCGAAATTTATATTTTTCTCAGTGTACATATGAATAGCTTCTATTACAGCTGCCGTTAACCGTTAGCCCACGCAGCCGAGTTGATGAACGATGCGCCGTTGATCGCACTAAATTTTTCATTGTATCAATTGTCAAAACAAAGTTTTTGGATTGTCGTCGCTACATTGTCCAAGTCGACGGGTCCACATGGAGCAGCCACCTCCTTCCCCCATCCAGTCATCTATCCAAAGCAGACAACGTAGTCGACGACGAAGCAGATGACGATGCCGATGTAGATGGAGATGGCGATAACGGCAACGGCAACAGCAACGGCCGTGGTGTTACTTTCAATTGAACTTAATTAAATTTGTAAGTGAATCTAGTGCGGGCTGATGGCAGCAAGAACAACATCGACTACCAGCTTGGCATTTCGCGCACTTTCCCCACTTTAATGTGGAGGGCAGTGCATTTTACACACACGCGACACAAGAGCTGACAATGAGGAACAGCAACACTGGGAAATTGGGACGAGAACAAGAGATGGAACGGGCAGAATGTCGCGACACGCATCTCATCTCTCATCCCAACGTCTTTGTCTGCAGCGACAATTTACATAATTGAAGTCATTTAAATTATCCGAAAACATTTCAATTCACGCTGTAACTTGCACCCACAGCCTCTGCCACAGCCACTGCCACAGTCACATCCCACACCCAAAATTCCGTCCAGTTTGGACTACACAAGTCGACTTTGAATCCATTGTAGTCGCTGCTGAATGGTCGCAGTCTCTTATTGTTTGCATCGTCGTCATCGTCGTCGTCGTCGTCGTCGTCATCGTCTGAATGATTTTGCGATTATGTAAAGTGCATTAATGAGCCTCGGACTCGAATTTGTACTCAAATTCATAGCCCTGCGGCATTCCCAATGAGTGGATGGATGGCTTGACAGCTTTTGCCATGAATAGGCTGCATATCACATTACAAAAAACAATGGCCAAACTGCTCCTCCACACGAAACTGAAAGCCAGCTGAAAGTGAGCTAACTAAATTAGCCAAGCTGATTGGGTGTAAATTTCATTTCGAACACAAAAGAATTCCATTCTTATGTATGTATGTTTGTACATGGTGGGCGGAATAATGCAATTGCGAACCACAACTCCTGAATCGGAATATTTTGCTTTAAATAGAGATGCTGTCAGAATTGTATTTTAAATTACAAACCTTGACTCTAACTCAATCATGGCAATTTGGAGATGATTGTTTATTTCAATTTAGTGATAGACCTTATATCCCATTAACATAATAGTGTTATTTTTCTTAACAATTTATCTTATTATTTTCTATTATATTCTTTACACATCCAGCTGAAGTTTGGCCACAAAAGGAATATTTTTACTTTAGTTATCAAATATTTTGAAATATATATCCAATTGAGCGCTATTAATGCTTGTTTTGCGATCGCATACATATTGCTATATCATCTGTTATAGGCTGTTATCCCTCTAAAGTCCTTGCTGAGCCGCCTGCTGAACACAAGATCTAAGCATAACACATATATATCTATATGTATGTTTGTGCATACACTATACACTCGCCTAGCCAACGCACATTGTTGTTTCTATGTATATTTTGTGTCTCGTATCCTCGCTTTCTGTAGTATGACGATGATGATGATGCCATAAAAGAGATAAACCCGTCGCATAAAATGGTGTCACATATGCGCAACATTAATCTGTTTTGAAATTATAAAAGTGGAGTGTACGTACGCAGCACGAAAAAAGGAGAAGAAAAAAAAATATGAAATTAAAATAACAACCACCAACGAAAAGACTAAAACAGGCAAGGGCTGCAAATACACTCCAACTGTGACTGCGAACTGAGATGAGGGCAAAACTGCGTTGGAATTGTGGCTTAGTAAGCGCAGTTTACAATGTATTCTTTTTTTTATTCCCCTTTCTCTTGCTCTTTCAGATCATATTCATATGCAAAACAAGAACAAAAACAAAAACAACAATATCAACGAAAACACAATGGCAAAAAGTAATGATGCCAACACCAAGCGTGACGTTCAAACAACAACAAACGGAACAGGAGGCAGCATCAGCAGGCGACAAGAGGCAAACACAATAACGAGGGAATTACGAGCATCAAAATGCGCAATGAAAATAAATTAAAGTTTTCAGAAACAACAACAACGACATCAGTTTAAAGTTGAGCAAAGATTACCTTAAAGTGGGGGCAACTGCAATTGCTACAAGTGTATAATAACAAAATGATAAGACTCTTTATTATTTTGGTGTGTAGGTGTACAAAGAAAAACTTTGTTTTCTTTTTATTTTTCGGTTGGGGGGGGTTTGGGAGTATTAAAAGAAATTTGCATAAAATTGACAGCAGAAATTTTGTTGGTGTTAGCCACCGCATAATGGCCACTTGGAGCAGCTGTAAACAGCTCGTAAAAGTAATTACAAACGGACAGTTAAAGAGGGGCGAGCCTAAGGGGCGTACAGAAGCGGGGGTGTTAGTGGCTTGTTGGCAGTAGTGGTGTTGGTGGTGGCTGGTGTCACAAATGAGCGGCGAACCTCTGGCTGTCTAATGTGTCTAATGTGCCAAGCTACTAATTATAGGCAACTTAAACGCAACTAATTTTCACACTTGGAAAATGATTAAAACTCCATTTGTATGTAAGTGAGTGTTGTTTGTGTGCGAGTGAAGCAACAGCTTCATGCGCAGCGTGCAGCCAAAAAGCAACCAACTCACCACCTTGGCTAATTAATATTAATTGAATTTGTTGGTCAAGCGTGTGTGTCTTCGTGGCAATCCGCACAGCTGTTGTATGCCTTTGAAGAGGAATTCGAATTAGCAGCGGCTGCCAAAAGAAGGAAATAAAAAGACTGCTACAAAGGTAGCAGCAGAAGAAGAAAAGTGCATGCACTTCACACCAGCTGATGAGCAAAGTAATGCGTACCAAACAGCGCCGATGAAGCGTGTGTTCCGAACAAAAGTTCCAGGCAATTATAGTTCAATTATATGTATAAGAATGTTGGACATAGGCCGGGAAGGTGAACGAGATATATTGCCAAGGCGTGCATGTCGGCATTGGCCAGGCTCTAACCATTGGTCGCAATGGGTCAGCTTGGAATCGGGGCATAGTTACACAGTTGCCCAGCTGACAGTTGGCAAATTGCGAGACTGCACCCACATCAAATGTCAGCTGCCAAATGCTTTTAATGCAACCATTTCCCATAATATGAAACTAATATCTAATAGAATGGGAACATTATATATATGTATTTAATATGCACTAAATACAAGTCAACTATAAAAAAAAAATCATGAGATACTGAAATATGACATGTGTGTGGAATATAACATTTATTTATCCTTATAACTTTGGTATTGCTTGGGAACTTGCCGTCTAAATAGAGTTTTTTCAAACAATTTAAAATAAAAACACACTGTTTATAATTGGTTTTTATAATGTTTTATTTCATAATTTATTACAATTGAAAATTATCTTCAATAATTTCAAATTTTCCTTTCGGGTTTTCCGTTTTTTTCTCGGTTTTATTTTGCTCTCCTTTCAAATTGTTGCTCTCTATTTACTTTACCAATATGCACATAATCTTAGGGTTTTTTTGTTTTTATTTCTTTACATAGAAGCTTCAATTAGTTTATTAATTTAATGATACTTTTTATTTTCAATAGAATTAAGTTTAAGTTTTGTTTTCGTTTTGGTTTTTTTTTCGTTTTTCTCTCCATTTAAACCTAAAAATTTAGATAAAGTTAATTTTTACACGCACAAACATTTATTTAATATACTTCATATAATTATTATTATTTTATATGTATATATATATATATATATTTATTCTTCCATTTTTGCATGTTTATTGCAAGTATACAGTTAGCTCTCTCTCTCTCTGTCTTTAAGTTTAACTCTCACTGAAGGGCACACAATCGCTTTCTTGCTCGCTCGCTCGCTCGCTCTCCCGCTTGTTTGCAATGATTGTGTCTATTTATCTCTGTCTTTCTTTGCTCTTTTTTAAGTGTAGTATGTTCCGATGCTGTCGCGTGGGTAAGTTGTAGGTTGTATAAATCGTTTGTGCACTTTTAGTCTATGCTCAGGGTTGCATTTGCTCCGGTTCGTTTTTACCAACTAGCATAAATACAGTATAGGTTTACCTCTTTTGTTTTTGTGTTTAAGTATGCATGCATTTATAGTTAATATTAGTATTCTCTTTGCGCTATTTACAAAATATTTTCATTGAGAGTTTATCAAAAATGTACAATAATAGTTGTTATTTTTAATATATATGTTATGTAAATATAATCATCGTAATAAATGTTGCGGTTCTCCTTAATAATCATATTAGATATTTACGGCGTATACATTAAAGTTTCGAGAAAAATCACATTTTAATTTAAATTCTGATACAAAACAACAAATTCAAACATAAAAAGCATTTAAAACTCTTTTTCATATACAATATGTATTATTTATATAAATTGTATTAAGCATTTGAAATTTTATTTTTGTCTGTTAAGTTCGTTCCAAATAACGCTCATCAACACTGACACATAACGGGCACTTTCAAAGTGCCAAGCAAGCGGTCACCACATACAATTACTTTCATCTAGGCTCGTTTTGTGTTACATTATGCAGCGATTTCAATTTACAAGCATTTATGTAGTTGAGTTAACATGTTGGCACAATGAGTAACAGGGGAAATATACACTAAATTCGTCAAGAATTAAGAATTATTAAAAATATTAAAATAAAAACAACAAATTTGCAATCATACAACAAAATGTATCAAAACTCTGACTACACTTCGACCAACATGTTAACATCTGGTATCTCATCTGTTATTCGCATTGGTGCTCTTGTTCAACTTCTTTTTAACTGATTTTTGGTTCCTTGTGCTTAAGCCGTACATTACGATAATAATTAAGTTTTGTTTTTGTTTTGGGTTTTTTAAAAATTAATAATTATTATAATATATCTAAGTAATTAAAGTTTATATTCTATATAAATATATAGACTCGTATACATCATTCGCTCATTCCATATAGTTATAATTATTATTATTTTTTGTTTTGTTTTGTTTTTCATTTAAGGCGTTCTGTACAATTTGCGTTTCTCAAGTCAATGGTTGTGTTGTTGATTATTTAACTACCATAAAGTCTAATATACTATAACTATCGATCATATGCATAAATCGTATAATTCTGTATATTTATAGTGAAATTTTTGAATTTCGTTTTACTTTGCTTTTATAAAGAGTTCATTTATTTATTTACTTTGAGTACTGCTTGCGAAAAAACATTTGCCATTAGCAATTTTGTAAATAAGTTTTGCTTGTTTCTCTTCTTGATTTTTTTTATTTTATTTTTTTTTTGTATGTTTGTGCAAAACAATAGCATAAGTTTATCTGAGGGGTATTCTTTAAGAAGATCGTATACGTTTTGGGTGATTGTTTCAATTTTAGTTGGTATAATTAGATAAGTAAGCATTTCTAAAGTGCTGATGTGTCTGCCAAAGAAACTAGGACTTTCCACAAGTAAGAAAGAAGCTCACGATTTATTTGGTATGTAGGGCATGCTCTTAAATATAAAAAAAAGATAGTAAATGAGTTTTGAGCTTTCAAAAAAAAGGTACTCATTTTCTTTTGCATTTCAATTTACATGTTAAGTAATTCCAAATAAAATACAGCTCTTAAATTTCAGTTTGTTTCTCTTTACATTTACGTATATCCGTTACGATTTTAGTTTCTCATATTTTTAAACTGTATAAATTCAATTTAAACGCACTTATGCTTGCTGAATTCAGTTCCATTGCTTAATTATAAAACAATATAAACACGCAAAATAACTTTTCCCTATGTTTATCATGTGAGTGTGTGTGTGGTTGTGTTTGTGTGAGACCTAAACAAATATTAAACAGATAAATCTCTCTGAGATACTAAATTGTTTATTTTAAATGCCTTTAGCTGAAAAATAAAAAATTATATTTCAAAATCAGATAAAATCAAATAAAAACACAATATATATATTTTATTTTTGCAATCATTTTCATTTATGCATTTTACTCATATTTTCTTTTTTTAATCGTCAATCATACAATGCGTTTGTTTTCACTATTGTATCGTTTTTAAAATTAAATCATTAATTAAGTAAATGTTATAATAATAATAATAATAATGATAATAATAATAGTAACTAAATGTAACGCATACAAATTAAAATACATAAATAAAAGTACAATTAAAAGTTATTTATAATTTATTATTATTTATAACTGTATCTGTATATATATGTATGTTTTTTATGTGTTTGTGTATTTGTGTGTGAGTGTGTGTATACTTGTATTCTTAAGAATTATATATAAAAGTGTGTGTGTGTGTGTGTGTGTGTACTCCATACCAAATATGCGCTAGCATATTCGTGGTCAAAACATGTGATTCAATTTTCTTGGAAATAATACTACAAATACACACAGATATAGAACAAAAGATTTTGTAAACAAACTCCATTCAAAAATAATATATTATTTTGTCGGTATTTATATTCATTTCTCATTGTTTTTTTTTTTCAAAATTAAATTCAATATTCCTTTCGGTTTTGCTTAAGTTTTGCAATGCGTAAAATTAGAAAACAATTCAATTTATTTAAATAAGAATGCTAAAATCTAAGATATACATACAAAAGCATATACATAAGTAAGTAATAGGTTATATTTTTATGATAAACTAATTATGTTTAATTAGTTTTCTGTTCTGTATTTATATGTACATTTGTATGCATTCGTACAAACAAAGGTATATACTAATATTTAAAAAAAGAAACAAAAGCGTTTACTACAACTGACTTGTTATAAATATAACTAAAAATGTAACTAAACTCTAGCAAAGAATTTTCTGTTTGTAGTTGTGTTTTTGTATTTTCGTTTGGATCTTGGGATCTGTTTCAGTTTTATCTCTGTTGTGGGCGGGGGCATTTACTAAATTCATAGGAAAACCTAGTTGATGAAACAAATCAAGCTGCATTTGGCTGGCTTTTTGATTTTGACCAAATTTAGCTTAAGTTTTAAACTAGTATTTTGTTTTGGATTTTGCGCCTAAATTCATGCTTTAAAACGTTTGCATTTACGATTGCCTTTTGTAGCTTTTGCTTTTTTGTTTTTGGTTTTTGAAAGTAAAGATTTGTGTTAAAGGTAAGCTTTTGTGTAGTTTTGGGTGTTTGAATGTGTCTGTGTGTGTGTGCTTGTGTGTGTTTGTGGTTTAAGGGTTTGCTTCGTTTATTTAACTTAGAGCTAAGCGTTTCATTTTGTTTATGCATAAATATCTTTTCTCTTTTTTTTGTTGTTGCTTGTTGTAGTTTTTGTTATTTATGTTCAAGGTATACACAAATAGTTGGTTTTTGTTTTAATTGATGTTCTTGTTTCTGTTGTTGTTTATTATCTCTTCTTGCGTGTTGTTGATTTGTTTCTGATGTTGATGCTGACGATGATATTATGTTGGTGTTGCGTCTGTTTTTATTTTGATTAGCTAATATCATCATAGTTTTGTTTTTTGTTTTGGGTTGTGTGTTTTTTTGTGTAAAAAATTATCTACGGTTTGTGTTTTGCTCTATTACTTGACTGATATTGCCACTCGGTTTAATTAGTTTGTTAGTTACACGGTTGAAAGGTCCTGGCCACTCGCCACTCTCGTCCTGATCGGCTCCACTTTGCTCTGTTGTAGTACTATGTAAGTAGTAAGTTTAAGCTATGATTTTG
The DNA here is from genome assembly GCA_035044725.1 of Scaptomyza caliginosa. NCBI lineage: Eukaryota > Metazoa > Arthropoda > Insecta > Diptera > Drosophilidae > Scaptomyza > Scaptomyza caliginosa. The sequence goes on along the minus strand of JAWNNR010000215.1, from coordinate 313,925 downwards.
GCTTTGTCGCTATCAGCGTGACGCTTAACATCCAGCGGCGTCTGCGGGTACGCAACTGCTCTGCATACATCTGTGAATTTTACTTCCGCTTCCGCTTGGACTCCAGCTACGGCTTCCGCACCGTTGCTAGCGCTGCATTACAAATGCTGGCCATAGTATTCAGCGGGCGGGTAGTGCGGATAGCCTTGATGGAATCCAGCATCGCCGGGCGGACGATGCATCATATGCGCTTGGCTGTCCATCATATAGCCCATGGCATCATGACCATAACCGGAAGGACCTGGATGCGGTGTATAAACTGTTACGACAAGCACACAGAGAAAACGAAAGAGAGAGAGAAAAAAATGCACATAATTAGAAATTGCGTTCGAAATATGACAAAGCTCCTAAGTTGCTCGTTTTTGTTTTTTAATATTGACAGTAATATTAATATTCGCTTTGCGCTATTTCATAGTTATGGATATTTTTTTTGTTGGGGGAGGTTTGTGGGTTTGATATTTACCTGCTCGATTCGATTGATCAATCATTGGCTGCACAATTCTTCGTCGCGCATTGATGAACCTGTAAAAGAAATGAAAAAATATATATATAGATTTTAGTTTTAAGCTTTTTAATTAAGCAGCAAGAGTAGCTACTGTTTGTGCATTTATGAATTATTTATAAACAATTTTAGATGGAGCTAAGAGCGACGGCTGGGATTTGAAGCAGGTCTGCTTTATGTGCGCAACTTAGCCATAAACTAAACCAAATCTTGCTTAAAGTCACACTTTTTGCTGACCAAGTCGGCCCGACATCAATGGCAAGCAGGCGGCAGCCAGGCAGCCAGGCAGACTGGCAGGCAGGGAGAATGGCCGGCTTTACACAAAGCCCAATGCCGACTTTGGTTATGATTGTCGTTTAATAAATGCAATAAGAAATAATAAGCAGGCAAGCCAGCCAGTTGCAGTTGTTGCTGATCCGTTTCTGTTGCGTAAAGGATCAGCAAAACACTATGAAAAAAAAGCCAGAAGAAATGAAATGATTAAAGCAAAAAGCCGACAATCGTCACACAGTCATTCGCCCGGGTGACAGTCAGAGTTCTCTCAAAACAATGTTACGCGCAGAAGAAAAAAAGCCAAACCTACAATAATAACAACAACAAGAACAGCATTGATAACAAACAATACAGTGGAAGAGAGACAGACGTTAGCCAAAAACAACAATAAGTTAACTCGTTGCTCAAGTTAGTCAGAGAGGTTAATGCACTGAAAGCTCCCTCAACTGAAATCTTTTTTTACACATGTATATACTAAATATATAAGTGGCTTGTTTTTTTCTTTTTGTTCATTTCAATTTGCAGTTCATTTCTGTAGCTGGCTTTTGCTCATTTTGAGGCGGAAATTGTTGCAACGCCCTGAAATCGTTTATCAAAACGACAAAATGGAATTGAGTTCCGTTGCGTTTTTGGAAGCGTTTCAGCTTCAAGCAACAGAGACACAGATACAGATTCAGACTCAGAAATGTGAAAGGAAGGAGATGGGAATGGGAATGGGGGAGGTGAATGTGAAACGATGTAAGCTGCAAATCGATTTGGCCGCTGGCTGCTGGCTGCTGACTTGATTGGCTGTTGCTTGCTTCTTCAAAGTCGTTGTTGTGTGTTGCAAACGGAATGAACAGTAAGCATGTGGCATGTGGCAGACAGTTCAGCTACCTACAAACTCCCTATGACAAGGATGGGGAGCGACTGGCACATTTGCAGCGTTATTTATGTACTTACGCCATAATTATAATTTTTTTTTTTCATTTGCTCAGCTCAGCTCTGCAGCTGTAAGTAATCGTTAATATTTAAAACTTGGGCAACACAACAAAACTTTTTCGATTACCGCTGTAAGCAGTAAGCAGTAAGCAGCAACAAAACTGAATCTCAAGTCCTTAGATTCAGTTTCTTACATTTCTTTCTTATACTTATTGGGTGTTAATGGACTTTTACTCTACTTCTTCTTTGCTCACTCTCTCTTTCTCCGTTTATTTTTTTGCTGCCTGCTGGTCATTTGAATTGCTGCTTACGCAGTTTTCTGCTTTTTTTCCCCTCAAATTGCGCAAAATAAATACACATTTAGCTCCAGCCCATGGCCATTCCCCATGGATTAGTGCTTTGGCGAAGGTGTCGTCTGCCAGCCCATAAATAACCAAAAGTGTCAACATTTTATTTTGCTATTTTCTGCTTAGGTTTTTGCCTCTTTTTTTTTACTTGGTATTTCTGTTGCCGTCTTTTTCTCTTTCTCTGTCTGTCTTATCGCTGTTGTCTACTCAGCGTTGCGTGCTTAAGCGAAACGGGCAGGGGTCCTTTATGCCGGGGTCCTTTGGCAGTCCTTTTGCCTGCTGCTGATATTGCTGCTGCTGCTGCTGCTGCTCGCATTTGTTAATTTGCAGTGTGCTTCAGTGAGCGCGAAATTCAATTTAATTGAGCTGAGTGCCTGCGTTAGAGCAACCACTTCACTTCATTCAACCATCCCTTCCCTTTCCGCTTCAACCCAATAGACATTTTGGGGGCAAAACCTACTTCAGGCTCCCAAGCTGCGGCTCACACATTTTTCGCTAGATTTTATTGTGGCCTGTCCCTGCTTAAAAGCATTCCATGCCAGACACACAGACATGTTCTTTGCTGCCCCGAACTGCATATAAAAGATTCAGCAACGCTTTTAACTGGCTCCCAAGCTTTTCTAGCAAAACTCTGTTCTCATTCTCATTCCCATTCCTATTCCCATTCTGTTTCCGTTTCTGATTTTCGTTGCAACACTCTGCAGCTGCAGCTTAGAAGCTTGTCTTGTCTCTTTTGCATTGGCTGCCAGGTGTCAAGTTTTGCAGCATGTCGCATAATGTGCAAAATTTGATGAAGTCGCCTTCTAGCTCTCAAGCTGCACAGTCTCTTGCAGTCTTTTAAACAGTCTCGACTAGGATTTGTTCGCCTGTCGTTGTGCCATCCCGGCACAAAACAGGCACCATAACTTTATTTGCCACATTTCGTTCTTATTCCTTTTTTTGCGTTTTTGTTTGCAACCTATCTGGCCTGACTACAACTTTGCATACAGGGACAGGTTCAGTTTGAGTTTACTCAGCATTTTTGGCGTAGGCGCAAGCTGCTTTATAAATTTAACCTAGCCTGACTTGTTGTAATATGATAGCTTTTGTGTATGAAGTGTGTGTTTTTGAGTTCTGGTTTAAGCTTCAAATGACATAAAGCGTGCAACTAATGTGCTGCTTTCGTGCATTTGACTTAACTATAAAGTTTCTGCCAAGCATAAACACTTGCAACTTGACACAACATTTTAGTGGTAGTAAAAAAGTTAATCGTATTTTTAAAATGAACTTACCAATTGTTAACTTGCAGTATCGTTAGGCCAGTATCCTGCGCCAACTGTTTTTTTTGGTCCTCGGATGGGTAGGGATGCTGAAATGAATGCAAAAAGTAAAATTCAATTAAAGAAATGTACAATTTAAGGCATGCACAATTCAATTAACGCTTGCTGAAACACAAACAGAACCTCATTTATATTGAAGTGAAGAAGATTTACAATCTATCAACGTATGCATGTAAGTAATGCTGGCCGAGGATCGATCAATCATTGCCACAGTTCTGCAATGGCTGTTCTATGGTTCTAATAAAATATATGTATATATACATAAATATGGGCATGTATAGTAAAATTGAACCTGTCGCCGGGCGGCGCTGTTGCACTTGAAATGCGTCCCGTCAACACAAAAAAAACAACTACTGGTTTATTTATTTTATTGAGTTTTTCTTTTTTTTTTTTTTTTTGTTAGTTGTTAGTTTATCTGGATCTCTGACCAGTGAGTGCAAACTCTCCCTTATCCCCCTTTTTAGTTTCTCGCGCTTATCAGCACTGCCACTCAAAATGTCCTCAATTTTTGGGTCTGGTCTGGGCCAATGCATCGCGTATTTTTTAATAGCGCCAACTAGGCAAACAAAGGGCCCAGACACAGACCGGGGCGTGTTGTGCGTTGAGTGTGAAAGGTTTGGTGGCAGGAGGAGAGAAAGTCAGCCGCTGGCCGTTGCCTCTCATAAATCTTGCAGCCGGCGCGCCGCCACAGTGGCGTCAATGAGTAAACAGACCGCTATAACCCCCAACCGAATCTAACCCAACTCCACCCTAACAAATGCAAGTGGGTGTTAGTGTGCGGCAGGAATGTGTGCTGCAGTGGCAGTGACGTTTTTCTCACTCCAGCTAATAGCTAATCTAATCGGCTGGCGCTTATTACAATTTTCTATTTGTTTAAGTAGTTGATGTCGTTGCTCGTTGTCGCTTTATAGATTTTGAATGTTGACTTCATGATTTCAGACTGGGAGAGAAAGAGAAAAGAAAAGGAACTACAAATCGCATAAGTTCTGAACCATTTCAAAAAAATATTGTAATAAATGCATTTTTTGTTTATGCAGCGTTAAGAATTGCTCTAACTATTATCAGTGTCCTCCAGCGATAGTTTATTGCGAGTTTTTTAGTAGTTATGCAGCTGCACTTAAAACTATTTCTTAATGTGAAGCTGCGACGGAAGTGGCTGTCAATCTTTTGGCTTTGCGTTTGAAATTGGCTTTGGATTGGGTTTCGTTTACGCCTTTGTTTGACGCGATCCTTTATTTGTAGGCGCATGCGTCGCTTTGTGCTAAACCCTTTTTGTTTGATTCTTCTTTCTCGACTACATATCCGGCAGCTGTGGGCGTTTCAGTTTTGGCACTCGTCATCAGCCAGCCAAAGGACTCTGACTCAATTTCATTCATCCAACCCTCTTCTTGTATGTGTTTGTGTGTGTGTTTGTCGTGATTTTGCGGTTTGTTGGCAATTGAACTTTTGAGCGATGTACTCGCAGTTGTTGCCTGCACATTGCAATTTGCCACTCACAAACACATACAAATTTATATAGAGACAGGAAGCAATTGTTGTGCTGCTGTTGCGGCTAAAATTTACCGTTTTCTTATCCGAATGCAGACAAACAGAGTTTGCCTGCCAATGTCGCCAAATATATGGACTGTCACTTGGGCGCATGTATATGTATGTATATCTATATAGTTATATACTCTATGTACAAATATATATACCTTTATTTATATGTATAATATACATTGTATTTGTTGTAGTTGACTATTCAATATGCAAGTGCTCAAGTTGCAGGAATTTCGAATTCCATTCCATTCCATTCTATTCTAGTCACAAATGTGCAACGCTGCAACATCCTTGTCGCTTGTTGTCTTGCCATCCGAGTCAGTGTCTGTACGTCCGTTTGTCCTTTTGGCCTGCATGTCCTGTCCGTAATATCTGTAATGCAATTTAGTTGCCTTGTTCTCCATTTGCCGTGCACACACCCATTTTGGCCTGTCAGCTGCCCTACCCCTCCTCGCTGGCTCCTTAAATGCATTTGCCTTATTGTTTGTGTTTAATAAATTTTGCGTGTTGTCTTGTTGTAGAATGTATGTGTATGAGTGTGTGTATGTGTACGAGCATTACTTGCCCGGCAGCAATATTTGTTTGCTGTCCAGCACAGGCCAAGTGGCACGCCCACCTCCTAGCTACATCACCTCACCAGCCCGTTCAAAGTCATGACAATAGCCAATACGAAAACTAGTATATGAAATTTGTGTATTGACAAATAAACGTAGATGTCCATGTAAATACAATAGACATGCCAATGGCAATGTTGCACTTGCCTCCATTGAAACCACCTCTCAAACATGGCTGCTGCTGCACCTCGTTTCGGGCTATAAAATGCTCAAGAAGTCAAGATGGCATAAATTACATGCAGGTAAATTAAAATGGAATTTATAGTATACTTTGTGGCGCTCATCTATTTGGAGAAATGCTTTACCACATCCGACTGGCAAGCTGAGCCTGACATTACTGCCACAAGTCAACTAGGGCAGGGCCTTCTATCTGTCTTTCTCTCTCACACCCGTACTAGCTTTCTCTCTTTAGCATTTGAAGTTCATTATCAGCTTGTCCGTAGCTTATCAAAAGCGCATTAATGCCTGTCGCGCAGCTTTCAAATTGAACGCCTACATGCAACAGCTGTTTGTTGTTATTGCTGCTTCTTTCGAATAGCAGCAAATTCGCTCACCAATTACGCTAATGCAAGCAATTATGCATTTTGCACAACTGACAAACACACACAGAGAACTATCGACAGACAGACGAGGCAAGCAAACTATGCAAACCGGGCAAGAAGGCGAGAGAGTGCAAACATGTCAAGTGAAACAAAGTCCATTTGGTTTATTAATTTACCATACGACAAAATAATTAATTACTGTCACGCCTTTAAGTTGCTTTTGCCATCATGTTGTGCCCCTTACTTCCCCTACCACTTTCGACTGTCAGTACACTGCTTATGTCTTTGTTGCCTCTCTTTTCTTTGCCACATTGCTTTGTCTAGTCGCTTAACTCGCTCCACTTTTTCCACACTCACACATATTTTGCACTCATGTTGTGTGTTGTCTGTTTATTTAAACTTGGCAAATGAATTTAAAACAATCAGTAAACACACACACACACACACACACACATACGAACCAACTCCACTTTGCCCCTCAAGTGTTGTCGACAAGTGCCAAAGGCAACCTCAGGCACATAGGCCTCTATGCATGTCTCGATTGTGGCCTCCTCTCTCCCTCTCTCTCTTTTTCTCTCGTTCAACGTCTCTTTCTCTTCTCTTTGGTCACATGATGTCAACATGACTGCAATGCCGTGACACATGGCACAACAAGCCCAAGACGTCGGCTCCGGCTCCAGGTTTGGCTTTTTCGTTGGCTTTGGCGTTGGCTTATGGCTCGGTAATGCACACGTACAACCCAACCAACTCTCCAACCATCCAGCAATCTAGAAAGCCAGCCAGCCAGCCAGCTACCGCCGCCGCCGCCATTAACAACGCCAAATGCGACGCCATTTGTGAAACAAGCTGCAACACCAACAGCAACACCAACAACAAGCAACTGCAAATTGCTGCAACGACGACGGCGGTGAAAATTGCATTGCAAAGTCGACGTCGACGTTGACGCCGGCCTCTGGCAGCCATTATGAAGATTTTTTTTTTCCAGTTGCACTACATGTCTAAACAGAGCCAAATGAGTGTTTCCACTCCAGTGGAAAAGCAAGATAGAGACAGCTACACAAACAATGAGGAAGGGGGCAACAACAGGAACAGCAACAGCAGCAGCAGCAGCAATGAGGCACATTTGCACTAATCGCAACTTTGTCCCTCATCCTCAAAAGTCGTCGGCGTCATCATGTTGGGGCAGCAACAACAACACCCGCAACAGCAAGTAAAAAGAAAATAATTTGCAACAATCGCGAGTTAAAAAAGAGGCATAAAGATGCCCTACGGCCTGGCCTCTCCGTATGCATGTAGACGTATGTGTGTTTGAGAGGGTCAAGAAACTGACAAAGGTAACTGAATTACATACAAGTGTGTAGAAAGAGAATTAAGGGTTAAAATGAGCAAGTGCTACACTTCCTTATTATTATTTTTAACAGTTGCCCTCCAGGCATGACCAACAATGCAATGACTTCATATTGTATTTGATCTTAACTTGCAATGAGTAAAAACTAGAGAAACGGAAAACATGGAAACGATTGTCCATATAGGCGGGTAAAAAGGAGAAATTTTCTTTTCCTAACTAAAAGTGTTTTGCAACGGGACTAAGCAAGAGTCAAGTTCAAGGAATCAACATCGATGAATTATTTTCCAATGCATTTTCACTCGTCCAGCAGCTATACACAGTTATTCATCTCCACATTGCTGTTGTTTTGTTTGTAGCGTATCTTGAGTTCGTCTTTGCCTCACCATAATAAGTATATCTATATGTATGTAAGTATTTGCATGCCACACACTAAGCGCCGACGTCGCTGTGGGCTGGCAACATGTAACATGAGCGCTGACAACAATGCAACTCTTTGCAACAGCTCCCCTCGTTGCACCTCTGCTAGTCGCGGCGTCTACTGTTTTGGCCATTTTGCGCGTTTTAATGTTATGTTGCTGTTGTTGTTGGCGTTTTTCTTTTTTTTTTCGGGGGTTACTTTTCAGTGCTGTAGGCCGACTACATACATAATATAATAGCGAACCGAATTCGAAAAGCCGAAGCCGACAAGCGTCAAGCAACGACCAAGCCAGACGGCGGGCCGGAAGAAATTGCGCGGTACACATACGCACACACACACACACACACACACACTCACATGCAAAAAATAGGACCCTGGAAGCGAGGTGAAGTGATCCGGGTACCCCGACACTGTGGCACATGTGGCAGCGAGTAGGCGGAGCACGCGAAATGAAACTTTTTTCGCTGTTGCCCCGTTTTGCCTTAGTTGCATGCATTGCTTGTTGTTGTTGTTGTTGTTCTTGTGGCTGTTGGCGGTTGCCCTGTCTGCAATGCGCGCCAAATGTAAACAAAATATTCGCGCGCCTGCCATAATTATGGCAGCAACAACATCAGCTACATGCATGCAGCAATCAGCAACAACAAATGCAGCCATGCATTGCATTGCCCCCGTTCCTCTTTGCCTCTTTGCCTCACATGCGTCAGATGCCTCCTCGTCTGTTTGGCTGCCTTTTGTTTTTGGTTTTTGGTTGGCCAGCCAGCTTGCGCTTAAGAACTCAGCCCCTCAGAACACATACACTCTTGCCTCCACTTTGCTTTCCCCCCTGTATAGACTGCAGTGCACTTCATTAGCACCATCGTCATCGACGTCGTCGTCATAGTTGTTGTCGTTGTCTTATTTGGGGTCTGGTTTTTAACGACTTTAGCAACGCCAGCGTCGCCATCGTTGCCATAGTGAACGACGACGACGACGCCATCCTTGTCGAAATGCCAAATGGCTGTTGTTTGTTCTGTTGTTGTTGCATTCAGTTTGACGAGAAAGCTAGCATTGAGTTTCACTTTGGCAAAGTCTAAGGAAAAACTGTTAATTATGCCAATGGAAATTTTTTCGGGCAATAAATCAAATTTGGCTATAGCATTTATTGCATTTGCATTATCTAAATGCGACTTTGAAAACATTTTCAACAAGAATTTAAGCTTTACGCAAAACGCATGTTTGCAACGCAACAAAAACAATTTCCCTAATGTGTGTCGCCCCATCCCACCCCGTCTTTCGACACAAAAAAAAAACTGTTAATAGCATTAAGCTTAAAGCAACAGCAAAAAAAAAACAAAAAACAACAACATTAGCAAACTGCAAAGAGAAAAAGAATCAGTCAAGGATATATTCATGGCGAGGCTGCTGTGAAAGTCGACGCCTTAGCCCCGGGTAAACATGAGTGATGCGCCTGATTTAAACGGCAATCCATCAATGTCAGAGGGTGGGTAGGAGAGAAGCGCTACTTAGTGCCAAAGTGGGGGTGGGTGGTTGGTTGGCGTTGGGTTAATGTACCATTTGTGTGGGGAGTGGCGCGAATCGGCTCAGCTATTTTAAAAACCATGCTGGAGCCAAACAGATAAACATTTCCAGCATCAACTTTAATTTCCGATTTGTTTGCTTATCGCTTTCCTCTTTCTGCCCTTGGAGAGGTTTGTCTTGGATGCGGTTCTCGGTCAGTGCACTTAGAAAAATTAAATACTCAAATGCCTTAAAATTAAGTTCAAGTTAAATTTTATATAAATTCCAATTAACAAAAATATTTTGCAATAAATTGATACAAAATTGCTACACTTTAAGTTGAGTATTTTGTTTGAAGTGTATTGAAGTCCAGACGTTTGCCTTGCCTTACAGAGACACACATATACATACTTTTATAAAATTCCATTAAGATTTTTATCAGTTTACATACGCTGTAGTAGCAGTAGTTAAAAAAGCCGCAAACCTTTGGGCAAATGTTGGTCTAATGGTCAGAAATGTAGCGCAGCAGCAGTTTGAACTTCCTTAACAGACGCTTGACCAACGTTTCACATAAAATCTTATAGTTTTGTTATTCTCCCCTTCCATTTCTCTACATCTTTAGTGCTCAACCCTTGCACAGTCTGCGTATGTAAGTGTGTGTGTGTTTGAAATTCTTTTGCGTATCCTGCTTAACATAAAGTGGCGCATAACAAATCTGTTTATTTGTATTACACATCCGGACTTTGGACTTTCCGGTCTGAACTTTGATTTGGCCAACCAGGTTTGCCATGTTTGAATAGTTTTCGTCTTTGGCATTTGGCAATTTGTTTTTAGTATCTTAAGTATTATTTTGTTGGTTATTTTTCTTGGGACACACTGGGCAAACGAAATGTCATTTATCTAAGCACTTTGATGGCTCAAATGGCAATCTAATTGGACGCGATGACCGAGGCAATAAGCCAGATCCACTTGTCGTATTGGGTAACCTGGCCTAAATGGTTACTTAAGCATTGCGGTTATAGCTCTCTGATAAGCATGTGAATGACTTTATAGACTTGCTTTTACTGCGCAGTTGAGTAGCAAGTATAAAGTTAACATTCAGACAGATCATCAATTTCTACTTGATAGTTTGCACATCTCACATTATCTTATCTTGTTTGTTAGCTTCTACAACAACAACGACAAAAACTATGGTGTTAGTACAATTATTTGCATTATTCACAATATAAAAATGAAACAAAGAGAGAAGTAGAGAGAGAGAAAGAGGGAGATAGAAAGAGTGTGTGTCGGCCACGTCCCCACCAGCGCCCTATTGGGCATTGGGCTAATCTTATCAATAGACGAAAAGCTGGCCAAAACTAAATGTGGGACTGGTTAAGCGCTTATCGCCGACTAATAACAAAGTGGGCGAGGTTTGGGTTTCGTTGCGTTTTGCGATAAGATGTAAGAGGTAAAGGGTATGTATTTTGATTGGACTTACCGTTAAATGCTGAAAAAGCCACGCTCTCAATATGTTTGTTGCTACTTTTGGGAAAATGCCACGTTTCTTTTGGTTCTTTTTGCCGCTCGCATCGTCATCCTCCTCGCCGGTGCCCTCGCCGCTGCCTATGCTGGCATTGCTGGCATCACCTGTAACAAACACAAAAAAGGCAGAAAGAGAAACCATGAAGCAAATGTTCTAGTTGTATTTTAGGTTAGCTACTCTATGTCAATATTGCCACAGCACTGGTCGACATCATCTCAGAAATTGTGTTTGCTCATTTTGGCCAGTTGTGATATTGTGCATGTTAGTACTCGATTTATGTGTGTGTATGTGTGTGTGTGCTTTTGTGTTTGTCAAGTAAAAGCATATAAAATAACTTTACTCCACTCTGCCTAAAACCTAATGATAATCATATGAATGACATTGTTTGTGGCTGCCGTTTAAGACATGCCAGGTCAGTCCTAGTCCTCTCTGTACAAACTGTTCTCCCAAATTTGTTGTGGTTTATAAACAATATTAATATTTGTCATACGCAGTCTTTGGCTTGTGGCATTTGTGCTACTCGGCCTCAGTCTCTGCCGCTGTTTTGGTAATGTTCATGCATAATTTTTGGTTAATTTAAATTTTCTAGGGCTTTTATCTTTTGTTTGCATGAGAGCAACAGCAGCAACATCATCTCCCCCAACTCTTGCCATTTCCGCTCGGGCGTTTAGTTGTTTTCCTTTTTTGTGCCCCCATCATCATCATCTTTAACAGCAGAAGCAACCTCATGTGATTTTGTATATTTTTGTTTAATATTAAGTATGTTATTTGTGTGTTTACTTAAAGTTTTAGTTACACTTAAGTAACTCGAATGCCTTCTCAAACAGGAAACAGCCCCCGAATGCCTGAGCACATGGCAAACAAAATAAACCAGGTCCAAAAATTTCATATCTAACACATCTATGGTTCACATACAACATAGACTGGCCTAATATTGCATAATTTCACGCTCTGAACTTTGTGTGTGTGTGTGTGCGTATGTGTGCCAAAACAAATATTTCTCAACACCAAACACTGTGCGTCTATGAATGTCTAACTTGCAAGCTATGACAGCAAGTTCCTCTCCTTTCCTTTTCACTAACGCTTGTTGCTTCATAAATTTTCCATGCTTTATCTTTCGCACAACACCTTTTCTGCTGCCCTTAGCCCGTTATCTCACCTGCCCGCTGGCTTTTCATTAATTTTTCAGTTAACTCATTCATTAATTTTGAACAGCACTGAAAAATTTCACAGTACCCTCAAACATATACAAACACACTCACACACTCACACACTTACATACACACACATATTCTTGGTGGCAGACTTCACGCCATTTTGCGTAAACCGGAAGTTCGTTTTGATTAATTTAGTCGCCGATGGAGACGTTCGGTTGAGTGGTCAACTGTCTGACTGGGCGACTGACTGGTTGACTGTGTGCTTAATTTTCTAAACATGACCATAAAACAAAAGGTAATGGCAAACACTAACATAAGTCAGTGGCGACTAGAACATTGAATGCCCTTAATATTTGGGAATTTTGTTGTTAAAACAAAGAAAAAAAAAATTTTAAATATATGTTTTTTCAACATCAACAAGTGTTGCACGCATTTTAAACGAACAGTAAAAAAGGATTGCTAGAAAAACTTAATTGACAACCGGGAAGAAAGCTTTGAATTTACCCATATAAAACTATAACAATTCACATCAAAGTTGCTTGGATTTCATGTTATAGCCAACTTAATAAGCTTTAGTTCCTCAAACAAATAAAATATATTTTCATAGCTTTGTTTGAAGCAAATGCATTCACAAGCTTTAAAAAAACAAAAAATTTAAATCTTATAATAATAAAAGTTACTTGTCAAAATGTGCCTTGAAGTTAACGTACCCTCTTCACCTTAAATACACTTAAGGTTATGCATTAAAAGTTGTAAAATTAATTTACCAGAAACACTGAAAACAAAGGAACTAAAATACACCCAAAACAAAAGAACCTCCCAAAAGACGCACTTGTTGGTATCTGTCTTTTTTTTCTGTTTCTGTTGGTTGGGGTCTGCCATCCAACTGCTTTCTACTATAAGCTTTGTGATGCGGTCGGGCAGTGAATGGCTCTGCATAATTTAGCAATTATGGAAATGCGTGATTGTTGCGGTGAGTTGGCTGCTATGTATTTGCCTCTGTCCCTCTTTCTCTTTGACCAGTCACAGAGAACTGGAGTCCATTACGGATGCAGTTGCTCTTGAGGAGCTGCTTATCGAACGCGCGGTTTGGGGTTGGGGCATTTGGCTGCACTTTAGGCATTGGGCGCACATTTGAGCAACTAGCTGCTGGCACTTAACAACTTCATTAAAAGTTGTTTATGATCCTCGAAATTGATTATTCCACTCATACGTAAAGCGTCCCCAGACGCACAAGGCGGCATCTCTTCCCCTCCCCCGCCACTGCCTCTCTTTCTCTCTATCTCCACGCTCCTCTTCATCTACATTCGTGCCTTCGATCGAAGCACTCAAATCGCGTCGGGCGCGCGCTTAAGAAAACATGAAATTGATTAATGCATTTGGCTGCAACATTGAGGCACATACTCAGATACGGAGACTGAGGTGGAATCAAGCACAACCACAACGAGAAGTTGTATGGTAGGGGGAGGGGTAGGGTGGCTGGTGCCAGTTGGTATCTGCTGCTGATATGTAAATTCCTTCAAGTGGATTGCACTTTGCGCCAAAGACTCTCGACTCTCAACTCTCGAAGTCATTTCTTTTGGCTGTTTGTGCTCCAATTTTTACATTCATTTCGTGGCAGGGATCTCTGGCAAAACCAAAACACACAATTAATCTTTGCTCGCGTAGATGTAATTGTTGTTGTTGTTGTGGTGTCTGCTGCTGCTGGTGCTTATTATTGTTATAATAACGATGTGCAAAAGCACTTGTGGCACTTGAGCGGCACACTCGTGTTACAGCAAGATTGGGGCGCTCTGCATCTGGACAGAGTTCACGGAGGTGGCTGGGGGGAAAGCTGCCTCTTCAAAGTGCTTTTTGTTGTAGTACGATAAGACGGCGCGTATTTTTTTAATTGAATTGTTAAGCGCAGTGCAAAACTTAATTAATTTTGCAACTATATAACTTTGGCGACTTTATGGAAGCCAACGTCCGTCTCCATTGCATTCCTACTACTTTAACTCCCTGACTCCTCTCTATAAGTTTGTGTTTGGCAAATAAATTTGAAGCCGTCGCAATTTTCGTTGCGGGTGTAAAGTGGGTGGAGGCGTGGGTAAATTGTAGTTGGGTGGCGCTATAACAAGCATTTTTATTTATTATTGGCTTAAAGCGGGTTGGTAACGGAGCAGTAGAAGAAGAAGAAATAGTACAAAGGATGCAGGAGCCACTGCGTCTTTTGGCGCACACTGACAGAGACGACAAAACGAAAAACCGACAGACAGACGTATGTTGTTATTATTGCAGGGCTTCAACTACCCCCCAACCCCAAAATGTAGCAAAATGAAAGAAAAAAGGAAATATGTTTAGCTACAGTTGCCATTGGTTGGTTTTGCTGGTTAGTTGGTTTTGTGCCCTGCTTCTTGCCACACATTTCTTTTTTCTACAATTGCGCAAAATTCCAATTTGCAGTAAATTTTGCGATTTTTCCTTTATACGGACATACAAAACATTTTTAGTTTCCTGCTGGCTTTTCTTACCAACACATGCACAGAAAAATAGAGAAGGAGAAGAGACATTTATACTACATCTAGTTCAGGGCAGGAGGTAAGCAACCAACCCACTAACAAAAAGCCACCCACGCTCAGATGTCGCCCCGTAAACCATCAAAGAGCTCGGAGTCGTGGAAGGGAAGATCCTGTAGGAGCCAAAGCATCTGCGCTGCCCAGAGAGAGAGAGAGGGAAAGACACCTGACAAAGTTGCATGTTGACTACTTATAAATATTGTAAATGGGTTTAATAGAAGTCTGTTGACCATTTGCTAAAAGACTTTACATTATTCAATATTGTGTGACAGCACACTGATTGAACAGGACAACAAAAACCTTAAAAGTATTGGACAAAAGCAAACTAAATTAGCCTTTGAATTATTAAATTTAAGCATTTGAAAACTTTCCACCTACAACTTAAGGTTTGTGTTATATTTTTACCATTATTTCTTATAACACAACTGTGATTTTTCTGTATTCTTTGTACTTTTTCAAAGATTGTTTATTGCAAGTTTATTTTGACCGTCATAAAAGTTTTAAGCTGGCATAATGTGGATAAATAAACCAAAACACCAAAACTGATTGAAATAATAAATAAAAAATATGCGTTAAATGCATTTATAAATTTCAAATAACAAAATGCACTTTTACAAAACAGCTCGCCATAGCAAAGAAAACAAACAAATCGCTTTTCAAATGGACAACAACAGTAGAAAAGAATTGTTTTTCCACTCATTAAGCCAAAAACGCGTAGCCAAATAAACGAAAATAACAACAACAAGCACTTGAGCTAGGAGAAAACTTTGGGTGGGTGCCACAGAAAGAGGCAGATGAAGCGAACCGTAGCTAGTCGCAACCAACGAGCAGGCAAGCAAGCAGTTTTCAATTAGTTTTTAAATAAACTTTTTCCACACACATACGCCCCAACTTTCCATTTCCACACTATATAGCTTTTCATTTAAAAACGTTTTTTTGCGCCTTCGACTTGGAAGCATTTTGTTTATACAAAATCATGCCAATCGCCTGTCAATCATTTTCCAATGGCTGCCGAGCTCGTACATTGAGCACTAAACATGGCGGAAGTCGTCTGCTTAAGCTCAAACAGCCACAGCCCACAGCCACGAGAAACCTGCAAAATCTCTTTCGAATTGGAATCCAAATACAAACACATACATTGTACATACGTATTTATATTGGTCTGGGTTGGCCAACTAATTGAGTTTTGCTTTTAATAATAATAAACATAAGCTAGCAGCAATTGACTTGCGGCTTTTTCGAGAGACGTGCCACGTTGTGGGTTCAGTTGAGTTGAGCTATGAGCTGTGGACTGAGGCAACTTGAGGCATTTTACTTAATTGAATTCAAAACATGTCAAGTGAAATCAGCACGCCTTGGGTGGCAATCCTGGCAGCTTCAGAATGCTTTTGTCACACGGCTATGCCATAAGAGCTACTGCAGTAATTCAGCTCGACAAATGCAAACACTTGACCGCTCTTAGCCTCGCCCCCTCTTGTGTCTTCCCCTCTTAAGTGTTGGCTCAGCCGAAGAAGCTGCGCTTCAGCTGAGCCCCACTTGAGGCAGCGGCAGTGAGGCAAACTCACGCATGACAAAAGCTTTAAAGAGGGGCGTCTTCCTCTTACTCTTCGTCATCGTCATTGTTGTTATTATTATTACTGTTGTTGCTGTTGCTGTTGTTGCTTCTGCTTCTGTCTGTGAAGTGGGTGGCTAAACAATAACAACAAACACTCGTGACGCTGAGTCTGAATGTGTTTAGAGACCTCCAAAGGTGTTGGCGACTGCTGTTGCTGTTAACCCGAACTTGCTTATTAGCCATAACGCAATCACGCAATGATCATGTTATTAGTTTTTCAAGGGTCAATATTTATAATGGTGAATAATATTTTAGCAAGATTTTTAGGAGCTAAGTTAAAATCTTGAACGAAATAAATTTGTATTCATTAAAATATTATGTCAAATATTATCTTACTCTAAAGATTATCCAAATCGAAGGTTACCGATGCACACTGTTCCATATACAAAAATTCCAAATAGATTTTAACGGACAATAATCAGTGGTCAGACTAACTGATTAATATGCCATTGCATGGGTTTAAGCTCATCGTGTAGAATGCTTGTGCAAATTGTTGGTTATTTTATTTTTTTACTTATTATTAAATACTTTGAGTGAGTGATAAACATTGGTAATTAATTTCCCAACAGTTTTTACTTGCTGGCGGATTTTTTCGCACATCTCTCAGAGTCAAGTTAAGTGTGGCAAGCGCCAGTGGCTGACAATTATGAAAAGCTATTACTTTTATATGATCGGCAAATTAATAAAGCTTAAAGTGTTTGCCATATGACTTAATTAAATGTTGAAAAATTGCACCGTGGCGCTTGAATAATTGATGGGCAAAAGTGATGTGTTGTTGTTTTTGTGTATGTTATTGGCTTGTAGCAAGATTTGTTTTTGTTTTGTATTTCAATTGCATTGCACATAAGCAAATTGATTAGCCCCACTTGGCATTAAGCCTCACAACAAGTTGACATATACATAAGTCAAAAGTATTAAGCAAAGTTCTCATTTCTGAACTATTCAAATAAATAAACATCCAAACAAATACAAAGTCTTACTTCTGTTAATTTTCCTATTAGATTTACATTGAAGCAAAGGTCGAAGTTAAGCTCACACATTTTAATACGAAATTTAAAATTACTTTCTTAAATTGCTTTGCGTTCAGCATCTGCTGCACAAATTATATTTTCTAGGCTTCCCCATTTTTCAACAGACGACTTTTCCCAACGCCTCCTTGCTGAACTCCATTATTTTTCATAAGCAATTTAACCATCGAGCACTTAAATGTGCCCAATTTCCCTTACGATTTTCATGTGCGAAAAACAGCAAATTATGTGAAGCCACCAAAATGATGATGGATCACCAATCGCGCAACGCCATAAAACCGGCAACAAGTCAATAAGAACAACAGCCGCAAAGGTTTATCCAGCTCTGGCATAGGGCAGACAGACACACACACACACACACACACAATACACGCACACACACCTCAAATTCAATAGCAATAGCCATTTTTTGTGCTTCCCAGGCCCAAAGTGGAGTCGGGCGTTCGAATAAAAAAAAGCGAAGTGAAACGTTTTTGAGGTATTAACACTAAAGCGGCTTTAGCTTGACCAGTTTGCCAGTTTGTCTGCATATACTACTATAGACATACTCGTATACAGGCAAGCTTATGTAGAACATATACATTTATATATGTGTGTGTGTGTGTGTGTTTTTTTTTATGGCGGATTAGTGTGATCCGTTGCAATATTTTGAGCCAGCCGGTGGCAGCAGCGGGAGCAGCGTCTGTTGCATTGTTTTGCCGGTGAACAAAATATAATAATAACGCTGGTAACAGAAAGATTGTTGCTGTTGCTGTTGCTGCTGTTGGATGCTGCAACATGTTCATGCCTCATTATTTTTATACGGATTTTTGCGGTCCATTGAGATTGGTCGGTTGCCTTGGACTTTTGGCATCTCGGTTCTCAGGCTGCTGTTTTGCTGTTGCTGGTTAACTTTTTTTGTTAACGCTAGCAAAAAACTCAACTGCAACATACACAAAACAACATGAACAAAAAAGCACAAGCCGCCCAAAGTGCTCAAAAGTTTATTAAAATTCCAAGCGTAAATCGCAACAACAAAAAAATAAAGAAGAAAAAACAAACCAATGCCAACACATGTTTTCACGCCTACCCACAAAACAACGAAAGAACAGAAAATAAAAAAAAAAACACTAAAAACAAAGCAGTCAAAAGCTGTCAGAGCAACCGCCTTATATGCAGATTAGCCATATGTGGCTCTCCCAACTACTCTACCTATCTTGTTCTCTCTCTCTATCTCTTTAAATAAACAGCTGTCTCTTTCCTTTTTGTGAAGTCTGCATCTCTGTCACTCCTTTTACTTATGCAAAACTTAAGTTATTCAAATACAATTATTGTCAATTTTATTTATTATTAATGCGCATAATTGTCAAATTTGCCAAATTTATGAACGCCGTTAAGGAATCAGATATACTCGTACATGTATATGTATGCATTGATGTATATGTACACAATCATATGGACTGATTCAACTGGTTGCTCCACACGCACAACAGCTCCACCACCACCAACAACAACAACAACCACAACCACAATAACAAGAACGATGCAGTCTCGTCTCCTCCTTAAAGTTTATGCAAATCCACCGTCGACAGTCTGGACAAGATTTTTGTGCGCTTTGCGCTCAATCCGCACGAATTTATGAGACATGTTGAAATGCATCTCACCTTGATTATATGGGGCCGGGTCTTTGAAGCCACCAAAGACGTGAAGGCACCCCTCTATAGCCCCCCTTAGCCCGCAGATGAAGTTCGCCCATTGCCTCAGGCTGTGTCCCGCAATCACACATGCATACAAACATACAAACGATGATGATGTGTGTGTCTCACAGGTTTTGAAGATTAATGGCAACGCGTTTAATTTGTTTTTGGGTGTTCTGCTCAGTCTCAGCTCCTTGCCTCCACAAACTGAAACTAAAACTCGCAGACGAAGCCAAAGTCAAGAAATACACTCTGTGTATATATATATGTCTAAATCCTATGCACATGCAGTCTCGTGTAAAGTAATTTACTCACATTGACACGTCATCTTAGATGCAGAACTGGCAACGTAGAAGAGCGTATCATAGAGAAAAAGCCTAAAACTAGATGTTGATTTGGCCTGGCTAAAAAAGACATGCAAGTCGGCTTCGCGACTAACTTTATGGACTGCCAGACTGTTTGTTCGGTGGCATTTAGATATTGGGTAAAGTCATAGTTGAAAGTTTTAATACTGTTTTTATTCTTAGAGAACTTTTGTAATGCAATGACAAGTATTTGGTAAGATTGTAGAAAATTATTTGAAATCAGTACTATTAGTTATTCCTTGATTGGATTAATTGAATACGAGTATTATCAATAAGCTTCGGATATATGTTAACTCAGTCCAATGTTTATGTCTATGACACATCATTGCACCCCACTCAAGGTCTATTATTTTTGGCTGCTTTCGTAAATTCTTTTTATTCACCAGTATTATTATTACTTTCGACATGATATTAAGCAATTCATAAGCGTGTAATTTCGTTTAGCACAACGACGAAAAAAAAATAAAATAAATGTCTGCCGTTGATTTTTGACATCCAAATTGCAGCAGACAAAAAATTCAAGGCGGACTCCAACGAGCACCAAAAGCAGTCCCGATCCCAACCAATACCAAACCATAGAGCAGACAACAAGACATTGCTGTAGTTGTTGTTGCCTTTCCTTTTCTTTTTAATAACACAGTGAAAATGCTTTTTTAACAGCAAGAAAATTATAACGCATCAGTCACGACACGCAGACAGCAAAGAAGGTCCCCACAACAAACCCCTCATCTTCTCTCCACTGCCCTGTTTTTGCATGTGAAAATCTTTCAACAGAAAATTTCAAAACATATTTGCCAAACGTTTTGCGCTGCGCTTGGCGGCCATGTTTGTAGGGGAAAGAAAACTGAACAAAAAAACTAAAGAAAAAATACGAAAAGAAAAGATAAAGAGTGCAAAAGTTTTGTGTAACAGCAAAATGGTTTATTATGAAAGGAAATGAGGCATTTGGCAGCAGAAGGAAAACAAGGAAAAATCAATGAAGAAAAACACACACAGCACACGCGGAAACCAGCAAAACAAAATAAAATGAAAATAAATCTTTTAAAAGTAAAAAACAAATCAGCTTTGCAGCTTTTATAATAAGTATGCAAATTACACTTAATAACATGAACCAGCCGTTGCATAAATTATCAAAACGACGTAAAAAAAAAGAGAAAAAAACAACCAAAATTAAGAATAATACATATGAGAAAATCTTGTAACAAGAATCAATGACCTGACTAGTTTGAGAAGTCTCTAGCGATAGCAGCCGACTGTTCAGCAAACTGTCTAATAATAATGAAATATTTCCCTAAGAAAACAACAAATTTGGATGCCCCAAACTATCAGCCACAAAGGCTTTGTACGACATGGTTGTCAATGTGAATAGTGTTTTTGGTGTTTGTGTTTCTGTTATTTATGTTGCTCGATGCGGCCATACTAATTTCAAATTTAAATCTTTCGCTGTGACCTTTCATGCCTACCAACCATATCGAGAGATACAAACATATGAACATTTATTTATATATATATATATATATATATATATGAGTGTATTTTTTCTTAATTTTGAAAGCGTATTAAATTACACACGAACACACACACACACGCTCAATGCACGCTCCCCCGCCTTCAACAAGTTGAAACAAGAATTTCAAGTATGTTTAACCCAAAACACAACCGAAACAGCCCAAAACGCAGGCCTCTGATTCCGTTCGGTTCAGTTCGGTTCTGTTCTGTTCTTTTCTGGGTCTGAGTCGTCGCCTTTTTGTTTCTGGTTTTGGTCTCCCTGGCATGCCCTGGGCCGCGGCTTAAAGTATTTCACAGGAAATCTTCGGAAACGAAACCCCAACGCAACAATATGTTCTACACACATTTCTTATTATCATTTTTTTTTTCGCTTCTTTTCTCCGCTCCGTTTGCAGCAGTGTTGTGTGAGAAATCGAAATCCCAAAAACTAAATCCCTATAATGCCTTTAAGGGGGGCAAGAGCAAAGACTGGAAAAGACCCACACACACACACACCGACATACAGCACTCACGCACGACTACATTCTTGTTGTGTACATGTGTGTGTGTGTGTTTTGGTATTTTATTCTTTTCTTTTTTTTGTTTTGTTCGCTTGCTGTTTGTTTCAGAGTCAGCAGAGGAGTCAGATGTAGGGAATCGAGCGTGCGCACAGTCTATAATAATGATAAGATGGCTCTTAATCAGAAAATTTATATTTATACATGCATACGTATATATATTATGTGTGTACGTATGTATGATGGAGCCCCAGCATTTAGTTGTTGTTCCAGCCTTTGCTCACACTGGCTGACGTTGTTGTTGCTGTGACTCTGGCTGATGCTGATGATGGGTTATGCCCGTTTATAATTATGGGTCCTGTCAAATGCTAAATGAAGGGCGCATCAAAAGGCAGCCAGCAAGTCACAAGCCATAAAATTTTCAGTTTAGAGAGCGTTACGCTATGTTGCAGATTGTTCTTATTGCTTTTGTTGCTGCTGTTGGTTGGCTGATGCGCGTTTTTATTTCTCACATTTTTTTTTTTTGGCCATTTTGCAGCAGCTGGGCGTGAGTCTGACTGCATTGGGCATTTTCATTGGTTGGAAGCTGCTATAATATAATTAAAGAGAAAGCTTACCGCTTGCACTCGTTCCGAAATTGTCTGCAATGGAAGAGAAGAGAAGAAAGGTTAGTCCGAGAATGCATATAATAAATTTTCTGTTAAACAGTATACGAGGAAATGGATATCTAAACGCCCACCTTTCACTCTAATTTAATTAACGCTACCAGCAACAAAATACAACATATTAACTTGGCCATAATCCGAAGCCCAAGCCAACACCAGCAAATGAATTATCTTTCTCAACAAGTTCAAAAATTTCTCAGACCACAAAGCTTGGATCACAATAAATCTTTTTTTGACCCAGGCTCAAATCACTGTTCGCCTGCAGACCAAAAAAACAAAATAAAAAAAATAAAATGTTTTAAATTTTCGTGCAGAATTTGACCACATAATGTGGTTGTTGCTGTTGTAGCTATAAAAATATGATATATATTCACACACTCTCGCACGCATTGTGCAACAGAACAACAAGAAGTGAGTTGAGCGTATAAAAGGGAGGAAGCGGGGAACAATGGCAATCAATCAAAAAAAAAACTATGGAACCTCCGGAATCAGCCCGAAGTGTGAACCAAAAATATTTGGAGCAAATCAAATGCAGCAAATCGGAATGAAAAAACCAACAACAATAAATACATTTAATACAACAAAAGCTGCCCTTTAAAGCTATACGAAATAAACTTTTTTTGCTTGTGCTATATATATTCTCATTCAACACTTGTTTTTCGATTTTTTGTTTTGTTTTTCGAATGGATTTTTCACACGCAAATCAAATCTGTTGGTTTTTATAGTTTGCTGCTCCGGTTTTATGTTAGGTTTTAATAATCATTTTTAATGCTTGAGGCATTATGCAAATTTGAGATGAGTTTACCTAAATCCAGTCAATCTTATATCTCATCTGCCTTGTTGCTTACTTTTCTGTTTCTTTTTATTAAGTTTTTTTGTTTTTTAGCTTGTTTTTTTTTTCTAGATATAGATCGCGTAAAATATTCGTGCAGCTTTGGAATTAACCTTAACGAGAGAGCATTGGCCATTTGCCATTCCTTGTATTCTTTATGGCCAACAGGCAAGGGCTCGAACTATGTGCCACGGAAATGCCAAAAACAGACTCCAAAGACATGTGAAAACATGTGAGTGTGTTTAAAATAACTAAGAGCAGCTAGAACTTGCCATGCCACATACTAGTATGCGTGATAATGATCTAGGCAGCTGATTGAGTTCCATTGGTCAGTCAGTTTCTAGGTCTTACTGATGGCAAGGATGGTCACGCATCTTCCGACTTCATATATACTCTATCAACAGTTGCTACAAAAATGTTGTTTGGTGTTCAATATATAAAACGTAACTAAAGACATTTCAACAAAAAACCTACACCACAAGAAATATATGTAAGCACATGGACCTTAGATTGAAAGGGTGTTTAAGGGTGTTTGACTATTCTTGGTAATTTCTTTCATCGGTTTAAGTTTGTGGCCTCCATACTTTAGCAGTCATTTAGCCACTTTGTAATAACATGGCTAAGAGTATTTTGTGAACTGAACGTTGGACTGCTGTAACAGCTTCGTTGCCTTCGCATACTGTGCTTCTTCTCCAAGTGTTGTCTCGTCTTTCGTTGTCATTTAAGTCATCGAACACGCATTGCTACATTGTACACTTGGCTACATGTGTACAATGTTTTGGTAGTGTCCGTGATGGTGCTATAGCTGCTGCTGCTGCTGCTGACTGTGGTATCGATGTCAGTGTCCTGGCACTGTCGGCCATTGCTGATGTCGCAGCACAGCCGCAGTTAATAAATAATCGTCTTAAGTTGATGCGGTGACTGTCGGCCTGTCGCTGTTCGCTGGGTGGTTCGTTGCTTTGCTGGTTCTCACCAAGGCCTCCTCCAATGCGACAGATTAAGCCCGGCTCACACCAACACACACTCACGTACATACATATATACATTGCACTTTTTTTTAAGTCGCGGGCAACAAAAAAAAAAGTATCTTTCGGCTTGTTGCATTGAAGAAAGCAAACTTCAACAAAGAAAAAAACCAAAGAAAAATAAAAGACCCGCGCTCACATATTCCAAAAACGTTTCAATGAATGTCGCCAACGCAGTGCCTCAATTTTTGTCACTCTTTTTGCTCTCTCTCTCTCTCTCTGTCTTTCTCTTGCGACTTCACTTACACAGGCAACAACAAAAGTCGTGTCTGATCCCATTTTAATATTCTAGATACTTAAATAAAATACGTGTCTGGCTTGGCCAACAAACGTTTATTGTTTGTTAATTGATTTTGCTGGAAGTTTGTTGTCGCCGTCGGTTAAAATGCAAAGTGCAGCTTCGAAAAAAAAAAAAAACAAAACGAAACAAAACAAACTTTGCCCGAAAAGAAACAACAACAAAAATTGGCATTTGGTATGCAAAATTTGTTTGGCCCGTCGACTTGGACAACTTTTGTATGGTGGTAATCGAAGCAGGGGGCCGGTGGCAGGGTCTCTGGGACTGGCTCTTTCGCGTCTTTGGTTTCTGTTCGTTTCGTTCTCTCTGGGCGCAATTAATTTGCAGACAGCGTTGATGTTCAAGCTCAGCCTTGAGAGCTCAGTTCAGTCAAACAGTTGACAATTGTCAAGGACTGCAACAAACAGTTTGACAGCTACGACAATGGGGGAGTGGGAGTGGAGTGAGATGAGATGAGTCTGCCTTGGGTCATTTAACGGTAATTACCAAAGCGCGACAGCAAAAGAAGTTTTCTGCGAAAAGAAAAACGTGTGGAGTGTGGTAAGAAGAAAAGCGACTTAGCCAAACTAGACTTGGTTCGGTTCGGTTCAAGTGCCGACAAAGCTGACCAAGTGAAGCATAAAAATGAAGCACCCAAAATGCCAGGGAAAAGCTAAAGAGACTACACGATTTTCCAAGCGCGACTCCAAGTCTATTTATGTGACTATTGAAGTGGACCTCGACTCTGCACCATTCTGCACCGCTTGGAACCACTTGGCTCCACACCACTCCACTTCTCCACGTTCTCAAGTGGTTCTGTTTAGGCGGCTTTGGCTTTGATTTTTGCTTGATTTCTTTCAAAATCAAGCCAGACACGAGTACGAAGACGGACACGGGAAAGGGCGAAGTGTTCCTAACCGAAATAGAGATGCAGATGAACCGTATACAGCAACAGAAACAGAAACACAAACAACAGAAAGAGACGACCCCAAAGTGTTGTTGCTGTTTTTGTTGTTGTTCACTGACTGTGACGCCATTTTCAGGTAACAACAGCAACAGCAACAGCAACAACAACAACAACAGCAACAAGCAACAATCAACAGCGTATGCAAAACGAAGTCTCGCAACGTCGTAGAGACGTTGAGACCCAGGCCCATGGAGTAGAAGAAGAAGAAACATGTCCAAAGGCGAACCGCCAAAAGGATAATCAGCAACAATTTAGTATTATTACACCACGTTCGAAGCCATCGAAGTCTAAAGCTTAAGAGCCACAAAAGCACGAAGCAAGGAGAGGCCAAGGCAGAGGGGCAGTCGCAAAGCAAAGCTGGAGCGCACACAAAGTTGTCTGTCAGATGGATTTTTTTTTCATTTCTTTTCTTTGTTGTTGTTTTTTTTTTTTTTTGTAAGCCACATCTATAGGAGTACATGTATAGCCACGAGGCCAAAACCAAAGCCAAAGCCAAAGCCAAAGCTGAGGCCGAGGCCGAGACTGTGGCTCAAGTATGCATTTCAAAGAAAATCATTATTATCGATGCGGCAAGAAGGAGAAGAGGATGTGGATGTGGATGTGATGCTGAACCTGAAGCTGTAGCTGTAGATATAGCCAAAGAGACGAAAGACTTAAAAGAAGACTATAGAGAGATGGAGACTGTGGGACGGCATTTGGAATGGGGATTTGGTTGAGCTGCAAGTTCGTTCGTTCATATTCGTTCCTTTTGGGTATTTTCATGTGGACGTAGATTGAGTTTCAATGGAAAAATGATTTGCAAATTGACTTTAACGAATTGCTCGAGTGAGCAACCTGCTGGCACTTGGAATTTTGATTACAGCATAGACATGCACACTCACACTCACACTCACACACATGCACACAACGAAGAGAAATGCATGTGTGTTTGTGAGTGTAATGAATATTAGATGAAAACTTGTATATAATTGGCACGCATTGCCATAGAGAAAACTCCGCCCCCTTAGATTAAACTAAGCTTACTCAGCTAAAGTAAAAACTACACTCTCCAACAAAAAAAAAATAAAATAAAAAATGATGTGCAATTACATAATAAACATACATTAAAAACTTAATTAGATTTTTAACTTTATACATAGTAATAACTGGTATCATTATCTAAACGTCATTGAAAGTGCAAAGAAAAAACTGCATTTGAAAAACAATGAGAAACTCCTGCCACACAGGCGCAACTCTTTTATGCGTTTGGAACGAATTGTTGTGGCTGTGATGTGAATGTCTGCTTCTGATCCTGATCCATTGGCTGATGCCACATGGCTTTGAAACGCCATTATCAGAATCATGGCCATAGACGATGCGACTGATGATGTTGCCAGTTGTTGCTGTTCTTCTTGTTGTTGCAAGTTGGCAGGCGGAGCAGTTGGCCAACTGGCTGACTGGAAGTGCCTTTGTTTGGCATTTTGTGCTGCGCTGGCCTGTGGCAAGTTCGTATATCATTATAGAAATTACCTACTGCGCCACAGTGTGGCAACCAGGCAGGCAGGCACGGAGGCAGGCAGGCAAGCAGGCAGCGGCCATTGTTAGTAGTTTGCCATTAACGTTAACTCTTTGGCACAATCTTAACCAACAGATCTCTTTCTGTGGCCGGCGATAGCAGCAATAGCTAGCAACACCAACAACACAATCGCAAAAAAAATATAGAAAAAGAAAAACAACAATGCAACACTACTGTCATACGGCAGGTTGCTATTTAACTAGCCACGGAACCAAAAACAAAGCATATATATATATATATATACAGTTGTGAATTGATATTGTAAATCAATGAAATCGAATCGAAACGAAACATTGACGTCAACTCAGTTCGCATGGGTCACAAGACTGATGAAAGATAAGTGCAGGAAAATACCTTTATTGACGTTCTTTCCTATGAATATTGTTGGCTAATAATTGTTTCTTTCCAACCTAACTAACATTGAGTTAAATGAGTTACAGTAAATTCTTCTCTAATCCTCGATATATTTGTCAATATTATACTTCACTTACCAGGACTACCAAGGAAGACTGAGGAATACAATCGCCGGGAGGCGTCTGCATTGCGAGCATCGGCAGGTGAGGACCATTCTCTTCGACACCATCGTCCTGAAAAATAATAGAAAAGCCGAACGTTAGTTAAACGATATCAAAAGAGTATATATTACTAGCTACGAAAGAATTCATTTAAAGTTGAACTTATAACAAGTTTCTATATCATATTTTTTCTGGTCTTCAGTTCCTTAGACTGCTTAATAATTATAAAGCTATTCAAATCAATTTCAATTCGATAACTGTCTTTCTGTCTCATTGTCTAGTTGTCAACCTAAAGATTTTCACTATATTGACAGTATGTTAAATATGTTAAGCCCAGCAAACACACACACACACACACACACCTCAATATAGCAGTTAATACTTGGTTGAGCAGCTTTTCGTCAGCAGTCTCTGACAGGTGGAACGCCTTAAGCCTCACTTCCTTTCCACCCACAACTATCTCAAGTCCAAACCACGCCAGAAAACCGCACCACCCGCACACCCACACACTCGACTGCCCTTTTATAGACACTTTAAGCACACATTAAACTTTAAATGAAATACGTAGTGTCTCAAAAAAAACGAAAAGAAAAGAAGATGATTTCAAAAAGAATGAAAATGGCGCTAATAATAATTTGGTTTATTGGCTCTAAAGCAGAATAAAGACACTTGGCCAAGTGGTGAGGCGTTTTCCATACCCAGCAACAAGGGGTGGTGATTACCCACCACCACTACCACCAACACCCACTTTCTATTATTTTTTTTTTAACTTTAAGAGCGACGCACCTTTATTTAAATTCCAACTTGGACAGTGCAACAGCAACAGCAAACAACAACAACAGCAGCGTCTGCTTCGTTTTCTTAATGGGCAATTTTCTTGGTAGTAATGGGCACGTTTTATGAACGCTTTTGTGGGGTGTTTATCGTGTACACAAGGGGCATGACACCCCTACTCCACATTATAAATATACATAGCAAAACAACAACAACAACAACAAATGCAGTTGGAGGGTTGACAATTTTACGCTGTGCTTAGCTTTTAAAATACAAATATTAATGGCATATTAGATTGCACCACCTGTCTGTTTAACAATAATAAACCAAATAAAAAATATATATATTCTTATAGCCTAATTATAAATAAATGAACTCAAGAAAACAAACAAAACAAAAGCAAAAGCAGAAATCAAACAAATTAATTGAGTTGAAGCGCGACAAAAGCCCCAAATTGTTCGCACATAAATCTTTACACTAAAAATTTTATTGTCATTTTTATAGTTACAAAAACCAAAAATAAAAGAAAAAAAGAAACAGACATACAAAATATAGCAGCCCGAGCCAAACAGTCTGCGCTGAGGTATTCGCCCTCTCGCTCTATTTCTCTGCGAGAGCAAGCAATAGCAATTTCCCCGTCGGCGTATCGTAAGCGTATCGTAAGTTGAGCGGTTGCTAGCTCATTGCTTATATCGTAAGAAGGCAGCGCCATTGCTTAGCTCTTGCAGCTGTCGCACATGAGCAAACGAGATGGCAAGAGTTTAATACTCTCTCTCTGTGTTGTTTGTGTGTGTAAGGCGAATTTGAAGGCGAATTGAGTTGCGAGTCGTGGCGGCCAGTCAATTTTGCCTCTTCTTCTTCTTCATCATCTTGAGTACAATATTTCTGTTGTTGTGTTTGTTATTGTTGTTGTAGCTGTTGCTGTTGCTGTTGGCGCTTTTGTTTGTAGACGCCAAAGCCAAGTTAATGATTTTGTGAACTAACTTGCCTGCTTTATTATGCAATGTTAAATCAATAAATTGACAAAAAAAAAAATAGAAGTAAAAATGTGCGCGACTTTAACTAACGCCATGCGGGAAGAGCCGCTTTAAAATGTATTTTTAGTTGTTATTTTTGCTTGTTCATTTTTGTAGACCCACGAATTTATGACATTTTAAATAGCCAGAGCGTTTTTGTCACAATTCGTTAAAGCTAAATATATATGTACATACTATTTAAAAAAAAACCCCAATCAGATTTTTTCCATTTTCTCTGCAGATATTTATAGCGGCAACTATTTTCAAGTGTTATGCTCCCCTTGCCACATTTCCCGCTCTGGCTGACAGTCGTTTTTAAGTGCTGATAAATGGCGCTAGATGGCGCTGTGCATTGATTACGAGTCGATGAGAAAATGCTTAAAAAGCCCTTAAAATGCATTTTGAGCTCTCTATATTCTTATCAATGCCACAAAGTTCAAATATGCAACTCGAACAACAAAAATATTCGTAGTGGTGGTGAGAGAGTGACACACATTACTACACACACACACACACACACACACACCCATTCGCATCCAAATATAACGAATTTTCCATAAAGCAGACATTTCGACATATTTGTTGTTGCTGTTACGAGTCGAAATAGAAATGTGCCACCCCAGACAACAACAACAACAACAACTCAAACTAAATACAAAAACAAATTTGAACCCCAAATATGCCCATCGTCTATGTTCTATGTATCATTGTATCTGTCCGTCTTTCTCTCTCTGTGTGTGTGTGTGTGTGTGTGTTTAGATAAAATTGTGTTTTCGAAAGTGACAGTTGAAATGATTTATCACTTGCCAGCGACTACTGCACAAGGCGCAAACGGCTACCATTCACTCCACTCCACTCCACTTCACCCCCACCCCCTCCCTCTCTTACTACAGCACCAACTCCTCCTCCGCTTATACTTTTTGGTTGTCTGTCGTCAAAGTTTTTAGCAGCGTTGCGTTCGTCGCTCGCATTTTTATTGTAGTTGTTCTTGTTGTTGTTGTTGTTACTTTCTGTGTAGCAAGAATTGAAAATTGCTTCTTTTTTTTTTTGGTCTTTCGTTCACAGAACTGCTAGCAGCGCCAACCCAACCCCCTCAATCCTAGGCACCTACACCCGCTATCTACGTGCCTGCAACATTGTTGCCATCACAATCAACTTCATCTTTCCAATTTTCTACTATTTGGCTTTGTTGCCCCACACCCAACCCCCTCCCCCCTTCTCTTGACCGAATCCTACATCCACCCACGCACCCTCTTTCCACTACCTCCCCCCGCCGAGGAACATAACATTTTTGTTGTTTCGGCTTTTTCATATGAAAATTTAATTCCAGCTCCCCAACTTTGGGCCACCCAGTTGGCCCCATTCTACATATCTACCCACCCCTGCCTCTTTTCCTATCTTGCTCTATGTGCGTGTGTGTGTTTGTGTGTGTGTTGCGAGCTAATTTAAAAATTTTTGTAATTTTTTCGCCTTGCTCTTTTGGAATTTTTGCAATGCGCGACAAAATGATTTATGTCGCTGCCTGCGCAAAATTAAAAATATTACAAAGCAACAAGAGCAACAGCAACAAACAGACAAAACGACAACAATGTACACATTTAAATAACACACACAAAATGAACACAAAACGTATATTCATATATATAAAAAACCAAATGAATATATTCTTTTTTTTCATATTTTAATTTGTGTATATTTTTTTTGTGCTTTGCTCCGTGTGTCACTTTTAAAAACTTTAAATGAAAATGTTGCAGTGAATATTTTTGTTTGGCTTTTACCAATTTTATGCCAAACAATTTCCAATGACGGCCGTGCGTTAAAATTCTATCTATACATATAAATGTATATGTATGTATGTTAAAAAAAAAGGAAAACCGCAGCAATTTTTCATCATTTTGCACGTGTAAATTTTCCAATTGGTTGAACGCGTGAAATGCCAGCGGAGCTGGGGAGGGGTTAGTCTAGGGTAACTGGGTGTTCCCTTGGTGGGCGTGGCCGAGTCAATGCCCTAATGAACTTGGCTACAGATTCTTAACGGATGAATACAAAAAATACAAGAAGTATTTATTGCTGTCTACTTATACATAATATATATATATAAAACTGCAGCAATCACCGTCGGCTATTTTCCAGACAGCAAGCAACGAAGTAAGAGCGCTTAAATTGGGAACCCAAGCATTAATTCTGCGCCTCTGTGTTAATGTAAAAAATGTTTTACAAACCGCACAACGACATCGACAGCCAAATGAATATTTAAGTGCAAAGGTATTACACGTTTAAATGCTCTTTAATCACAAACTGATAGAAAGAGTGGCAATTATAGGTAATTATCTTGATTGACAACAATAAAGTCATTCGTCTTATTCTTTTGTTTTTGTTTTTTTTTTTCAAAAGAAACGTCAACACTTGGGAAATAATTATTAGTTAATGATATCAAGATCAATTTTAAAGTGATGTCGTGAGTTTTAGTTGATGCATTTATATTTCAAGTAAAACGAAATTATTTTTACATATATAGCAAATATATAATAACAATTGTCACTTGCTTTTTTCATTTCAGGATTTTTGCCATTTTACACAAATGAAAATTGTAAATTGTGCTAAAATCCGCTAAAGCCGCGCTTAAATGAGCCGACTTTTCATTCATCTCTCTCCATCCGTCTCTCATTCTACTATCTGACTCGTTTTTTAACAGCATTCTATTTTATTTGTTGTGTTTTTATTCGCATTTTGTTGTTGTTTACTGCAACGTTTTGCTGCTTTTTGTGTTATTATTCACGTGCCCAAACGAATTTTGTATGCAAGTTTTTTGTTTTTTGGTTTTTTGTTTGTTGCTTTTGTTCGTTGTTTGCCATTTTTGTAAGCACTAAAAGGCAAGAGCGACACTTTTATTTAGTTAGTTTTACTAAATACTCTACGCTGATTAAGTTTGCATTAAACTAAAGTGATTTTGATTTGATTTAAATTAATTTAAATAGAAAATAGTTAATTACAAATCATACATATATTGCTGATTAATACAAATTTTACTTTGGCAACTCTATGTTTCGGCAGTAATATTATCTTTTTTATGTAGGGTAACCCTAATGCTGGCATTCTCAACTTGCAATTTTTCACCTATGTGTAAAGTTTGGCCGGAAGGTGGCGCTGCTGCAGCTGCTTTACGACTGTACAAAAACACAACAGCAACAACAACCGTTGTCTGTCTGTGTAATGCCATTGTTGTTGTTGTTGTTGTTGTTGTTGTTGCTGCTGCTGTTTGCAGCCATTTTCCGTTGTTTTTCGCTCCGGTTTTATTCCAACATTTTTTTTCCATGGCGACGTGCGCTACATTTTTGTTAAATTTAAATGAAAAAAAGCTTTTCG
Source organism: Scaptomyza caliginosa (assembly GCA_035044725.1). Lineage (NCBI taxonomy): Eukaryota > Metazoa > Arthropoda > Insecta > Diptera > Drosophilidae > Scaptomyza > Scaptomyza caliginosa. The sequence goes on along the minus strand of JAWNNR010000215.1, from coordinate 281,644 downwards.
CGCATAGTTATGAAAATAATGGCAGACTTAAACGTGCACACAGAGTGCAAGGGAGAGGGAGAGGGAGAGGGAGAGAGAACGAGAGCGCGTGAGTGAAAGAGAGCAAGCGAGAGAGATGGTGTGATTTGCGATGCGCTTTAAGTGCAAGCGAGATAGTTTGAAAAGTTGTTGCTGTTGCTTTGTGTGTTCGGTGTCTAATGCAAAAATGCAACCATAAGCCCAAAAATGGATTTCAAAAGCTTAGTGTTTATTTGTGTTAGTGTGTGTGTGTGTTAGTGTGTGGCGTTAATGTGGGCGTGGCAGGCTTAACTGGCATATGGCAGGGGCTTTCAAACAATTCGATGTCGATTCCGATGGCAGCTTGCAAAATTCAATAAAATTACAAACAAAAACAAAAAGAAATAAAAAAAACGCAGAACATGACTTGTAACTTAAGCAAGGCAAAAGTTTGTCACCAGCTCGGACATGAATCTGCAGTTTCCACTCTCTTCCCCATTCCATTTCCCTGCTGCCCACCTGAGCCTCCTTATTTTGTTTGTCAACATATCGCTTTACACTTGAAATGAATTTGAAAGTCAGACGCACACACAGCTCGTAACTCTTTGCTTTTTTACACAAACATACAGATATGCACACACATCAAGAAGACACACACGGCGCACAACAACATACACAAGAAACAGCATCATCAACTTTTAGAGATGCCATTGCCCAGGGTCTCTCTGTGCTGTGTATCACCTTACCCGCCTCTCTCTCTCTCTCTCTCTCTCTCTCGTTTTTCGCTGCCTTTATCTGAGTTCGCGACTAATATAAACGTACAATGGACCAACTTAAGCTGAAATGACAGCTGCGACATGTTTTGCGTAGGCGTGTGCGATCTGCAACAACAACAGCAACGTTTTCAAGGCACATGTATGTGTTTTTTGGTATTAATTTTTCTTGTTGCCAGCCAGTCAACCAGGCAGATAGAGTGTGTTCGAAGCATTTGCCCCGTTGTCTGAACTGACAATAAACTTTATCGCATTCATGTGAATGCACTTTATGACACCTACACACCTACACGCACACGCACACACACACACACACACAACAAACTTGTTTCTTTTTCTTTCGTAAGTTTTGCTTAAACATTTCAATAATATTTAATACCAATATCAAGATGAGTTTCCTACTATTGGTGTATTAAAGATATATTCAAGCATAATAAACAATGGTTTTTCAGCATGAAATAAGCTGAAATTTGATGAGCTATTACTACTGCTAAAGTTATCAGCCCAAGCGTTGCTTTCCCCTTTAACCATCGCCCTTGCGGTCAGTCAGTCGTCTGGCAGGCGAGCCTCGTGACTTGATGCGGCTCAGTCGTCCGTTGCGTTGGTCACGTGACCCTAATAAATCACAGAATTAATGTTACGTAAAATGGAGTTGCGCACGGCTCTTCCAAAATGCAAGTCCTTCACAGCATTCACTGCCCTTATATATATATAAATATACACTAAAGAAAAATTCAAGCATCAAAAATGCAATTTGAATTGTCATCAAATGTCAGCTAAAATAACATTTTGACACAAATATCTACATCTAAGAAACTAGGATTTCAGTGTTGATTTAAGATTAAGTTTAGATATATTTATAAATATCAGTTAAATTATTGTTCGATTTCTTTCTGAGTGTAGCAAAATCAAAGCAAAACAGGATCAAAACCAAACAGTATTTTCCCAGTTTCGGTTACAGTTTTACTTTTGCTCGAGTGAAGAGGAGGAAACTGTGCCAGCCGGAAATTGAAAAACGTTTGCGGCATTTCTGATAAGAGAACCGCCCAGACAAACAAATCGTGAAACTATATTAAAGTACACATACTTACAAACATTCAGACTAAACTCAATGTATGTGTGTCAGCTAAGAGTTCAGATTTTTATGGCTGCTGCTTAATTGTCTGACATTTTTTAATAACACACACACTCACACATCTATTTACAGCACATACAATCAGGCGTGTGTGTGTGTGTGTGTGTGTGTCTGTTACATTTGGCGTCTCACTTGCACATTAAGACGCAGGCGCATTAACAACCACAACAACAACAGCAACAGCAGTAAGAAGGAGAATAACGTGTAGCCATGAAGCGCCAACATTACGGCCATTAAAAATACCCAAAACGACAACGACAATTTCCTCATTATCGTAAAATTTATTCAAGCAAAATAAATTCATTGGTCGTTAACCTTGACACTGGTTTTTCCTTTGCTTCTCTCTTTTTTTTAACACTCGCACACATATTCTCTTCTTGTCTGTGTATATGTTGTTGTGAGTGTGTTTGTGCACATAAAATGTATGCTATGATGCGTGTTAAATAGTCGCTGTCATTCTGCGTCTGCAACTTGCCAAATGTGCGTAAGTGAGACTGTGTTTTGTTGTGACTGATACATTTTATAGAGCCAAGTTTTTGGCGGCTGAACTTCTGAGTTCATAAAAACGAAGCAGCTTTAAAAACACCCCCTTGCTTTCTAAGGGGGAACAGGGCCTGTCCAGCAAATTGCCATTACTTGCAGTTGATGCATGACTCGACAGGATTTAAACAAAGGGCAACTGAGTAATATTTGGAACTCACAAACACATAAAGCTTCGTATAAGTAGCTGTTCACAAACACACTCAAACACAGCACAAAATGACGCCAGTAAGTATGCTACAATAATCGATAAGTGCGTGCTGTAAACATTATACAGTCATGTCCATAAAAAGGGAACAAAAACTAACAAGTCGCAAATCGATACAAGTTGTGTTATTAAAGTGCAAATGTTAAGTGTTTGATTTGAGTTTGCTTGCTTGCCAAATGAATAATACCCATTATACGCAAAATATAAAAACCAATTATTTTAACTTCTTTACGCCATTTGCATTATCATGATTGTATAGTTATATGTAGTCGTGTGTTTAATGTTTTGTTTGTTGTTGCTTACTGCTTGACTGCACACACATAACAACAGCAGCAAACACACACACACACATACACAGAGAGACAGACAGCGTAAATTTGGTTGTGTGATTTGTCATGGCAAACTCGCGGTCTTGAGTCGCATTTAGTTAGGCTGAGCAATCTCCTTTTGTTTTAGGATTGTTCTCTCTTTCTATATATGTTCATACCTCTCATTCTTCAGCTGACTGACTGACTGACAGTTGGATGTGTGGAAGGGCTTACCGCCTGTTGGGGCTGCCTGTTGTTTATAGTGTTAATGTGTCTTGTTGCAAGTACTCTACAAATGTTATTGTTCTTGTTGTTATTGGGGAGTCTGTGCGACACTTTAGAATTGTTTCGACTGCTTTCTGTCTGTCATTTGAATTTATGCGCTGAGTTTCAGCTCTGCTTAAAACTTGTTGATTTACATAAGGCGAACTATAGATTTATTAGCATTGAAATTGAAGCCATGTCTACTCCATGCTTAAAACAACTAAAATAGCTTTCTAAGTATCAATTATGGTTTTCAACAAGCTTAAAGCTGTATTATTAACAAGAGTTCAACAAATTTCCCTACATAAGAGACTGAATAAGCTATTCATATGTTAATAAAATTCTTATGATTTACTATATCAAAAGATACAATTTCGATAACACTATAAATAACGGCTAACTGAACTCAAGAAATTAAATAAAAGAATAAACTTTAAAAAAAAATTCACCAAAAACTGCTAACCATATAAAATGAAGAAAATCCTATTTCATGCGCAGACCAAAAAAGGTCCCAATGTGTGTGTGTGGGTGTGCGTGTGCTGGATTGTGTATGTGGCAGCTGTCTGTATGCGTATTGGCGAGGAATTCAACAACGACAACGTCAGCGACTCCTTCGTCAGCTCCCCTTGCTCTTCTCAATCCCACCAAACAGCGACTCGGACAAACGCTGCTCGGCGTTTTCTGTTCTCTGTGTCCTTTTCGCTGTGTTCTGTGCTTTTGTCGTTGGAGTTGAGCTCAGCTCTAGCTCAAAAGTTGAGTTGAGTTCAGTTGTCGTCATCATCATCATCATCGTTCTTTTATATAAAAACCGACAGCCAAGGAAAATGCCCCCCCCACACACACACATACACACAAAGTCTCAACAATTTCACTGCAGCTCCCACTTTGCTATATTCCTTCGTTTCTTTTTTCTTTTTAGCTCTGTGTATTTTTTTCCCATTCCTTTTTTTTTCCAGTCAGCAGAAAAATTCTTATACACGAGAGCTGCGTGTTTTTGTTCTTTTTTTGTGTGCTTCTTTCAGGCAACGTTTTGGCGCTCGGTGCTCTCTCTCTTTTGTGGCGCCTGCTCCAGGCGCTGTATGTGTGCATGTGTATGCTTAAGTATGTGTGTGTGTGTGTGTGGTAGTCAGCTCACTTTTCTTTTGAATGATTCGATGATTTTAAGCGCCTGCGTTATATGAAAACCAATCGCATCAAAGCACCCCATTAAATTTCATCGTCAGGCATATATCCTTGCCACACACACACACACATGTACAAGTACAAACAGACATGGAGATAAATAGACAGACAAAGGACATGGCATAGAAATAACAACAGCTGCTGCTGCTTGGGTTGACTCCACATCTGCATCCTGCATCCAGCATCCAGCAGTATCAGCAGTCGTCGTCTGCTCCTTTCAATAGCAGACGCGAGCTCTGCCCCAAGGCAATGTTTGTGTTGTATAGCACACATATATGCCATGGAAATCCGTCAGCCCAGACATTGCAGCTGATGTACACACCCCCAACACACACACCCAGCACACCGCCAGAGCCATGACGCCTGCATTGTCATCATTATGTGCTGACGGCGTAAATGGCTCTATCAGCGCATTGTGGAGCCAGCAGCCAGGCGGTGCCGCCTTTTGGGAGCCTTGTGCATATGACATGTGTGTGGATATGAAAAGCTTCAGCTACTGCTGCTGCAACGAGGAGTCGACTCTTTAAGGCACAACTCGCTTTTGTTTGAGCTCAATTTGGTGGTTTTTAAAGTGCCTTTTAATGGCTTTATGCAAACGCTTCTCTCGCCTGCCCTGTAAAACATACAAGTCATGCCTTTTCTACCAACGTAGCAGTGGAGGAGAGCTGGTTTATCAGCAGACATTTTATATACACACACACACACACATATGTATATACTTTCTATACATACATAGCTAGTCTGTCACTGGCCCCGCCTGCACCTCCACCCCCATCCTCAACCCACATCGCTTCCCATCGCGCTTGCAATCTTCTACTTTAGCTTTGGCTTCGGCTTTTGCTTTATTTGCAGTTTCTCTCTACGTCGCTGTTATTTTTTATTTTTTCCTTTTTGCTTTATTTTTTTTATTTTTTTTTGCTGGCTAACATTTAATGGGTTTTTCAGAAAATTGCATTTTCTTCTTTGGCACTCTTTAGTCTTTTTGTTTAGCTGCTACTTTTGCAGCAGCAGCAGCAGCAAGCAGCAAAAGCAGGAGCAGCAGTTGTTGTTGTTTTCGTTTTTGTTGTTGCTCATGACCATGGCTGCCATATTAGATTTTGAATGCATTTCCGCTTTTTGCCGCAGCGTGGAAACTTTTGTGTTCGCCATGTTGGCAGCACTATGTCTGTGTATTGGTGTTTCTATCTTCTCTGTAACTCTCTATACATGTGTGTGTGTGTGTTTGTGTGAAAATATTTTGGACTGACTGACAGCTGTGCCAGGAACAAGAAACATGTATGTGTGTGTGTGTGTGTGTTGGTTGGTTCCTGCTTGGTTCTGGTTGGTTCTCTGCTCCTTTAGCTGGCTGCATTAAAAGTTTGTTTCCATTTTTGCTTTAGTTTGTTGTTTTGTTTGATGAAAAAGTCCAAGTTGTTGCGCAAAAGTTTTTATGCAAGTTTTGCTATTTTGGCAAATGGATATGCCCCCCCTATACACAACCCGGCCATACGAGTCTCATTCACATTGTTAGTTTGGTGGGTGCATGAAAACGAATCCGCTCGAGAGCTACATCAAAGTTGGTCATGTTTGCTGAATATATACTATATGTATGTATATATGTATAAGCCCTACTGTCTATAAATTTGTAGCTTGCTATCAATGCTGAAGTTTAATCAAAGTTTAAGCCAAAAGCTGAAGCTAAAGCAGCAGCAGCTGCTGGCTAATAAAAACCTGTGTGTCTCTCTCTCTCTCTCCCTCTTCCTTTCTGTCTAAATGCAACTGCCACAAAAAGTTGAGTGGAATATGTGCTTAACTGCATAGTTTGGCTAGTACACACACATACGCACACTACACACCTTCAAGTTATGCCTGCAAACAGTGAAAAACATTGCATAGCTCGAGGCGCTACCTAAACATTCTGACATGTAGACGTGCAGTTTTTTGCCCATTTGTTGTAACATTCCACAAAGGGAACTGGCTGCGCCCTTTATATATAACAAAAGCTATAAATTTACTAACATATTCGAATCGCATTTCTTTTACATCAAATTATTGAAATAAAAACAAAATCGAATTAATTATCAAACATTTTGGTCATTAAGGGTGATTTAAATATATGGTTACAGCAAATCGCGAACCGGTTTGTTAAACAAAACACAAACCTGGCCCACTAGTTTTATGGCCTCAAAACTGAACGGAATAAGAAGTGAAGCGTCTCGGAAATCGATTATCAATGATGTGACAAGTTTGTGTGCTCGCTGTATAGCATTTAACGGCCGTAAATCTTCAAGGACGGACAGCAGCCACGAGTCAAATCATACACTGATGATTTAACGATAGCCCAGCAGTATTTAATTGCCGTTCGACAGATGACAACAGTTTCTATTACCCATTCTTCTTTGATTGTTTGTTGATCATAAAAAAAAACTAAACACAACAAATTCAAAAGAAATGAAACAAACAATCAGACAAATGAGAGAACTTTTAACGACATGCCAAAAGGTCGGGCTGGCCCCCTAAATGATTGTTTTGTGACAATTTTCAACGCTTTACTCACTTACAGTTTGGCATTTTTGGCATTAACAAGTTTCAATTTAGTTAAATGCAGAGACACCTGTACAGGGGTGTAAGCGGGAGGTAGCTGAGTAGGCGGCAACAATTTTCTCGTGGCTGTTTTCGAATTGAAAACGTGTCCAACACACAGTCATCAATTTTTAAACACGAGTAATCACTTTGTAAACGTTGCCAAGGACTAGTTCCACAAATAAAATCATCCCAGGCCGACTTGTCTCAACTCCTCTGGGGGTTGGCTTATCCCAAACAGAAGAACAAGAAGTAAAGGACTCTGTGTCTGGCTTTTCGCCACTGACAAGTATGCCTCAAATTTGTCTATCGAATGTGTGTATTTGTGTGTGTGTGTGGGTTGTTTTTGGGGCGTCTCTTGATTCCCAAATTTCGGCACGTATCAACGTAAAGTTGCACAAATTTTTATACAATTTGTTGCATGCATAATTCAGCAGGACAATCGGCAGGATTCAGGGCACATCAAGTGAATACCAAGCGCATATTGTGGTGGATTTATGTTTGAAAGCCCTCAATAGATACAGTTGCTCTTTTTATGGGGGGCAGGGGAGTATGGCAGCTTAAGCGCCTTCCGTGCATATGCCATGGAATTATGATGAGTGGATCTAAGTGGGCAGGTCAAGGAGTAGGAAAAAAGAAAGAAGGGTGTATTGCGAGAATGGCAAATTGTATGATTTACAAGGATAAAGCGACATCCATCATGACAGGATTTCAATTAAGTAAAATTGCGCACAATAAACAGCAAGCATTAATAGATTTGTGCATTGAAATCATTATTGGAATTAGAATTTATCTGGTATCTCTTTTAATGGTAGTCAAGTTAGACCTAAGCATTTAAATGATTGCGAAACTTCACTCCAGTATAAGAAGAAAGAAATGGTGTCCTATCACAATCTGTATGTTTTTAAATATAATCCCTAAGTCAATACAATCTCTCTTTGGATCATCATCAACAACATCAGTTAAACTGTTAATTGCCAATTGGTTTACAAATGGTTGGATCAAAAACAAACAAAGAAACAAACAGAAAGAGAGCTTCAAAAACAAATCAAACTTCGAGTTATTCAAACACAACATTAAAAGCATGCTAATCTATTGAAATAAGCGCCATCATTTGTCTATCAAATCGACCGCAACTTTATAGTATTATTTTTGTATAAATTCATAGTCTGAACTTTGAATAACCCAAACAGGCTAGCGTCAAGCATTTAATTGATGTTTGGTCAATCGGGTTTTTTATTTTGCATTTATTTATTTATTTATTTTTTTTCTGCAAACCGAAAACTGAAACCGAAACCAAAACCGAGACAGAGACAGAGTCTCTTTGTAAAGCAACTCTTGTCGAGAGCAAGTAAGCAAATTTATTAAATTCTCATTTATCAACATCATTAATCAAAGTTTTTAGTTGTGGCGCTCAGTTTTCAGTATTCAGTTATTAGCTTTCAGTTTCAGTTTTGATTTTTGTCAGCTGCGCGTTTAAAACAGTGAAAAATATATATATTTACTTATACATATATATATCAAATGATCTATCAACAGTTGCCGTTGTTGGCGTTGATGTTTCTGGTTATTTGAGTTTGTTTTTTATTTTATAGCTTTTTGGTCTCTTCTCTCTTCTCGCTTTTTATGACTAGTTAATTTCGCCTGGTTTTGATATTGATGTGGCATTTTTATTGTTGTTGCTGTCATATGGTTTAGTTGCTGCTCGTTGGCTTTTATTGGGCGCAATGAACTATAAAAACGCGAATGCCTCCAAAATATTTTGCACTTGTGCATTTGACAACTTACTGACGGACGGACAGACGGACGGATGGACTGAAGAACAGTATAAACAAGCAAATAAATGAATGAATAAACTAAACACATATACAAATAACTGTATATGTATATGTATGAGTTTGGTTTGCCAATCTGTCAAAAAAAACTGTGCCTCACTTTTCCTTTCAGCTTTGACCTTTGGCCAGCTGTCAAAATGGCCGCTGCAAGTGTCAAATGCTGTTGTTGCTGCTGCTCCAATGTTTTTATTGTTCAAGTTGCTTTTGACAGGCACAAAAGTGCGAAAAATGATGTGAGGGCAGCGCCAACAACAGTAACAACAGCAACAACAACAAGAACACCAACAACAAAACGCGGCTTTGAACTACTAAATCATTTTTGACAGTTGGCGGCGCTGCGACAGCGACAGCGACGCCGGGGAAAGCCCCAAGCAGCGCAGTCAACGTCAATAAATGTATTGGTATGTGTGTATGTTTGTGTGCACACTTTAACCATGACCTTGAGCGTTATTACACACACACACACACACGATATACATGTTGTGGCTGCTGCTGCTGCTGCTGCTTTTGTTTATGCAATAAATTAAAAGCAATAATTTTTCATCTTGAAGCAGCTACAGCAGCAGCAGCAGCAACAACAACCAGCAGCAGCAACAACAACCAGCAGCAGCAACAGTTGAAAGTTCGCCCCGCTGCGGCACAGCGCATTAATTTTGTGTAAACTTTATACACTCACACGTAGAGAGAAAGAGCGAAGCGGCGAGGGATTGTGAGGGGGGTAGAAGCAAAAGTGATAAAGCACCGCAGCGACATTGGCAGACATTGTTTTTAACTCGCTGCGACTGCGCTCTCTCTCTCTCTCTCCCACTCAAACTCTCTGTCTATCTGTGTGTGTGTGTGTGTTTGTGTCGTTCAATAGCGCGCAAAAACAATAATTCAACTTGTGGCTGTGCTCCACATACGGGTTAACACGGCCACAGTCAGAGCCACAGGCAGCGACACAGGCAGCGACACAGTCAGAGACAGAGTCAAAGGCACAGGTTCAATGCACGCTTTGCGCCTGCGCAGGGGCAAGCAAATTGCAAACGACACACAATACACACACACACATATATACACATATAATGACCTCTCTCCCCCTCTCTTTCTTTATCTGTGTTAGTGTGTGTGTGTCTTTTGTGTGCCATTAATTCTAGCGCTCGCCGGCTTGTTTGACAGTTCTGACAGACGATTATTTAAAGTTGTGCTTAAATTGCGCACGCTCTCTTTCACTCATTGTATCTTTCTCGCTCTCTCTCTCTCTCGCTCTCACTTGCTCTGTCACTTGGTCTGTGTGTTGGTCTGGCCCTGGCCCTGGCCATGGCCATTGCATTCTCATTGTTTTTGTTGTTGTTGTTGTGGGCGCACATAAGTCACACACAAAAGCGTTGTGCCACTTCCAAGAGCACAGGCCCTTTACGTTGTTGCCTTATAATACAAATTACACTTTTTGGCATATTTCATTTTCATTTTTGGTTTTCTGTTTTTGTTTTTGTTCTTGTTGTTGTTGTTGTTATCGCTACGTCTGGGCCTAAAAACTTGTCTGTCTGGCTGGCATTAAGGTTTACTAGGTTAGTGGGTTCCGACTGCGTCCACTTCTGGCAGCAAAGTAAATTATTAATAAAGTCTAACGGGGCGTATGGTCAATGTCGTTGCACTTAAAGTCGACAAGAATGAAAAGAGTTTAACAGCTACCGGTTGCACAATGCTTTTGTTTTTGGTTTTGGTGTTGCATGCGTTTTTTCTCTTTTTGTTTTGTAAAAGCGATTGGTATGTTTTTAATGATTTGAATGATTTTACACACACATCATTCCTCAAGTTAACGCAGCATGGCGTCATAAAAGCAAAAGACGACCATAAACAAGAAGAAGAGCGCCTCAAAACAGCTGTACTTATGATTTTATTTTGCTTTTATGAACTGGCAGGCGGTTAGCCGAGACAACAACCACAAGAGCAATAAATCAAAATATCCAGCCAAAATCACGTGCCAGGCAAACGTTTACTGCGTTAATTGTTGTTGTTGCTGTTGTTGTTGTTGGTGGTGGTGGTGCTCTTGTGCTTGTGCTTATTAATGAAAGCGAAAAGCGCTGCTTATTTAATCACGTTCAAGGCAATAGCCACAGCAACAACAACAAGAAAAAGGGTCTGCCAACTATTGGCTATCAGCTGGTAGAAATCGATGCCGGTAAACTGCCACTGCGCACAGCGCGAGACACCCGATTTCCACGTCAAGAAATTGGCACAAGTTCATCATCATTACCATCATCGTCGTATCGTCATCCGCAACATCAAGGAGCAGTATCTACTACTATTCGAGGGGCTGTGCAGTTTGGGGCGTGGCAGGCACGTTGAAAGCTTTGAAGACCGCCAGTGCGTTCAATTTATGAGCCGCAGACAGTCTGCCCTTCTTTATAATCGATTGTAGTTTTTAATTAAAATTTAACTTTATAATGATTTTTTATCAGCTGCTGGTGCGGCTGCCGTTGCTGCTGCCGTTCTCCGTCTGTCTGTCTGTTTAAGTCTAAATTAAAAAGAAATTTCTCATTTTGTGCCACGAAAACAGGAAGCGGCCGGCCTTTTGGCGCGCAAAGTGGGCGTAAGCCCAGCTGGAACGTGATGCCCCCAGAAGGATTAGTAACAGACAGACATCAAAGTTTCAAAGATCGCTATTGGTAACTTGATTAATGTGCGAATTCTTCTGATCTGCGCTGCTCTGGTCTTCTTATACTCATACAATACAAATACAAATACGTTTGCAATGTGTTAAAATGACTTAATGTGAAAATGTGACTTACCATCGTATGTTAGTTCTGAAGGATTGAGTGATGATAAGAACTTACCATCTGCAAAGAGATACAAACAAATATAATATAAACATTAATCCCAATTAAAATTCACAATGCATTTCATATTAATTAGTGATACAAAAACAAAATGGATTAAAATGTGCATTAAGCAGACATGCATTAAAAGATTACTATAAATAAATAATTTTCAAAACTTTGCTCACACTCCTGGGAAATTTATTTTTCTTTGTTATTATAATGTCAATTTGCACACCTTTTTTCATTATAATTATGCATGCGTATATATACATATGTTTTTTTTGTTGGTTGTACTTTTTTATAATGCATTATTATTATTATTAATTCGATTATTGTGCAGCATTTAATTTAATACCATGCCACGGCACAATAATTATTTTAAATTCACTTTGACAAGCAGTTTTATTGAGCGCCATCCCCTTCTACCCTTGACCAACACCTTTCCCCTGTTGCTGATGTTAATTTTAATTTAATATTTTAACAATGTCTCGTGTTTTAATTTTGCTTGCGGTTTTACATGTTTTGTTGTTGCTGTTTGTTATCGTGCAACAAAAATGCAAAAATGCAAATTAACGCACAGATTTACTTTTTGTTGTTGTTTCTGTTGTTTGTCCATTTGAAAATATTTATAGCTGTCATGGTTAATTTTTTTCGCCTATCTTTTTTGTTTGCATGTTTGTTTTGCACGCATTTAATTTCAATAAATTATTTAATTTTAATTTCAGTTGTTTGTTTTGTTGTTTTTCTTTTATTCTTTTTGTTTAGCTTTGTGTGCGCAAAAAACACATTTTTGCATTTTATGACATATAAAATGGCATTTTAAGCCAATCATATGGCACCCATAAACTATTTGCTGTGCTAAAACAATTTTTCTGAATAATAACTAACTTTGCATTCAATATTTGTGTTCAGGCTGTACATTCAATTTCTAGTTTCTTTAAATTTAATTCCTGCAACAATTTACGCTGAGTCCTTAATAAAATCTCAGTTTTGTTGTCTTGCTCTTCTTTTAATTTTTTTTATTATTTTCGTTGATTATTGTTGTAAATAAATCAATGATAATTAACCTTCTGCAGCGCGTAGAAATAATTTTACTGTCAATGTTGTCAGCACTGACAGTCGAACATCTTAAATCATTTTGTTCTTGTTGTAAGCGAGACTCGATCGCAACACACAGAGAAACATGGAGAATCAAAAAGAGAATCGTATCGGACACTGACAATGACACTGGACAAAAACGAAATTGAAATTAAATTAAAAAGCGCAACAGCGACGGACACTAAACACGGTTAAATGAACAACGCGCCCCGAAAATGCCAAAAGCGCAAAATGAAATGCCAATTCGCACTCGCAAAACCCAAACGAAAGAAAACAAGGCGAAGAAGCTGGTAGCTGGAAATGTTGCCAGTTGCCTCGGGATTGGAGGTCTTGCGACAAAACACCTTTAGTTAGAGTCGGAAAGGGGAGTAGTGGAGTGTGTTGTGCTTTTTCGATGTCTGATGCGTAGACGTCAATAATGCCGTGGTGGCAATTAAATGCCTTCGAAGCGATGCGTCGCTCATTGCCAACAACGCCTCAACCTCCTCTCACTCTCACTCGCTCTTTTACCCTTTAAGTTGGTTGACCAACTCAGTGGCGGCCACAAATAACGCCCAAATATGGCGCAATTTCATTCGCAACGCATCGAATCGATTGCCAATGCAACAACAACAACAACAACAGTAGTGATGCTACCGATGCCGATTCATTTCAATTCGTTGCGTTTCGATTTATTTATCACCTGTCGTTGGAAATTGAAATTGCATTTCGCATGGCCAACAGCAACAACAACATTAACTTCTTTTACTTTGTTTTTCTTTGTTTCGATTCGCTTCATTGTGCTCTGTTTTCTTAATTTTATTTCTTTAGTTTGTTGCCTTTGTGCCATTGGGGCCATCGCCCCAGGTAATCATTGTCAACAATTAATGAAAGCCATTTTGGGCGTGGCACAGGCTTTTAATGAACACAACTAGCCTTTCTCTCTCTCTCTCTCTCTCTCAGACACACACACACACACTTGTAATACAAATTAGCAAGGGCTTTTCTATTAGAATGGCGAACCAGAGAAAGAGTAGAAGTAGAAGAAGGCAAACGAAAAAAAAAACTCATCAACATAATGTAAGACGCTCTGCTCGGGGCGATAATGAGCTATAATGGAGTTGGCCAAGAAGTCCCAAGTCCACTAGTCTCAAGACTGAGTTGTTGCCTCTTAAGAGCCTCTTAATGCCCCTATTTTGCTTGATTTTGCTTTAGCCCTTTACTTTAATTTACTTTTATTTTCTTCTCATTTTTCTCTTTCGTTTTTTTGCATATTTAAAAGCCTGAATTTATTCGTTGATCGACTAATCAGCAAAGGCTGCAACACTAGCAGGAAAGTCTCCAGAAAGACTCAAGACACAAGTTCAACTTTTGGCTTATCAATGCACTTTGCCGTGCTACACGTAAACTTACTTTACACGCGTTAACTTTTGATAAGCGCCGCAGCAGACACAATGAACCAGAGCAACAACAACAATTGCCAATGGCCGAAAGTCAAAGTCTTGATAGTGCGCTTAGAATTGATTTAAATCGTTGTACTTTGCATATTTTGTGCATTTTTATGGCAAGGATGTGGAGCTTGCAACGCCGCCTGCAACAAGCTGCACTTGAAGTTGAAGTTTGCAATCATTAGAGCGGCAATTGACCAGGGCCTATAAAAACTGAAAAAGACAGACCTGAACAGGCCAAGTTTCGTGCCAGCGCGCGCTTTAACGCTTTGCTGGTCTTCGGCGGAGATAGAAGAGGAGAAGAAAGATTGTGCTTTGGCTATATTGAAAGTTGGGTTTGCTTGCTTGGCTGGGTTTTGTGCTGTGGCACGCGGACTTTTGTTGCAGACAAAATTGTCGACAAATAGTTTACACGGGCATGAAATTGTCTGTGGGGCCACTAAAAGAATGTTGTTGCTGTTTGTTGGTTGTTGGATGTTGCGGTTTACAGCAAGGAATGCGCATAGCTCAAAGTACTAGTTGCAAACAAAACATTTGGATTAAATGATTGAGTGCAGCATGCAACAAAGCAACCGAAATTGGTAAGAAAAATTCAAAGCAAATCAGCAAAGTTTGTGCCACACCATTGAGAAGCACACGGCAAGGTAACTAGTCTGGGTGGGCAATTCCTTATTTGGATTGACATTTAATTATTACAAACATGAACTTATTTTGTTAGGATAACCATGTATCACTTTACTTTTAGCGTAATATTAAGTGAAAATACTTGAAATTTACATTTCATATTTTATTACAGCTGGGGGAATGTTTAATTAAAGTGCAAGCATAGAACAAATATTATTAACTGAGAGTTGAGAGCTGGGTAAAATGCGTTCCGGGTGCGGTCATTAATTCATATCAAAAGGGTAATTGAAAACCGCATAAATTAAGCAAAATGCATTTTTTTTATGCTTCACTCTTTTTGTTATTGTTTTTGCTGTTGTTGCAAATTCATGTTGTTATACCACTGGGAATGCGCATCGGCTTTGACATTTGGCTGCATTATAGTTTAATCTTATTAAAATATTTATATTTATTTAAAATATGCATGCAATTTGTTAATTTAACTGCTGCTGCGTTTGCTGTTTCACATTTATTTATGCCACGAGCTTTTTTTAATTGTCATCTTTGTTGTTGTGTTTCACTTTTTTTTTATAACGCTTTTGCTGTTGCTTTTTTATTTATTTATTTTGTTTTTTCTTTTTTTTGTGGCAGCCACTGCGCTTAATTGCATTTCGCATATGAATTAATGAATTTTTTATCAGCGCATACCGCATGCACCGCCTTCTCCATCGACTCAAATATGCAATACATACTGTACAGTATGCATACTATTTCCCTTCTCTTTCTCTCTTTCGGTCTCTCTACAAATATCATTTATTTCATTTTATTTTATATTTTTGTCCATTTTTTTGTTTCATGCCAACTGATAATAGAATAAAACCAACAACAAAAAAATAGCATGCGCCAACCGCAGCGATTTTTGTTTTTGTTTTATTGAAATTTATTTTTTGTATTGTTTGTTTTTTACTGCCTCTATATATATATATATATATGTATGGTATATTTTCATTTGTGGTTGCCTCTGTTTCTAGTGTGGCGAAGGTTGGGACGGGGGTGTGCAACAAAGACAGCAATAGAACTGCAATACGGAAGCCGAACAAACAATTCGCATTAAGTGTTGTGCACAGTGTAAGATAGTCTTTAATAATGTTATAACTATTTCTCAAACTCTATTTATACGTTACATTGCAAACAAGCACATTATAAATGTACATAATTCTTGGAATTCACATTTACTTATCAGTTTCGACCGATCAAGATGCATACATATGTGTGTGTTTGTATTCTGAAAGGAAACTCCTTTTGGAAAAGGGTTAATTTTGTATATTATTTCATATCGTTTGGCTAGTTTCATTAAAATGCAATTAATATAGGCTTTCAGCACATTTATGCTCTAGCCAAATGACCCAATACTATTAAAATATCTCTAGTCTTAGCACACAAATTTAAGGGTGCGTCATAATTAATAATAGTACGTATGGTCAACTATTACGCACACGGGACAGACACACAGAAACATTTCATTAACTTTACATTAAATGTATGTTAAGTTTAGGCCTGACGGCATATGTAATGCAGTTGAGAGAAGGGAGCCAAACACTCGAAAAACAACAGAACAAAAGGTATTTTAGTTGCACACATATAACTCAATCCATTAACGTTTTGATAAAGGATCTTTATGACGACACTCGAAGCGACGGCAGCAATCATCATCATCAGTAACAACAGCAACAGAAATTGCTTTGGTACGTGTCAGTAGTTGGTTTAAGAAACCAACACAAATAAACAAACAAACAAACAAACAGAGAGTGAAAAGTAATTGCGTTTAAATGCGTTTACATTAAGCCAAAATGCAGGCCGAGAGCTGAAGTCGGACACTTTGGACAGTCGCTTGGCCTAATTGCAGTGTGTTTCTCTTGGTAAATATATCTATCAAGGACAATTATTATTACACTTGTAATGTGACCATTAATGGCATTATTAATTCACATTCACAGCTCCACAAGAAACCGTTCGCAGTGGGTTACACAATATCCCGGGGCAAAACAGACGGACGCTTATGCATAAATATATATCTGACTATATATCTTTATCGGAATCTATCTATATGCCTGAATGGCGACTTTACGACATGCAAAGCCACAGCTAAACACTTTATGCTCGCCGTTCCTCCACCTCTGTCACCCCTTGCCACTCGTGGGGATGTTTGAGTTGAGTTCAGTTCAGTCGGTTTACGACTTTTTAATAGTTCTCACATATTTTTTATAGATTTTTCTTCGCCCGCTTTTTTGTGGTATCTGCTCCCGCTTCACTCTCTACTCTTCACTCACTCTCTCTCTCTCTCACTCTCTCTCTCAGTCTTTGATGGAAATTTATTTGTTGTTCCACTGCCAGTTGTTATTGTTGTTGTTATGGCCATGCCCATAAAATTGATTTCCTTTTGCCATATAGCTATAACTTGATCGGTTTGTCGGGCGTTTACTCTTTCGCCTGTCATAAAATTTATGTTTATGTCGTAAAATTTAGTTCGATTTTTTTGTGGTTGTTTTTTTTGCTTTGCCTTTGCTTTGCATACCTTTTGATTTCATGGCTTGTCATTGCAGCACACTAAAAATTATCGCATACTTTTACTCACTTGCTCGCGTTGCGACCACACCAGGTGTTGTAAAGGGTTTGGAATTCGCACAGACAACGTGGCGTATTCGCAACGAAATGTACAAAAAAAAAAAAACCAGCCCTCACTTACAGTATCAAAGAAAGACAGAGAATGGGGGAAGGAAAGGAAAGAAGTTGTCGCTTACTGATATAAACAAACGACAGACATTTGTTTTTATTACACACCTTCTCTTTCTTTTTTGAGCTGTGGGAGAGGGCCTTTCACTTTGCCATTTCTGAGGCATTGGATGAGGGCGTTTTGGTAGTAGATTCTAGTTATTTTAATGCACATTTTGGTAGGCAATTCCAAATTAGGCAATGCTGTGTACTTGGCCTCAGCATACGGATTTGGCCCTTTTTATATAGGCCAAGTACTCAATGTTTGTTGTTTCCCTGCACATCATCAAGGTGTATGCTGAAGCATAGAGCGGATTGGGGAAGGCTGTTGGGTGGTTGGTTGGTTGGTTGTTGCTTACTTGCTTTCTCCCTGCCTGTCGTACTTATAAAAAAGTAATTTTCTCATTTCTTGTTCTCGTTCGAGGCTTTTTCGTATATTAGAAGGAATGGCTTTATTTATTTCTTATATGTAAGTAGCGGCAAAACTTTTTCCCTGCCATATCTACTCTGTTTGCTGCTCTTGGTTTTACTTTTTCCCTGTTTTGTTTTCTTTGTTCGGGCGCCGTTAAATTGGCAAGTTTGTTGTGCTAAGTTTCGGGTCTCGCTGCTGGAGCACATAAATTAGAGGCACAAATTAGAAATTATGTGCGCATTTAAATGTGAAGAGGAGCTCCAGTCATTTCAGTTCAACGTTCATTTCAGTTCCATATGTTTGGACTCCAGTTTGTGTCTTTCTGCTAATGAAATGGCTGCGTGCCTACGCCTTGTGTGTTTGGGCCTGGCCCTCCGCACCAGTCTCGGCCTTTTACTCAAACTCAATGAATATTTGAAGAGGCAGCAAAACAGCAGCGGCAACAGTAGCCATCAGGCAAAGAGCAAAAAACCAAAAGAGCCATACAAAAATGAAACTTTTTTTGCCACGGCGCCATTTGGCGCTACAAAAGATATTTTTCCATTGAAAGCATTGCGGGCAAAAGTTGTTTAAATTTAGCAGCCGACACACATGTGTCTACCGTAAGTGGGTGGGGTTCGCCCATGGACCTATCGGGGCCAGCAGACGGGGGCAGTAAAAAATAAGCAAAACAAAAAAAAACCACATAAAGAATCCAAAAAAAAGTAAAGAACCATTTGCGTTCCTTTGGTTGTCTTCATTTTTATTCGGACATGGAACAATTGTCGCCTGATATTGTTGTAGGCGCTAAAGAACAGCAGCCAAATGACACAAAGAAAGTTCAACGATCTACAGTTGCAAAGGGTAAGTAAGTAATTAAAATACTCTATACTCTATGTTGAAGCACAAATTGAAAACAAAACAAAAAAACACTGATCTTTCAGCCACATATTAAGTATAAATGTGTTTGATCATTCCATTTATGTTCTTATTTTCTGCACGTTAGTCCTCACTCACCTGAGTTCGACAACTTCATTTGCTTCTGTGCTAACTCAGTGCTCATTATGCTTTTCAACATTCAACAAACCCTCCCTAAACAAAAACAGCGGCAACAAATTTTACGTTTCACTAATGTCGTTTATCATTAGGCTATTTCGTTGACTACGACTAATTCAACTGCATACTGCCCAAAAATATCTATGTTTACTCCATGCTTTTTTCTTTCCTGTTGACGCAAGATAATTTGCCTCGTTTGTCTGCCGCTTTGCTCCGCGCTCCCATTACAAAATGTCAAAAAATTTCCCAAAACAAGACACGCCCCCCTATTTTTTCGAAAACGAGCCGAGCAAAACGCCCACGACACGCTCCCGTTGCCGTTGCTCAATCGAGAATTTTGGAATGCTCATAGGTGGCATAACAACATGGTAAATGTTAATGCCACACACAGGGAGCTACGGCTGTACCTAGCTGGTCAGGTAGCTATGTAGGTGGGTTCAGTGGTTAGTTGGACGTGTGGCAGGTGGGTAACGCCCTTGCAAAAGCGCATAATTTGTCATTGAATGTTTGGTTTTTGGGCGGCCTACCCGGCCCACCCGGACTACCCAACAGCATGCCGCCTCCGAACTGAACAGAACTGAACAGAGCTAATGTCTTAGGTGTTGCCTGTTTGCATAAAAAACTCTATTGTGTAGTGTATTGCCAACCCTCTTAACGGTAAACTCAGAGCTGTTCTAGCGTTACACCTAATGGGCGTATGTTTATATGTGTGTGTGTGTGTATCCACTTGAGATGTTGGCTTGTATACAAAATTGGTGCTTAATTTGCGGCTTACATTTAAAAAGCATTTAGTGTGTGCGGTAGTACGAACTACAGTGACGTCCATAAAAGCGTGTCCACTTGCTATCTCTGGGGTCGGCAAAGTTCGCTACCATTTAATGCACACACATATTGCCATATAATTATAATTGCTGATAAATGTTTCATACTAATAAACACTTAAAGCGAACGAATAAACCTCCGCCCGTCTTCCTCGAGTCCTCCAATGCTGGAGCTAACGATGACGATGACGACGTCGACGGCGTGTGACGCTAATGACACTTGGCAGCAGCAGCAGCAAAAGCAACGAGCTGGGCAAAAATGGAATGATTTGTGTGAGAGATTGCATGCCTTGCAGTGATTTGTGATTTGTGTGTTGAGAAATGCAATTTTAAACGAACAACGGGGAACGGGGGAGGGAAGCATCATCAACCAAACAACAGAAACAACAACTGGCGACTACTTCTTGATAAGCCACTGTCATCAGCAGTCTGCACTTTTTGATAGCTCTATTAAAAGTCAAGCTCTTGTTGCTATTGCTGTTGCTGTTTCTTTTGCCATTGCTGCTGTATACAAAATGGCGATATGTTTATATTATTGAAGTTGCAAATTTGTAGCAAAGCAAAATAAATGTGAAAATAATGAATAATAAAAGTCAAGAAGAACATGATTTTTTTTACGACTGACGCGAGTGCGAGAAAAATCAGAGCAATAAAAAAAATACACAAAGTGCAAAAAGCAAGTGAAACGAACAAATACGCATACAGATAGACGGACAGTTCTTATCAGCATTCGGTAACTGGGTGAATATAAAACTTATACAGTTCAGCTGTGACTAATTTATGCGACGGCCAGTGTAAAGAGCACCAGGCAACAACAACAGATCATAACTAAATAAATGGCTGATAGCTTCACCTTCAAAACTAGACAAATTTAAGTCAAACCCAATGTTAAACAAGTCCTCTTAAAAAAACAAAAAATCTTAAGAGGAAGTTTGCATTTTGTCTGCACACGCGGCAACCGACAACCGACAACCTTGCAACCCTCCCAATTGTTATTGTTGTTGGTGTTGCTTGTTTGTCAAATATGCTGCCGACCTCTGGCAGTGACAGTAGAGTCGAAATTTGCCGCCCTGCTGCTGTTGCTTTAACTGCTGGTGTTGATGATTTTGTTGATGTGCTCGTTGAGTTTGATGTGGCAAGCCCGCACTCAACTTTGCGTACAACAGCTACAACGTACCACCCTGCAGCAACAACGAGCAAGCAACAATAATAAAAAAAAAGCCGAGCCCAATCCCAGGTCTGGGAAATTCGATGCGCATTCTATTCATTGGCGTGTCGGTCCTGGAAATATGATAATGTGCCGAGCAGCAAGAGGAGCAGCGCGAAGCAACCAAAAAAAAAAAAATATGCAACAGTCAGTTCGTAAATTTTCATTGTAAAATAAGAAGAAGAACCAATGCTCTGCGCCTGTGTGTTTGTGTGTTAGGGGATGAAGATGTATTGCCTTTTGTGCAATTTGACGTAATGTTACATAAGCTCTCGTTCTCGTTCAGGGATGGCTTGGTGTGGGGTGCTCATTATGAAAGGCGCAGAGGCAATGTTCGAATTTCTGTTTCAATTTTTATGATTGTGAAGTTAGTCAGGAATATGTTTGTATGTATGTTAAAGGAACGTGCGGCAGCTGGTGCCCCTTTTGGGATTGGTTTTTATTCTGCTCGCTTCACATTTTTAGTTTTTTTTTTTTGTCTAGGTCTAGGTCTCGGATTGGGATTGGGTTCAGGTTCGGGTTTTGAATTTGGGGTGCGCAGATACAATGTACAAAACAGATATGGGTAATTTTTGGCAGCCGTGCGAGCATTTCTATTCAAAAGTTGTTTAATGCGTAAAATTTTAATTTTTTTATCGTTTGTTCGTTGTTGTCGTCGTTGTTGTTGTTGTTGTTGTTGATGCCACGTTGGTGGCGGAAATTGTGTCAGAATTTTGACAAAAGAGTTAAAAAGTTGTGGGAAAGGCAGATGCTGCCCGCCTGTGAGAGATTGACTGATGCTAAGGTGTGAATTCACTTATTCAGGCTTTAAGCAATAACCCAAGTTGACAAGAAGGGTCAATAAAAAATGATATTAAAAATCTGACGGAAACCAAAGAAAGATTCTACAGGACGAATACTTATCGTTTATATATATAAATGTCTAACCTTATATTATTCTGGAAATATAAATATAAGCATACGATTGTAAAACTGTTTAAGTACTGAATTCCATTGGCTGTAGCATCAGCTATCGCTAAATCACAGCACAAACTTTGGCATTTTTGTAGCAGTAAAACAATTCACCGCCCTTTGTCAAACGAGGCAAATGTAATTCTATTAAAAGCAAACCAGTGAAAAATACGACCAGAAACACACCAAAATACTTTCACATTACAAAAGCAAATCGAAAAAAAAGAAACGCAAAAACTCTCAGGCTCTTCGGGCCATGTGAATGTAAATGTGTATGAGAATGAGAAACTGTCGGCCAGCCAGCAAATGAAAATTGTCTAATTGTGCGTGGTAAGATAACAAACAGCCAACGGCATAGAGGGCAAGAGCTTCCTGTTATTGTTATTGCTATTGTTCCTACTCCAGATTGTTGTTGTAAC
The DNA here is from genome assembly GCA_035044725.1 of Scaptomyza caliginosa. NCBI lineage: Eukaryota > Metazoa > Arthropoda > Insecta > Diptera > Drosophilidae > Scaptomyza > Scaptomyza caliginosa. The sequence continues at coordinate 259,291 of JAWNNR010000215.1, read as the reverse complement.
ACACATTTCGTCAATGTAAATAAGCAAAAATTGAGCGACAGCAACAAAGATAATCGCCTTAGTTGAGAAAAGTAGCAAAAAGTGCACTTCAGGTCATGGATGTGAATGTGGCATTAAACCCGCAATGACAACAACAAGCTGCCACACACATACTCAAACACACACTCACACACATACGAGACACACCCCTCGATGGTAAGTTTAAAAAATTGTAACAATTGGCAATTGTGTGGGTCTTGTGGCTTGACAAACGCTAAGCATAAAGCGCCGAGCATTGAGCACGGATGCGGAAAGGATAACACGCACTTCTGAGGCTGCCCCACGCCATGAAAGTTAATTTACGTCACGCAGCATTTTCAATCAATGTCAGAGCGACCAGACGGGGGGTTAACGCCGAAGGGTTGAGGAATTGAGTGTTTAGAGGGTCTAAGGGTTGGTCGCCCCGCTGTTCTTGTTTATTTTCATTTTCGCGCAGCTAAGGCAATCAAATTGATCTCGTTTTGATTTGCATTTAAGCGTCACTTGACGAGTAACGAAGCCCGACTTTTTTAAAATGTAAATAAAAACACACGCACAGTCTCCCCTCGTGTTGTTGTAACATATTTTCATAGTCTGACATTTTAGACATTTATCGCCTGGTTTGGCTATTTAATTGCGCATTAACTGTTGCGCCAAAAAAAGCAAGAAAAACAAAATTGGAAAAATGAGTAGAAAACGAATTATATGTATATAAATATATATAGACGTTGAAACCCGTCATCTCATCGTCATCAATTTTGGGCAGGTCACAAGTCAGACAACTATACAAATATTTTTTAATTGAATGCATCGCTGGTACGCGCGACGTTGATGAGGGTGCCCTATAATTATATCCACAAAGTAGTATTAGTGGTAGTAGTAGAAGTGGCAGTGGTAGACCCAAAGACTAACTCTCCGAATATAAAACTGAATCGAGACTGACACGAAACTGTCTGCAATCCAAAGACTCTGCCCTGCCTCGACTCGCCTCGCCTATTCTGACTTGTGGCTTTCCACCAACTAATTGTGGGGATTATTTATATATGGAAATCTATCTAGGCACAAAAGTCGTCGCGTTAACGCCCCTAACAATTTTCGATCATGATGAGGCTAGCAATTAAGCTAGGCAAGCTGAAACTACATATTTCAACAGACCTTAGCTGTCTAAGCTGTAAGCCAGAATTCAATTTCAGCCTAAATATGTGACCCTTAAGCTATCAAATGACACTCACTCATCAAGAAGCGATTAGTTAAAGTATTTAATTAAAAAATACTAAAGCTATCCAAGAGCTCAAAGTATTTGTATTCACAGTCAAAAGACTATGATTATGCCTCTAAAATCGGAGATATCTTTAAGGATTTCACTTTCTTACCTCTTGAGTTGAACGAGCAAAAGTTTCTTAAAGTTTCTTATTTTATGATCATCATCTTGATCGTTTTGCCAAGCATTTTGAAACTAAAACTGTTTGTATTCCTATAGCTTTAGTTTTAAATATTGTAACTTGCCTTAATATTTGCTTACTAAATTTCTACTAAATTATGATTTCGCATTCGCTCTCTTTCTTCCTCTCTTTTTGGGCAATTGCCTGACCTCATAAATTAGAGCTATTTTAAACAGTTCGAGTGCATTCACACACTCACAAATAAGGCTCACAGACAGGGGCAGAGGACAGAAAACACATCCTTGTGCCGGTTTTTACTTATGCTACGGTTTTCTTTATGCTTTCTGCGGAAAAATTCCTGTCAAAATTGATAAAAATCACATTTTCCATTTGAATAACATTTTACGAATTCGTGCATAAAATTACGGCAACCCTCGACAGCGATTGCCAAGCCACCTCCCCTACCAACCAAGACTAACAAGAAGACTCACAACCAGCTCCAGATACAGACAGCTCGCTTGTTCCCGCTTCCCTTTCTTTGTGTGTGTGTGTGTGTGTGTGTGCAATGGAATTTTGTGCATCAGCAGTGAATTTCTTTGGTAACCACATTCCTAACCTTTCTGCCTTTCTCTTCTATCTGTCTGTCTGTTTCTCTGTCTGTCTACTTAAAATGTAGAAAATATGTATTTGCTACGCCCGGAAAATGTGTTGCACAGCTAAGGGAAATGTGTTGTGAACTCACCGAGCGGCGAACATTTTCTTATCGCCATGGCAAAAATGAAATTAACATTAAAAATTTCACTTGCTGCCCGCAAAAACTTATTCAAGTGTAGATAATTTTCATTCAAACACACACACTCAGTCACACACCTATACAGACTTCAGAGTGCAGCTTGAACTTAATGTTTTGACTACTTGCAAGTCTATGCCAAAATTTAATTTGTCTACAAAGTAACTCGACGTGTAGATAAATCAATCAAAATGGCGCGTCGCTATAACAACAACAACAAGTCGTAAAACCCGCCACACAAAAGTTGCCTAGAATATTCATGTTTTGTTAATGTCGGCTCACTTTAAAGTTTTCAGCTTTTTTTTTGTACTTATTTATTTTTTAAAGCTTTTTTTTAAGATGTCAGTTCAGTGGATTGGCTTTTGGCATGTGTGTGTTTCTGTGTGTGTGTGTGTGTTTGCAGCACCACCTAAACCTCCAAACGGCTTCACGAACACCACCTCCTTCTCGCTCTCTTGTTTGGTCAGTAAAAATCATTGAAAGACTTAAGAGCGCGTCATTTGGTCTATGGCCAAAAAGTTTCGCCTTCCCCGAACTGAAAACTAAACTGAACTCAACTAAACTAAGCTGAACCGAACTTAACTGAAACTGCATTATCACCATGGGCAACACTCGAGGAGACCCCAGGCGGCAGAAACGACGACAACGAGTGGCCCGAGAGTGTCTCTTTGGAGTGGTGTTTGCGCTGAGCGCTTTTGTTTTCTTGCCGGCACAAACAGATAAAAATACATAAAAATATTTTTGCCTATCAACATAAATAATTCAACTTGGAGCATCGAGCAGAGAGCATAAAAATCTTCAAAAAGAAGCGCCAAGTGCGAAGTTATTATTGTTGTTGGTTGTTATTTGTTGTTGCTATTGCTGTTGCTGTTGGTGCACGCACTCAAAATATTGAGAGAAAAAAACTTTGGCTGCCACACAACATTTTGAAGTTGGCTTTGCAATGAAAAGTGTGAGGAGTGTAAAGAGTGAAGAGTGTGCGCAATCTCCAACTCTTCTGCAAGATGCAAAAGACAGGCAGTCTACGAGTTGAGGCTTAGGGCTGTCCCTAAGTATCACTTGCCACATGCATATGTGCGTGTATGTGTGAGTGTGCTTAAGCTTTGAGCCGTGTTTCTGTTTGTTGAAGTAGCAGTTGCCTGCTTATGAGTTTAGCTACAAACTGCCGCAACAGCACTTCAAACTGGAGCAAACAACATAATCAGAGAGCCTGACATTGCGACAAATCGACCAAAGGTGTTAGAGCTTTGATACATTCAAAGACTTAACGTATATGGAATTTGCTATATTAAAGTGTTTCATGAATTATCTCGAAATTTCTGAACATTATGGTATTGAATTATCTTCGTTTCCCGAAACTTTCTACTCCTTAACTGATATGCATATATATATTTAAATGGCATCACTTACCAGGGTCTGATGTATCTAAGACAGGTGGCTGCTGTGATAGTGGACCAGGTGTACTACCAGCGCCCGGCGAACGCGCATCATCGTTCATTGCGCCCCCATAGGACAACGATGAGCTGGGCGGCCGCTGCAAGAAAAAGATGGTATACTCATTAATACAGTTATTCAATAATATATTACGATAAAGATTTGATTGTCAGTGAGTGCATACATATTCATAGATTTGATTTTGTATGTTTTGATTAAGTCTGTTGAGCATGCGTTAGGTGTTTGTTAGAATTAGTTACAAATTGCTTATAAATGTCGCTTTAAATTGACACGCCAACCATAAAATGAGCCACATAAAACTGGACATATACAATCAATATTAAAGACGCTGACGACCAAGACATCACCAAGTCAATGTCGGCTGTCGATGTTGTTGATGTTGGCTGTCCATGTCGATGACTATGTCCGGCCGGTGTCCAAGTGTGCGAGTTTGTCTCGAGTCTTGAGACAGTCTGCACGACTGTCAAGTTGTCAAAACTGCCACGGCCTGGCCATATTATAGCCAAACAAATGCCACAACGATCGTGGCCTAGGCCTAGACAACCCAAATCAACAACAACAACAACATCGGTGTGCAAAAAAATATATATATATTTGTTAGTTATCAAATTAATATGCAGCAACTGGCTCTGCTTTAGCTTTTGAATGCGACTCTGGGCTTCTTCTAACTAGGAGTAGAAGGAAGAAGAAGAAGAACAACAACAACAGCTTCGTCATCCACAAACAACGACAAAGACGACCAAGACGACGACGACGGTGGCGGCATATTAATCGCTTTATTCAGTCTGCAGATACCAAAAATGTCAATGTCCATGCAAAGAGAAACCGAGAGAGAAAAAAATAAAGAGAGAGAGAGAGCAAGAAAGAAGGCACATATAACCATATTTTTCAAGCAGCATGTCCCAATCCCCACAGCCCAGGCTAGCCCCTTTGTGGATCTTGCTCGAAATCGATCGGTAACAGCAATTTAAATTCTGCTAATAACGACAGACATTTGCGGCCGCTCTCAAGAAGTCAACAGAAATATTACGCTTCAACATTAATTTTATGCACGTGTACACAAAATATATCTGTATGTATATGGTATATATTATAATTTGTACCGGGTTGTTTCACAATTTTTAACCATTAAATTATTATTTTCCCAAGCTCGTAAAAATTCTTGACTTTCGAATACAATAAATTTTCAAATGTGTTTGCGTATTTTTTTGATTCATTTGGCATGCAGAGCGCATCGCATGTGTTTTCGCTAAATATTTGTTAAATCGCATATTAATAGCGCCCTGCTATAGACAATCCACAGTGCACCAGTATGTGTTTTGTATCTGTGTGTGCTGTGAGTGGGTGTGTATTCGATTTAATTGGTTAACCCAGCACGTTGTTCAGTTTGCAGATTTGATTATTGTTGTAAGAGGGCAGGAAAGTATAGGTAATGCGGTTAGATTAATGCTGCAGTGAACTGGAAGACGTACTTAGTAACTAGAAAAATACAAATTACGTTATAATTATCAATATTATTCACTCGCTTGGCTAGTTGCCAATTTGTCTGAGTTGTCTTTTAATTCCTGCTTCAAAAAATAATGCCATTGCCACTACTTTGGCAATCAATGTATTAATAATTAGCTACGTTGTCTGCATTTTAAAACTAAAGACGCGGTCTTTTTGTCAAGCTTTAATAGTGAAATCCCTCTTTCTCTTTCATTTGGCTATGAGCTATGAGGTGTCTCTTGATAGCCACATAAACAATATTCAGCCTAAACCGACAGTGAGCTTCTGGCTGCTTTAGCACAATTGTAGCAATTGTCGTTTTTGCTTTTTTATGTTCACCGTTCTCTTGGCAACTTTATGGGCTATAAAAAATAAAAAAAAACCGAGAAAACGGGGCATTGAGGTATCGGGGCAACCGCAGCCTAATTTGTGGCTCATTAAAATGAGAAAATGAAACTATTTAATTAGCTGCATTAAAAGTTGAGAAAAAACAAATACAAAATAATAAAGAGTTAAACACAAATCCAGAACATAACAAAGGGCTGCATTTTCCCAAACCATAAGAACGAAACTTTCCTTTTATGAGTGGCATGTTGGATGAAATTTGATAGGCCTGTCGGCGGCACTGGGTTGGCTGGACAGACTGGACATTATTCTGCAGCCGAGTTCGGAGTCGGTCAGCTTTTCGAAATCTTTCACACTTGCCGCACACTTTAGGCTTGAAAGCAAGGTTCTCTTTCCGTGTGTGTGTGTGTATGCCGCAAAGCTATTGAAAGTGTATCGAGTTACCTTGAACACCGGCGAGTGAGTGTTGCAGATAGCCATGCGGCATGCGGCGTGCGGCATGCGTCGTGCTAAATGCCAGTCGCGCTCCTTGAAAGGACAGAGAGCAGAGGATGTACGCAATGGGCTTGTGATGGGGAGATCTGCTGCTTGGGCCACTAGGGTTTATCGATGCGTGCATTAATTACATTTTCAATTAGCAAGCGTCCAGGAAATTAAGCTATCGAATTGCCATTGGCACGACTCAACTAAACTTGTTGTTGTTGCTGCTGTTGTTCTTGCTTATCACATTGCATGTCCAGTGACAATTATTATCAAATATTGGTATTTATTTAAATGATGAGGGCCGAGCGAACGCGTTCACTATTAATGAAATTGAACTTTGGCAACCTACGACACTCGAAAAAATTCCAGCTAAACTAATATAAACACAAGCAAAGAGTTTATGACTATTTAAATATATTTTGCAATTGTTAAAAATGCTTCTTTAAGGTAAAGTTTCATTTGAAAAGCGATTTTAATATTGTTACAGTACTTTTTTCACAGTGTAATTACACCTTGCCATATAGCCAGTTACTTAACATCACCGCCTATCGCTGCCCTCGTCTCACTTGCCACAACATGCCATGCCGCCTCACATCACGTAATGTTGTCCTTCACCCCAAGCCACAGAAAAGTTTTTCACTTTGCGTCCCTTTGGGTGCATTAAAATGATCAAGAAACAATTTTCGTTTACCTTTTTGGCGCTGAGGGGTTTGGGGACCTGGCGCTCTTTTTGGGGTTTGGGGACAGCCTGTGCCGCCTGCCAGCCAAATTATTTATTTATCAGCTAAACGCAGCGTCAATAAGCAAAATGGCGTTTTCCCAGCTCTTTAAATTTTTGATGATACCATGACTCCCAACTACAGTCAGACATGACAATCGTGTTGTTGCGTTTAAAAATTTAAACGTGGCGCACATTAAACAACCGCAAAATTGTGATGCCAGGCGTGCCATAAAATGTAATCGCTTCCCCCAGTATACCCCACCTCACCATCAACAAATGAACAACTAAGCAACAAACAACAACAAACACTTGGTCAATTGCTGTTGTTGCCAAAGTTTTTGTTTTGTTTGATTGCCCGGACACTTCATTATGTGTTGTGTGTATAGCGCTCTCGTTTTCTCTTTAACATCATGTCTATCTTTCTCTGGTCAGCTTTCCAAGTGAGTTGGCTAAGTCGGCTCAGCTGCCGCATAATTGCGCCTTGCCGCGTGTCGAGTGCCCACCCAGAGAAATGAAAAACACTCAGAAAGATAGACAGAGAGAACGAGAGAAGGAAATGCAAAAGTCAAAACATGCAATTTTCTTTTGCTAGAGAATTCGGGTATATAATTTACTACTAGCTGGCAATCACAGTCGAAGTTAATCACTACAATCAACAGTTAGTCGAGCGACCAAACTACACCCCATGTAACAATTCCACTCGCCGCCCACCGCCCACCGCCCAACACTCCACAAAGCAAAACAATCAAATTATGGCAGGCGTTTGATTCTCTTAGCACAAGTTTTATGCGTGGGAAGTGAATTCTTTTCGCTCTTGAGGGTGTGGAAACGCGTGTGCCATCTCGAAAATTTGTTTGTTGCTGCTATGATGATTGTTACTCATTTGCTGGCTATACGACAAAGAGAGAACAGACAGGACGCAGTTGTAATTGCCCTGCAGCGTTTGCCGCGTGCATTTGACAACTAAGCAAAAAGGGAGCTGGAAAAATGGGAATGAGCATGGGAAGCATATGGGCTTATAAAATTGTTAGGTATCTGCTGCCTAAGGCTAACAGGGATTAAGCTGCGCTCGCTTTTTCACAATTAAAAACTACACAGCTTAGCATATTCGAGCAGAACCCAATAATCATTGTCAAACTGTGCTCTTCACCTCATCTTCTTTTGCCTGGGGGGCCGTAAACGTACTAAGTATGTATTTACTGAGCCCAAAAGTGGACGTGAAACATATTTTTCTGTTTTGCTGTGTGTCTACAAACACTCACAATAGCGAACATAAACAAACACACAGACGCACAGAGACTAGCACTGACTGTGAACCACAAACAGTCAGGAAAGCAGAACAAACACACACTCTTGAATCCATATCCTTAGAACAAATAATTAAATCCTTTTTACATGGCCGCACAGGCTAAAAGTTTCCGCTTGGTTTATGTTTCGGATGTGGTTCATTCACTTCATGGGGAGAGAATAGAGAGAGAACCCCAAAAGAAATACCAATCCGTATAAAACCCCGACGGCTGTTTGTTTTGATGGATTTGTTGTTTGGCATTGCCCAGGCACAAAAGCTTTTGTTTGTCTGTTTATGTCGTGTTTGTTGTTGTGGTTTTAGCGCCCTAAAGCAGCGCTTAGCCAGCCAGACAGACCCAATCCTTAGTTCTTCCTTCAATTCCGCCCATTCAACTGCTTCTGCTTAATTAACGGTATATACCCAACTTCCCCCACAACCCCACAGTGTGCCACTTCAGCAGTTAATGCTGTTGTTGTTGTTGTTGCCACCTTCTGTGTACTTAATTGCGCGCATGGCATTTAATTGTTTTTCAAATTTGTTCAAGTTGTAAAACGTTCGCTGAATGAATTGAAATGCGTTCGCCATCTGCATTTGTATGTATGTGTATGTCTTCTCACATGTGTGTAACTAAGTGTGTTTGAGCCATGTGCCATTTTGTTTAAGGGTTGAATTTTTAATTAAAGTAGCTGGCATCGTAGGAGCACTTGGATCCTTGCAAGACCAATCATACAATCAATAGAAGGCAGGGAGTGTGGGGGGATGACGCTACTACTCTACTCAAGCAGCTTAAAATGTGGCTGGTTCAAGCAATTCAAGCAATATGGCTGCCTTTTTGGGGGTTGCCCTTAACGCAGAATGCTCAACAGCCACGACACGCAAATTGCTTCAGTTATACACATACATATATGTATTTCTATATGTGCAAACATATATGTATGTATGTATGTGTTCAGGCTATAATTTCAATCAAATCGCAAGTTAATTACACACAATTATACCACACAGACACACACAAACAAAACGTTTTTAGACAAAGCCACAGTGAGACTTGAGTGGCAGTCTGTTTTACTTATATTAATGTCTTAAAGTTATATTATCAGCTAGAAGAAAGGGAGATGAACGTTTAACAAAAACAAACCTGACAAACTGAATTATATTTATTAGCAAAAACATTTACATTAAATTCTTCTCATATCTTTTCTTTTTAAACGATTTCTTTCCTCACAATACAAGGAAACAACATATAATCAATCATAAGTTTTGATTGCTGTTTTTTCCCATCCCAATCATTATTCTATAAATATTGTTTTTTTTATTCCTTCATTCCTTTTCATTTGCGATTGGCAGCCACTTATATGGTTAATAATTACAAGTCATTTTTTGTCAATTTTTATATATTTCAAATTAAATATGTTGTCGTTAATAACATATTTTAATCATATCGCTCTTCAGTTGCCTGATTTTCTTAGCTTTATAGTGCGAGGGGAAACTTTCTGAACATAAAATAATATGATAAGAGCTCAACAAGCACTTCGTAAAGTTGCCCAAAATACACGCAAGAAACCAAACTATCTATTTACAATAGTAGTTAAATAGAACTCGAAATAATCAGTAGGTCATATTTTGGCTGCTATCTGTTAAAAATTAATAATAAAAAAAAGCCAGCTAGGTGACTTACTGACGACCAATGTTATAAGGAAGTTCGATCCACTCGAGTGGCAACATGTTAATTTACGTGTAAAAGCACTTGACATAATTGTACTGACTACTGTTTTTGGGTTTGCTTGTATCTACACATTTTGTTGTGTTTTAGACAAATTACTCATACGCAATGTGTAAGTGCTCTGTTTGATGTGTAGGGCACTGGAAATCTTATGCCTGGCTATCGCAGTCGAAAATAAAAAGCACGCCCAAGTACAAGTCTGTGATTAAATATTTATAGGTTGATAACAAATTGAAGCAGGTACCGTTGCTAGATAACTGAGTAGCTAACGTACTTTTATTTTGTTTTTCGGAAATCTTGTGCAAACAAAGAAATTAGTATTTTGATAATAAAAATTCAGAAGCTACCTGAAAATACACACACAAACTCGCACACACAAAAATGAATAGAAGAAAACACAAACGACAAAAAAAAATTAAATAGATAAGCAATACTGAAAACCCAGAGCCGAAGAGCTGAGTGGCGCGCAATTGTGACTCTATCAACTTATCATTTGTTTGACTTTGTTATTATGTTACACAAACAGTGGAAAAGTAGCAGCATGTAGAGACGAAGGAGCTGGAGGTGAAGTCAACACGCAGCAGTTGCAACTAAGCAAGGCGCCCCAAACAACCAAGTCAGATTTCGATTGGGATGTAACGGAAATGGAGCAAGGCTCTGGGGCACTGAGTTGTTTTTTATTTTTTAAGCTGCACGCGATTTGCATTGGGCATGTTCACACAGAGTGTCAGCGAGGGAAGGAGGCGAAGGGTTTATCTGCTCCGCAAATCTCAGCTATCAATTTGAACTTTTGCGCAAAGCCCAGCCAAAAGAGATTAACATGTGAGAGACTGTAACGGTTGGTTGGGAGCGGGGAGGCAGAGTATCAAAATGGACTTTGCACTTTTTAATTTGCAAACTGACTGCAGTTTGTTTTTTTTTTTTTTTTGCTGTTGTTGGCCCGCTGCAATGCAAATAAGATAATTATTCAAATGGCATGTTTCACACAATTCCGACACACATTCTTTCAAGTCCAGACCAGAAACGAAAGAAAGCTGCAAGCAGTGTGGCAAAGAGAATGGGCGAGAGAGGAGTTTGAGTCTGGGGTTGGGGCTGGGGCTGTGTTTGGAGAGACGTATCACGAAAGGCAGTGGAATCATTTTCTTGCTGGCAAAAAGATATCAAGATAGCAACATGCAAATGCTGCAATGATCGCGCGAAATAGATTTGCATAAGCTGACAAACAGAGAGAGAGAGAGTCTTTAGAGCTGTTCGTTGCATGTGAGAACATTAATCGTGTAATTAATTTGATGCATGTGTATGCAAAGTAATTTCATGTAAAATGTCACACCCGCCCCGGAGGAGACCAGACCAGACCACATCGACCCGAGACAGAAGACCAAAGACACGAACCCGAACCTCCATTCTTGTAACATAGCGTGCCAAAAGACAAAAATCAAACTATACAAAACAGGAGACAAGCGCTAAGAAAACTGGCTGGCCAAGAGCAAACTGTTGGACTGACCGAAACTTTGGTGTCAAATAGATTCCGCTTGTAGATAGAGACGACAGCATGGACATGGCATGAGAGAGAGATTAGCCACATCGTGGTTAGGGATCAGGCCAACATGTGCACCATGCCACTATCTCTTTCTCTCTCTCCCTTCCTCTTTCTGTCCCTTTCCTTCTTTCTGTCTCCCGTCTGACTTAACTCATTTGCAAATTACGTGGACTCGAAGTCGCGTTGTCAGCGCTCGCTCGACGACAACTGCTTAAGCAGACATTTTCATTTCGTTTAGCCAGATAGATTTTATAGATTTGCGATTTGCATAGCTCGAGTACAAGTATTTTGTTGGTACACACCGACCGGCAATGCCCGGTCCGATCCGGCCAAGGCATGACATATGCAATGTCAGTTGCTGCTGACGTGCCAAAATCTCAAAATCTTTGCATGCGATAAGCCAAAAGCCACGAGACTAAGAGCCAGAGGTGTCGGGCACTTCTTGTTAGCCAAAGATAAGCTGACATTTGAAATTAGCTGGCCGCTCGGATACATGGTCATAGACAAGGCATTACAAGGATTTGTCGCTTTTTTGCCGCCTCTATCTCTCTTTCTCTCTGTCTTGCTTTCTGGGACTATTGGACTAAAAGTGCCGACTGTCAAACTGTCGAGTCACCCGAGGCACAAGCAATACACACAACATTCGAAACATAAATAATCTGAAATTCATATACTGCTCGAATTATTGATATAATGCACTGATAAATGGCTCTCTGTACCGGCAGCGGCAACGTCTCAAAAAGTAGATCAAAAAGATTTGCAGCTACGCACTTTTTGTTATTGTTATGGCTGTTAAACATTCAGTTACAATACCAACTTTTTCAATTTGGTATGCATGTACACTCAGAAAAACCATATTGGCCTTAATAATTTATAAATATCCTTCTACTTGCTGCTGGTGTTTTATGTAAATGTATACTGCTAAAGTTAATGATTAAGGCATATTGAGTTTAAATATCGATGTTTATAAAGCATATTTAATGAGTTTGATTCTAAGCTGAAAAAGTATTTTAACAACTTAAAATTTTAAAGATATTTATCAATATATTTGCAACGATTATGAACAAAATTAATCTTTTAATCTAGTGTTTTTGTATTATATTTTCTTCCGGTGTATGCACTACGTAAAAGCCAAAAACCGAAGTAAGAAAATAAAATACACTTCACTTAAACAACGCCCCAAAAACCTAAGCTAAAATCGCCGTCTCACATTCTGCAGAATCATGCTCGCTGCGAAGTTCAGCACGCCGCCGTATTGTCTTAAAAGGCCTCTAAAAAGGGGCGGCTTGTCTCTTAAAAGCCCTTGGCCCGCGCCGCTATCCGAGTACTGTGAATACTGAAACTGAAAACTGAAAGCACCCAAAAACTGTCGCATCATTGAGGTCCGGGCGCAGTAGACTAGAAGACGACGACGACGTCGCCAGCCATCGCTACATCGCTACATCACCATCGTCATCGTCATCGCGATGACATGGCATAAAAATTCAAATGGAAATGGGAAACAAAACAAAACAGAAATCGCAACGTGTTTTTTCTCTTTATACATATTTAAACTATTCTCTTTTGGCAAAAGTCGCGCAAGCTCGTAAATCAGTCGCAAAATCACGGACCAGGCCGAGTGCAAAATCAATTAGACCTGGTCGTGAGGATTTTTGGTCCAGCGAGAGTCATAAAAATTAGAAAATTTGATTATTGCCACACGACGCGAAGCGCAGAGATTCACTCCACGTCCCATTGGGCCAAGGTCTGGGAACTGCTCTGAAAACCATTTGCATATTATCGTGAGGCAAGATGCTTTAACAAAAATTTCATTACCCAAACCTTACCCAAAAAGGTCGACCGGTAGCGACGTTTAAATGAGTTTATTACGTCTTTTGGCCGGTTTTACAGTTAACAGCATTTAGCCAAATAATACTCGGGGCTGTTCAAAGGGGTGCACATCATACTTGTAATGAAATTTCCATAGATTTGCATAAAAAGGCATCGAAACTCGACTCGACTCGACGCGTCTCTGTCAGTCAGTCAGAAAGGCAGGAAGGCAGGAAAGCATGAAGGTGGGCAGGTCGGTAAGTGGTGCGGAGATGCCCTAAATTAGATAATGTCTAAATTGGATTTTAAACACGCATTTTGCGGGTTTCCAACAAGCTACCAGAGAGCAAGTGAGAGAAATAGAGAGATCTGTGATTCTGAATCGCTAGCCAGCAACCATTGAAGACCCATCGAGACAACATCAAAATAACATTAGAAGCGTTGTTGTTTATTTTTTTCTTTTTGGTATTTTCACTTTTGTTTTTTCTCTGCTTTTTATTTTTGGTTTACGTTGTCTGTGGCATTCAATGTGCATTTGAAGGGTTGCAAACGGTGTGATTTGTATGCAAATGCGAGAAGAGATGGGCGTGACAGGGCTAGGGGGAGGCTAAGAGAGAAATGTATGAAATTCGATTTTTTAAACCTTGCCGCGCGCATTTGTGTTGGTGTGGGTGGTGAAAGGGGGGAATTGTTTATGTGACCAGGCGCTAAAAGCAACAGCGTAAGCCAATTATGAAACGTAATCAAATTACAATGCAGTTGCCTTTTCAATGCAGATTTAGAAAAGCAGCACACAGTCTATCAAAATATATGAATAATAAATATTATATAAACGACAACCTGCAATCAACACATTTCTAACTTTAATTATTTCATGCAATTTTGCTTGATACATGTGATTGGAATCACATAAGAAAAATCCTTTGGGATAGTTAAAGAGTAAACAGAAAATATCCTTACATGCAGCGTTCAGCATTGTAGAAATACAAGTACATAACGTTTTTATCTTTTACATAATTATACATTTGACACCTTGGTACGAAAAAAAATTAAAATGGAAACACACAACTCTCATCACAATGCGAATCTACCAAACATTGGTATTACGTAATTTACATGCGTTGTGGCATTTCAACGATATGTGTCGCGATAATACATGTTGTGTGGCAGCCTAAGCCATTTACACGTGTTTGTCGCCAGGACAAGTTCATAAACTAAAGTTTAAGTTTTTCGACTTGGTGGTTGTAGCTTTGATTGCCACAATTTGGGGCGTGTTGTGCGTTGTTTTATGTTTTTGTTTTAGTTAGTTTCTTTTTTGGTGTTGTTGATTTTCTTGGCGCTGATTGCGTGGCATTTTTCGCATATTTCTGCTGCACATTTCGTGCAAAACTTAATTATATTAACTGAGTTATTTGCGGCATTTGGCGCGCTGAGACTTGGCCTGGGCTGGCACTTAAGGCAGGTGTTGTTGGCTGCTGTTGTTGCTCTTGTCTGTTGTTGTTTTTGTTGTTGTTGTCGCCTTTGTTGAACGACAGAAATTATGACAACTCAACTTGACTAACTGGTGTGGGGGCACTGGTTCCCTACAAGTCAGTCAGCCAGTCAGCCAGAAGTTGTTCGCACCTAAATGGCCTGACACATGGAAAGAGAGGGAGTTACAGATAAAGGGAAAGAGAGAGGGAGAGAGACAAGCCAAGACTGACAGACTGGCTGACTGACAGACAGAAGGACAGACAATCAACAACATAATTAAAGGCACAAATGCGCATGTCTTGAGTCTTGGCCAGAGTCTGGCCTTTGTTGCCGGCTCTTGATTGAGCCACGGGGCATGGCAAGGCAAGGCAAGCAGCAGCTTTTGTGGTATGCAACGAGCTGCAATTAAAAATCAATAAAATGCGTGATTTTTGCAATTTTTGCAATGCAATTTGTAATTGCAATAATTAAAATGTTGCCCACAGTTGTTCAAGTTTTTATTGTGTGTGTGTATGTGTGTGTGTGACTTTCTGTTGTGTGTTGTGAGCTGCTTAATCAAATTTTCACCTCCAAAAACTAAACAGAAGAGAATAAAAAAAACCGACTGAGTCACGTCGACAATTGAATACACGTTCACAGAAACAAGAAACAAGAATCAACAACAGAACCAGAGAACAGGGAAACAACATTGAAGGGAAACAACCCTGGTCCAAAAATATTTGCAGGCAATCAATCACAGCGTCGCATAACCCACCCCTGTCCACGTCGCAGGGGGCGCAACAAATCGGATTAACTCGTAGACTGTACCACCCGATGTTGAGATTCACGCAAGCGCACACAGGCGCTACCTTCCAAAGAAGACGCGAGGGGAAAGAGGGGCTTAGCGCTAACAATTAACTTTTTGTTCATTTGTGTGTGTGTGTGTGTGTGTCTCTTTTGCAATCCAGCTGTGGGCGTGGCTAGCCACAAAGGCAGAAAACCCCGAAACGAGCAGTCACTGAGCACCGCCCGTTGGGTTGTTTTTTTTTTCTTTTCTTTGGCTGGTTTTTTATGCGCGATCGCTTACCAACACTGTGCGTGATCACGCGCTGTTGGACAAGCAACAGCAACGAATGCATCTGTCAGTCAGACTGTCAAAACAGCTATCGATTATAATCGACAGAGCTGATAAGAGCCAAGCAGAGGCCAAAGCTAACGATCAGCTGCGATTGTCTGTTTTAGATTGCAAACTTTGGAACGATCATTAAGGACTGCCGTTAGCTGTTCGGCCAATTCATTCATTCTCACTATTTGCCCTCTATTACGCAACTGGCCAAAGGCCTAGAGAAAAAAGATGCTGATAAACTGATTGAGATAGAGAATTCTATTGCTATTGCTGTTGCGAATGCGAATGCGATAGAGATAGAAATATATATTTGTACGCTGCTTTGCTACAGTCAATTGAAATTCTACGCATTCCGACAAACAACAAACAAATACACACGCACACACACACACACACTTAGACAAATGCATATATAGAATTCTCAATTGCTTTCGCATCATTACGTCTGCGAACAATTTATTTTTATAAAAGCAATGCGGCTGCCGCCAGCGACGCTAGCGTCGACGCCGTACATTTTCATTTTCCCGCTTTTCTTCATACAAACACAGACACACGAAAAAAGAAGAAAGAAAATGAAACAAGAACAACGATCACGTTTAAAAGTGCAGGAAAATTGAAGAAAAATACTGAGGCATGAAAGCAGCGTTAAGAAATCAAATAAATTTTATTGTATAAAAGCGCACCAGCAACAACAACAACAACAACAACAACAAAGCTGCTGCAGCAAAAACAATCAACGAGCCTTCCACGCTGTAAATAGTTTACAGTTGTGTTGATGTTGCTGTTGTTGCTGCTTGTGGCATTGCCTTTGCGGTTGCACACACACTTTCCTTGCTGCAATCGATCGCAAAAACTTTTTTTTTCTTTCTTCTTGATTGTAAACAATTTGGCTAGCGGCTGGCGGCCACATCATCATTATCATCAACATGATCATCATCTGCCACAGAAGCTAGGCTAAATGGGTGTTGAGTGCAAAGTGTTTGTGTTGCCAGTTGCCCCTCACACCCCTTGACAAATATACCCCATCAAATGTGTATGCAACATGGCGTTGCCAGCAATATATAAATCGCCTCGCATTTTTTTTAAGCTCTTGAGTTCTCGATCCGTCGATGCTTGGTGTTAAATGCTCAATAATTTTCGTTGGGATTTATATATATGTGTATACATATATATTTAAAATATTTTTGTGTCTTTTTTTTGGGAACTTTAACCATTTACTAAATTGCATTGTCTCTCCTATATAGAAAAGAAATCGAAAAATGACTTTACGACACAGCGGGAGATATGATGGCTGGATGCAGAATGCATTTTTTGCTTTCGTTTCTTTGCTCTTTTGCTCTTTCAGACTTAATTTTATGTTCGTTGTATGTTTCGTTTGGCCTTGTAGCCAGCAACAACAGTAACTACAGCAACGACAACTGCCAACCCAGTTGAAGCTGAAACTGAACTAAAATGTTTTCGGGCGCACACTAAAAATAAATATATAAATAAAAATAATCAACATTAACAACAAAAACAACAAGAAAAAAAAACGGAGAAACACAACAAGTAAAGCTTTCGAGTGAATGAGTGAAAGAGCATCACTGAGAAATCATATAACAAGACTCAGGGCCAAAAACTTTTTTGATTTTCATAATTTTTAGCTCTGACCACAAAAAGGCAACAACAACACCGACCACCACGAAACACTTCATGTTAACGACTTTGGGCCGGGTCGTTGTATACAACAGCAACAAACTCAGTCTTAGTCTCAGCCTCAGCCTCAGTCACAGCTTCAGCTTCGGCTTCAGCCTCAACATCGTCGTCATCATCTACAACACAATGTATTTGTCGGGGCATCGTTTCCTTAACGTAAAAGTTTCATTTTCGTTACCTTTGCGCAGTGATACCGAAAAGCGAATAACATCGAAATGAAATGAGACTTTGTCTGCTCGGAATTGGAGTCGAGGCTGGGGTTGGGGTTGGGGTTGGGTCGGGGGCACCGACCAGGGTTCCTTCCAGGTGCCGGACCCAAAGCCCAACGACTGCACCAAATGAGTTTTATATATATACTTTTTTTTTTGTTGTTGTTGTTGGGGCTGTGGCCGGCCTCTGATGATTTTTGAATTGATTTGTGTTGTTAAATATTAAATTCTTATAAGTCATTTGCACTCGGGCGAGACTCGATCTCAGACTCGACTTGGGCTTGGGCTTGGTGTGCCTCAAATGACAGACAAGACGGGCCACTGCAAACTGCGACTCCGATTGCGATTGTGACTTCAATGCAGCCCCGCCTCTCGCTAACCTCCCGCCCTCGCCCCACATATATCATTTACACTCTCAGACTCTCAACCGCGCTCACAGCGGTCGGTCCGTCCAAAAATGGCAACGGGTACCAACTGTGCGTTCAACGTCCAGCGTCCAGATTCAGTTCAGTTGAGATTCAGTTTAAGCAAGCAACCTCTCTTTGTTGTACACATACATATATATTTATGAATACGAAATGACTGTGGTGGGGATTTTTGGTGGGGCGGCAACTGTGTGCCGCTGTGTGGCGCGCAAATAACAAAATTATATTTTCAAGGTGTTCTTTTGCACATTTCATTTCAGAGTATTCTTTTTTTTTCTTCTCTCTTTTAATTTTAATTAACGTCGTTGCTGTTCTTGCTGCTTAAAGTTGCAATTCGCATTCACAGCACACAACTGAATGATACAAACAACAACAAAAAAAAAAACAAATCATAATAAATGTTAAACAAAAGTTAATAAGCATTTCGCTTTTGCTTGATTTCATATGTATGAAGCTGAAGCTGTATTTTATTGTCGTTTTATTGCGTTTTATTAATTTCTTTAATGGCTGCAATATAACCAGCTAACCAGTTAGCACCGGGAGGGTTGCTCAGAGCAGGGGGTAGCAGGGATGCAGCTGTGCTGGCAAGTTTAAAATGAAACGGAATTGAATTGAATGCGTGTGGCAATGATAAGGCACTTTAGCTCGTGTCTCAACTGATTGCTTTGAGAAGAAATCTAAACGGTTTTTAAGTCGCAGAGACTCGCAACTTCAACCTAAGCAGTCATAAATTGAATGGTTTAACGTTAACAAAGTGAAAAAAACATATATCTTACACTTGAAAAAATATGCTAATACTAACTTGACTTGCTTTATTAGGCAAGCTGTGAGGAGTTAAGCCCACAAGTAAGATGAATTCAATTGAAATGAATCAAAGCGAATTTGACACTAAAACGTAATAGTTTAAGTAACCAATCTGCTAGTTATAATAGCTATCAAGTTGTTAATCAATAGAAAATCTTTTCTGTCTATGTTAAACAAAAAAATGCTCTACGTATAGTTGACTACATTTTGTATATAAAATAAATTTTCATTACACTATTTTCAAGTGTTGTTTGGACTTGCTGAGAAACTTTGGTTAACAGTAAATGCACAACTTGATCTTTATCTGTGTCAGAATTCTTCAAGTGGTTACTCTTCCCTCCCTCTTTACTCCTCTACTACTCCTTCGCTGTGCAGCCAAACACGTCAAACTTTCACGCCAACCAAAAGATACATTCAATAAACACTCACGCAGTGCCCAAATGGACTTTAAACAAGTGCCATGAAGTAAAGAAATTTATATGAAAGCTTAAAGTAAGTCTCCATCTGCTGCCGCTGCGTTGCCATTTCCTGCCGCCATCCCCATACCAACTCTCTGCCCCACAAACACTCCCTCTCCTTCTACATCAAGCATCATTCCTTCTTCATGCAGTTGCATTCATTACAAGCGAGGCAAAGGTTAACATGCAACGAACGGCAAACAGCAACAACAACTGCTAAAAAGCTTAAATTTCACAACACGCTCGACAACAACAGCAACATGCACCAAAGAGGCACAGCATCAACAACAACAGCAACGGCAACAGCAACGGCAAAAAGTGCGACTTCGTCGCCGTTGTCGTCGTCTTCGTTGTTGTAGTCGTCTCGGACGACGTCTCTCAACTTTTGCGTTTGAGCATTTAAGTGCCAATTAATAACAATTTTTATGAACCGAAGAAATAGTTGACAACACGGCATGGCATGGCCGCCAGTCGCAGACGCCTTGTCGAGTGATGCGCTGCTGCTGCTGCTGCCGTTGCTGTTTCTGTTGCTGTTGCATGCAACAAGCAACATGCAACAACAGCAACCAGCCAGACTGCAACTTCAACGCCGCATGCGGCACCAGGCATGACAAACTAATTTGAAAAGCCATAATATTGCACAGTTTATGAACAATTATTATATAAGTTTTATTTACCAGTCAAAGTTGCTAAAGCGGCAGTACCAGCAGAAGCTGAAGCAGCAACAGCAACAGCGGCAGCAGCATCAGCAACCAGCTCTTTAATTAATTTGTGATTTTTCTACATCAGCTCCAAGTCAAAGCCGAAGCCAGCATCAGCATTAGTCGCAATTTATGCCGGCTTATTGACAGCCAAACTCAGATGCCAACAAGTATGCAAATGAGAAAGCGAAGAGAATGGAGGGTGGTTGGGGGTTTTTGTTGCTTTGGCAACTGACTTTGAAACATTTGGCGACATTAATATGATTTAATGCGTTAATTAGCACCATGCCACAGCAGCAACAGTAACAGCAGCAGCAACAACATCAGCTGAATAACTTGGCCAGGGTGTGAATACAATAATAACAACAGCGGCAGCTTAACCAACAACAGCTAAACTTGAGAGCATCTGATGGGCGACGCGGCTAAAACCCCAAAAAGTATGCTATGCGTATTCCCAAAATCCCCGAAGCGGATTAGTGGAAGCAACGGCATGCAAGGACGCTTAAGGGTGGTGGTGTTTGTTGGGTTTCTGTTGTTTCGCCTGGTGCCAACTGGTTGTGGGTAACTTCGCCTCCTGTGTATTGGTGTGTGTGTGTGTGCATTGCGTAATTGACGTCAATTTTGTTTTCGCACCGCGCATACCAAAACGAACATCACCCCCACTCGTCGGCCAAAAAGGAAGTCTGAGTTCGCAGCTCGGAAATCCAATACGACACAGAAAAATAATTTGCCAAAAATAGAAAATTGTGTCGCCGCCGACTATAAGGAATACTTCAAACTGTAATGGCCTGGCAGTATCAGCAATAAACAGGAGCTACGACAATGCAAAAGACCCTGAGAGCTAAGAGCCACGAGCCAGGAGTAGAATAGGTAAGTAGGGGTGGCACCACATCGAGCATCATATTTCATTTATTAGCAGACGATGGCGGTGGCATTACTTGGCGGCAGTTCGACAAGCAATTTTATTTATGCCCATAATGCAGGGCATATGCAGGGCAACACACAAACACACATACAAGAGTATATGTGTGCGAAGGCGCCCAAATGGGAATTGGCTGAGCTGAAAGTAAAGTGCGTCAAAGTAAAGTAGCTTAGAGATTTATGCGGCATTTGGCGGGCATTTGCCTAATAGAATTTCTACATTTTTATTCTTGCTTTGACTGAGGGGTAAAGCTGCCAAAAATGTGTCAATATGGGCAGGTTTTTTGGCGATACTCATAACCGAGGCATGGGGCTCAAGTTGCTAATGAGAACTCAAGCTATTTTGTTGTTAATTAACAGTGGGTAGACTAAGGCATGGATTAAGCCTTCAGAAAAGACAAGAGATAAATCTTAACAGTTTATGTAAAGGTACAACCATACAAAATTGACAATACTGTTTTAAAAAATACAAATAAGTTTAAGCTTAACCCTTTTTATTTAAGGAGTAAAACTTCTTGTTGTTGTTTAAAAAAGTGAAAAAATCTATTATTTTACATCAAAGAGTATACATTTAAGCTTCTATAAAAAGTTAATCATCATCTGAGTTATATGAAATATTTGCTCCACATATAATTTCTTATGTTTTTCCGAGAACGTTTTGAAAATAGTGTCCTTTATTTGTGCTAAGGAAACACTTTTGCCTGGACACGGCACGTGCGCTATTAAATATGCAATAAATTATTTTTGCTAGTTTTTCTAGTTGGCATTGCTAAGCTGCCTGCAAATTATAGAAAATCCCCAACGCGCAACGAGGGACATACAATGCCAGCAAGAAAAATACAATGAGAAGAAGAGTACGGCAGATGAGATAGAGGGAGAGAGACAGAGGAAAAAGTCAATGTAAGCAATAAGCAGGAACACCATTATCTAATGCTCGGCGCGCCATTGAGGCATTAAGCCCCCAATGCGCAGCCTTTCCTCCTTCACAGAAAAAGAAAACCCAATCTGCAATCGGAGGCCCATATAAGCGGGGAAAATAGTGCGCAGGAAATAAAGCACAAAAAGGCAATAAAATTTGCCAGCCAGGCTGACTAAGAGCTAAGGGCTAAGACTACATAGAGTCGAGAGGAGTGTTTTTGGGGCAAACTTTTGGCTGACTATTTTGTAGATGTTGGCCGCACTGCTTCCGGGCCAATAGAAATGCCAGCACAACAAACAAAACCAACCCCCATCCACCGCAAACTTATCATATGGATGGAGGGTAAGGAAGGGGGTTGGATTGGGATCTCTTTGCCCTAATGGCCAGCAGACAGACACTGAGACGTCGCCAGCAGCGGATTTAAGTGCAAGTGATTTATGTTGTCTATGAAGGGAGACTAAGTATATGTGTATTTCTCTCTGTTGTCCATGTCTTTGTGTATTTCTGAGTGGGGTGTGGGTCACAAAATTAGCTGATGTAGACATAAATGCGAAGCAAGCTAAGTATGCACCAAATTGCAAATGGCAAATATACGTAGCTTTTTGGCCACAAGCACCAAAATCAATCAAAAGTCGAATGTCGCATGTCAATTGTAGAAATGCCTTGGCATTAAATATTGAAAACACACGGAAATTCAATTACCAAACGGTCAAGCGAGAGGACCCTTTGATATTTAACCCCTTTTGCTGAGGGAAAACGCTTTTAGTTGCGCCTGTACAATATAGTTAAGTTCCCGTTTAGGCGGATTAAATTACAATTTACAAGTGGCCAATACAAGCTAAGCGGGCTTAAGTGCTGACCGGCCAAACCCTTTCCTCTTGTGGTCGCGACCTCACACGGAACCCAAGCCCAAACCCAAGAACTGTTCCATCAAATCCACTTGCGTGCTTGTGCATCGATAATAATTGAAAGGCACTTCAAACGGTTGAAAAGAGTCAGGGACTGGGCATTCAGTCTTCTCTCGTTCTGGGCTGGCTAATCGAGTTTGAAACAAGCCTAAATTGTCCTTTTGATATTTGAGTTGACTTCAATTGCATTTTGCGGTGCAAAGTGCAACTACTCTAGGTTCAGCTCGGCCGTAATTAACGGTAATTGTGCAGGCACCACAGCTTGGACAACGCCCCAAACTATGGCTTCCCCACGGAGCACAAGCCAGCAACTAAGGGCTGACGAGTCCAACGGAAAGGTAAGACCAGAGTCGGTAAGGCAACTGATCGGCTAATGTGCGCTAAGCGGCTAAGCGCTCGTCGCCTGCATTTGCCTAATGACACAAGCGTAAACGACGCAGCGGACTTTGTATAATTTGTAAGCTTTTAAACCGATTTGCAGCTTAGTTGAGGGCAGCGTAAAAATATTTCGTGTAAAAAATTTAACCAGCTACAACAAAAGCAATAACAACTGTGTATTTCAGTAGAAAAAATGTTTGCCAAGAAGGCAATGCACACAAAAAATAAAATATAAAATAAACCTGGAGACCGAACGGATCTAAGCTATTTTGGGTGCCTTGTCGCTTTTTTGCGGCATTTTTACGGCATAAATTTCAAATGAATTTGCGATGGCGATTTTGAACAAAACAAAAATAAAAGGAGCTATATGTATTTAAAAATATATATATAAACATGATACTTATGTGGCTGAGCCAAAAGAATGACACAATATCAGGTAGATATGAGCATATACATAATATAAATGGGCACCCGCTATAGAAAAAAAATGCCAACAAGAACAACTGGAAAGCAAGCTTCAAAATAGCGTTCTTTTGAAGCGGCGGCTGCCGTTTGAAGCAACACTTGACTTGAACCATAGACAGATCAGAACAAAAAGCAAAAAAAAAAGAATATTAAAACAAATCGCCAAAAAAGTAGCAACAAAATATACTAAACGAAATGGCAACAAAAAAATTCATTTAGATTTCATTATTTGCCAAAACGTTTTTTGCTTGTAGAAGTTTCGTTGTTGGTTAATGATTGAATTTAATGGATAGAATTCCAGGAAAAATTCAAGCAAATAAATGTTTTAATGCAAAGCATCCATGAATGAAAAAGTATATAAGATTAAAAATCAATAAAAAAAACGGATGGTATTTGTTTGAATATAAATGTAAAAACACGTAGAAAAGTGGAAATATTATTGAATTTTTAAGTTAAAACATAATTATGTTGCTAAAATTTTAACAACCCTAATCAGAAGTAGTATGAAATATAATTTCACTGTTATATTTTTTGTGCTCTTGTTTTTAATGTGTTTCCGCCTAATCCGTATTACCTTACACTACGATCAATGAATGGGAACCGTCATCATCGTCACTTTGGCATGTCTTTTCACGCCAATGGTTGAAGGTATCGCATTCAACGCTTTTCGTACTTTATACAATTCCCAAAGGCGATCGAAAATCGTCAGTGCGACAAAAATTGCTGAAAGTTTTGTATTGAACGCGACTTGAAACCCAACAGGCAAAAACCGAAAAACAAACATAAGACAAAACAAATAATATAAAAAATAAGATGACCTGAGCTGAGCTGAAAGTTAAAAACTTGTCGAGCACATTGGCAACTGCATTGAAACATTAGCAGTGATGACATTTTTGTGGTCGCTTGATCGGGTACCTCCCTTTGGCTTGCTTCCCTTTCTCTCTAGTTGGTGACTGGGCTTACCACAACCCAAAGTCTGCGTTGTGTCTGCTGTCCGCTTTGTTTTGGGCCGTTGGCTCTTGGGCCATAGCTGAGTTTTGAGTTTTTGGAGTTTTTTGTGCTCGTTGCACAACAAATTCCTGAAGACGCGACACTTCATACATAATAAAAGTGGATCGCCCATCGACGACTCGTCAAAAAGTCGCCTGGCTGCACATTGATTCAGGGGCTTAAAGCATTTGGGCCAAAACGCTCGAATTGAAAATGGGTTTTATGTCGGTTTTTTTTTTTTTGGGAGAACGTCTTTGTTGAGGCCACCACACGACGACGACGGCATTTGTGGGGCTTTGTTGGTTTATTAATTGTAGCCTTAGCCTTGGACTTGGAGTTTGTCTTGGACTTGCACTTGGACTTCGACTTGAATGTGGACTTCGTTTCAGTTTTTTGTTTACAAATGAATGCACAAATTTCGGATCGCCGCCTGCGGTTGCTGCCACAGACAGTATGACGCTTGGCTCAAAGCACAATAAAGCCGCAACAAAAATATAAAAAAAAATTCGAAGAAAAAAACGCAAGTTAAGTAAAAGATTCAAGCCGGCTAACGCGTATTCGTATTACTCAGGTGAGAGAGCGGCTAATGAGCCTGGCAAGCATCCTTTTTTTCTGGTTTGCTTCTGCTCGAAACTGGAACCCAAGGCAGGCAGCTAGCTGGCCAGACAAACAGACACCCAAAACCAGTTCGACTTTTTGACTTAATGCCTATAAAATTATAGGTCTTTCTCCCAACTGGAAAATTGTGTGTTGGGCGTTCCTGAAGAAATTAATACAAATACAAATGCTGGCAGCACGAAGCATTTTCTTTTACTTTTAAGTGGAAAATGCTCAACAAATAACAAAACACAGGAATGAAAAAAGACCCAACGAAACGATGTCTAACAGCCAACACGCCCCAGGCAATCACGCAAAATGCCAAATTACATGTAGCTACCATTAACAGAACGAAATCATCTAACACGCAAGAGTATCCAACAAACACACTTACAAAAAAAAAAGTCATTTAAGGTGTTTTTCACATGCCCAAACCCGAACCAAATATATATATAAAAAAATGTATAAGAATATGCCGAACCCAAACACGTACGCAGTCCCAGCTGCAGTAGCAATTTGATCGGGAACAGTTGAGGCAAGGTTCGATGCTCAAGTTTCAGGCGCAGCACACGCACAAAAGCACAGAGACCCGAGCCACAGATCAGGCGACAATGCAGGGCAGGCCAGGCAAGCCAGGCAGGGCCAGCAGGCAGCAAGTTGGGCACACGGCACATTAAGGGCAGTTCCCAGATCTTTAACTGTCCTTAACTGCACTGCAGTTGACACTTGAGCTGTGGCGGGGGCGTCACCAACATCGTAAGCGGCTTACACGTGCCAGTTAAGAGAGTGTGCTCCATATGGTTAGAAGTGCTTATAAATAAAAGGCATATATGTAATTCGAGCAGTCTTCTCGATTTACATGCATTGATATCAGAGAAGAATATATCCTGTGAGTCCTGCGTTGAAAGTCACAAGCTTAACGTTGATTTAACACACACTTTAAGCACTTAAAAATATCACTTAAATTATTTCAAGTCTGCACATGCAGCCCACAGCATAAAAGCGTACTCTCTTAAGAAGTTTCAGAAAGCAAAAGTTGGGTCGATAGTGTACAACCCAAAGTCAACTTTAGCATAAACCAAAAGAGAGCTGCTGGTTACATGTGAAACTTGAGTTGAAACTGCTGAAAAAACAAACAGATTGAGCAGCCAGTACTGGTAAAGAATTGTCAGTGTGGTAATTGACATTCACGTATCCAACGAATTCCATTTGTCTCCAGTGTTTCACAGCCGAGTTGATCATCTTGCTGGACTTCTATAGTTGTAGCCTGGCTAAATGTGTTGCCTTAAAAACTAGGTAGGTAAGATTCGTATCGAAAGTGAAAAAACATCTCTGTTTACTTTTCAAATATACTTTTTTTCATATATTTATTGGCTAACTCTTTAAACTTTACTCTGTAGTTGTTGTTTCTTAATTATTTTTCAATTTAGTTTGTTTTTGTGTTTTTGTTTTTTTTTTATCTTCTTTTAATTATATTATTAGTATACATATAAATAATTAAAAATATTACATTAAAATGTATTCGTATATCGTATAGAAGTGTTGCTGCGTGTTGGTTTTTTGTTTTTGTTTGTATATGTAGTTGTAATTTAAGTATTTTTCGTTTTTGTTTTTATTATTATTTGTTTTTAGTTTTTGATTGCGTTTTCTCTTCTCGGCTAGATTATTACCATAAGTTTTCATCATATCAAGTTTCTCAGTTTACAATTTTGCTAAAAACTAAATAAAATTTGTTTCGTAAAACAATAATAAAAATGTATGCACGAAGACAAAAAAAAAAACTAAATTGTATGTATATGAATATATATTTTAAAAATAAAAGCAAAAAGCATCTCAATTATTTTTAAAATATATATATTTACGTATATATTTGTATGCATTAATTTTCATTATTATATTTACTTTTGTTGTTATATTTTTATAAAATATCACCTAAAGCAATTACGTATTTCAGTTTCAGTTTTGTATGTTTTTTTTCGGTTTTCATTTTGTTTTTGTTTTTTTGTTTTTGTTTTTGTTTTTTTACATGACAACAATAAAAAATTTTGCGCATTATTTGCAAAATATTCAATACTCAAAACTAATTATAAGAAAATTATTAAACAAAGTGTTCAACAAAATGCAAAAGCTCGCATAAATCAAAGAAAACAATTTGTTGCAGCCAATTTTGCAACAGATTTTTTTGTATATATATAATAGTATACAGTAGATTTGTTTTTGTGTGTGTGTGTGTTTTTTTTTTCAACTAAAAAGCAACTAAGATCAGTTGGCCATAGATTTATGCTAAAATTACATTATAATTACAGCAATTACTCATTTCGTATGGTTTTTGTGTTTCTTATTTAGCATTTTTTTTTATGAGACAAAGTACAACAACTATTGTTTTACATTATTATTATAATAGTTTTTTTTTGTTTTGTTTTTTTTTTATTTTTTATTTATTTTTTTGATGTTGCAAATATAACTATTTGCAAGATTTTGTTTGTTATTCTTAAGTTGAAAAAATAGTACAAAAGCTTTGACGTATTCTCATTTTAGTTAGTTGGTTGGTTTCATTCACTAATAGTAAACCACTTGGTTTTATTATACTCTATGCGTAAAGAGTAAGTATACAAATGACTGCCCATATAGCTGGACTGCAACTGAGCGCAGTTCCATTAAGTACAATGTTTGGTAGATGTTTGTTTTTTGTTCCTTTTCGTTTTTTTCTTAATGTTTTTGTTTTTAAGTATGCATTAACTCAAAGGGTAGAAGAGAATATATAGTGATAGAGAAAGTGCCTAGAGCTGGGAAGAGTTCTTCGGAAATTAGTAATGGATAAACATAGAGTTTGGGTTTAGTTGTAGTTAGGCTTAGCATACCTACTAATACGTAGCCGTATTCCGTTACGGATCACTAAGAACTATATAACGTACATTTTAGTTAGACCGCTATAGTATACATAAAGTTGCGGAAGGAGGAGAGAGACCCAAACGTCATTAGCTGCAATTGCAGCTAAAATTTATTGGATTTGGGTTAGGCCTAGTCTAGTTGCTTGGGGTATAGTAGTACAATGGGATTATCTTATTTCATCTCTAAACTGATGTTTTTCATTTTATTGAGCACCAAAAGCTGCACTGCTACGTAAGAGTTACGTATTTATTTTAATATATATATATTGTTTTTTTTGTCATTAATAATTACATTTATTTATAATAATAGTATCGCGTTTAGCATTTTACGTATTCACTTGATGTATAGTTTAAAATTTTGCTTAGTAAATGCTTAAAGTTGTTGTTTTAATTTTTGTTAAATAATTATATTTTTTTTTATTTTTTGCTCATCTTGTATCATAACCTTAAAAAAACAGTATCCCGTTGATTACGTATATTAAGTTTTCGCACGGTTTCTAGCTCATTTAAAATGTCATCGTATATGCGCGTTCTAATTCTGAATTAATTAAATTAACTTTAATCTGGATTTTTCTTTTATCATTTCTTCTTTGTGTTAAACAATAATATAAAAACATATGTTTCACTTTATGTTTTATTCGTATACTTTGCATTTGAACTCAGGTTGATTCTATGTTATGTATCTTTTCATTTACGTATATGAGTTGCACTTGGTTCTCCATTCTTGAAATAAGATTTATATGAAAAATTTTAGAACAAATATGTAACAAAATATAAAAGTCTAACAGAAAAGATTATAATTTGTTTTTTTTTTCTTTCGTTTTTGGCAAGTTCTTTCAGTGTTGTAAAACACATTGAAAAAGGACGTATTGAAAAATCGTATACACGTTGCTGAAGTAAATAATGAAATAGCCAAACAAAATAAGAATAAACTTTTCTTTCTAGCGTTTTAGGTTTTTTTTGTTTGATTTTTGATTTTGTTTTAATTTTTAAGCAGCCTAGGCTTAATTCTTACAACTACTTGCTAAAGTTATATACTGTATAATAGAATTTATTTATGTATATATATATATAAAGAACTTTGCTTTGCTTGTAGTTTAACTTATTTATCTTTCTGTTCTGGCCGAGGTTTAGGTATGGTAATATTTGTAGGGTTTGATTGCTGTAAGACCCACCCACCCAAAAAATATTATAAGCACGCATTCAAATTTAAACACACACGGATCATATTAAAAGTCCGCTTCGTGTTTGATGCGGTAACTGGCATAGGTTTCTTCCAGCGGCGCAAAGTCTTGGGTGTGGGACTGTTTTGATTTTTGTTAAGTTCCAAAAAGTATATTGGCACCAGAGTTGTTATATATGTATGTATATAGAGAAATGGGCTTTAGATATTTATGGATCAAGACATGATATTGGGTGTGCTTGTTTGTGTGTGTTCTATGTTTGTTTCAGTTTCTGTAACTATGTGTTTGGTTTGGTAGAGGGGCTTGGGACAAATATTAACAAGTTTACAAACTCAAAACGATAACGCTTGTTATCGATGTAAAAGTTATCGACCGCAAACTGACTGTACCAGGGGCAAAATGCTGCCCCTGCAAGGTCAGTAGCATGCATTATTAGGCTAGCTTTTATATCGATATAAATATATATATATATATATTTATAAATATATACATATATATAAATGTATATAGTATCTATATAGAGTTGTGTGCATATGTAAATTGTTAAAATTGGTTAGTTTTGGGTTAGTAAACTTTCTGGTAATATAATATTCTTTTGTTTTAAATTGTTTTGTTTTTTTTTTTTTGTGTTGTTAGGTAGTGAAAATAATAAAAAGTTGTTAAATGTTTTTTAATAATAATTAATAATATATTGGCGAGCTATATGGGCCTCTTGCAAAAACGAAGTACTGGAACTTTTACTTATTTTTTCTCATATTTTCTTATTTTTTCTTTTGCATAGTTTTTTTTTTATCTTTAGTTGTTGGTACTTTTTACAAATTAAGCAAATTAATTATTTTTTTGCGCTAATTATTGTTGCTCAGTTGCTGTATCTTCATCATTATCATTTCAGTAATTTACAAGTTGAATGTTTTCCATTTTGGTGCTCTACGGCAAGAGCACAAAAATAAATAACATGACTTATTTGTTTTGCATTACTATTTGTTTGTTTTGTTTTCTTTTAACTTAAATTTATGGCTCTCGTGTTACTGTACAAAAACAGACAAATTCTAACGGCCAAAAGCACCAGCAGCAGCATCAGCAGTAGCAGCAACACTGGACAGCAGCAGCAGCAGCAGCAGTACTTGCAGTTGCAACAGTAGCAGCAGCAACAACACTAGCAACAGCAACATCAGCTGTCAATGTGTTTTAGTGGTCCAGACTTTCTTTTAAGTTGCCTGTTGTCGCCCAGCGGCCGCTTGGAAGCTCGTTTGTTGTTGTTTTTGTTTGCTGTTCTTTCAAGTCGTTGCGGTACTTTGTCTACGTTTTATGTTACTGTTGCTGTCGTTGTCGCTGTCGGTGTGGTTGTCGGTGTCGGTGTTGTCGTTGTTTTTTTGGCCACTGGCGTGTGTGTCCTTGCGTCCAGGGTTGCTGTTGTTGTTTTGTTAATGTTGCTGCTGCTTCTTGCTCTCTGTCTGGCTACCATTGGTGCTGTTGTTGTTTTTGGTTTAGTTGTTGCTGCTGCTATTGATGTTGTTGTTGTGCTAGCTAGAAATTTGCTTGATCTTTCTTTTACTGCTCATTTAATATTTGCTCTCTTGTACTGTATTTGTTTGTTGTTGTTGTTGTTATTTTTTTTTTTCGTTTCGTTTTTAAATTTCTTGACTAATTTACAATGTGTGTGTGTTCTTGTTCTTGTTCATAATTACGTACAACTTCTTCTGCGTTTTTGATCGGATTTTTTTCATCAATATTATTATTGTTATTATTTTGGTGATCATCATCATCATTTTGTTGTAGTTTTGCAAAATTAATTAATTTTACTTAATTTCTTATGCAGTTTCGCAACATTTGTTTTGCTTATTATTTTTTGGTTATTATAATTATTGATTCATTTAATCCCAGGGCATTGTGAGCACCCGCTTCGTTTTTGCAAGAAGGTCGTTATCGTACTACGAACATGGGTGCACCACCGCATTGTAGCTCGCCAATATAGGACCATGTGCTCCCGCGAAGGGGGTACTCACAACGTCTGGTGTACTAGCTCCATCGGTGTGCGATGTTGAATCGGCATTACTTCTTCCTTCACCATTTGCTGAACCTAATTCTGGTGGTTTGGTGGTGTCCCGTTCGTCAATCACTAAATCTATTGGCATTTTACCCTTTAAACATGAGATATATCGATGACAGAAGTTATCGCATAATTCATGCACCTGCAAAGAGATATCCGCAATAATGTGAGAGCGAAAAAGAGAGAGAGAAAGAGAAATCGTTTGTGTGAGAAGGGTGATGCCAACAAAACAAAAACAACGAATCATGCTTATTAATATTATAATTTATCAATTACTGTATATAACTAACATTAAGTCAATTTATAATATATACCTATTTCATAGCTTACATAGCTGTCATTCTAATCAGGCATTGCAATACGTTATTAAGCCTAAATCATATTCCACAATCGGGACTTCATTAGGCATTCAGTTAGTTTATATGACATTCAACTTGGTAGACAGAGACAGAGACAGCTGCAAACACTTAGCGCCATTACATTCTTTATGCCAACAAACGTAACAGCAACAGAAACAGCAACAACATCAGCAAGATGGAAAAACCTGCTTTTGCTCCCGCTGCAAATGGCATGCAAATTGCTTTTTATGCGTTAACCCAGGCCAAGACTCTGACTCTGCCTCCGACTCCAACTCCAACTCCAGCTCCGCAACAACTTCAGGCCAAACAAATGGTTGATGATGGCACTCAAAAATGGCGTAGACAACGTCAGCAACAACAACTAAGCTTAGAAGGTGTACGCGCTCGGAGGCGATAAAAATGCGAACCTGGCCACATAAATATGCATAGAGAGCTCTGGCTGGCTGTCTGGTTGGCCCAAAAGGAAGTGCTGGCCAGCCAAGTTTAGCCGCAGGTCACACTTTTAACCAAGCAGCAAGCAGCAACAGTAACACCAACAACAACAGCAGCAGCAGAAGCAGCACGTGCAACATGCAGACACAAACGCTGGCGTCAGCAACAGCAGCAGCAGCAGCACCACCACACAAACTGTCCAACAAAATGCGTTTTTAAAGCGCTGTTGTTGTTCTTGTTGCTGGTGTTGGCTGAATCCAAAAACTGTGCACCATGTGCGTGTGTGTATGTGTATGATAAAACAAATGCGATAAGGCCAAAGTGAGTGTGAGTCAGGCGGACAGATGGACGTACGGATGGAGCGCATGTATGCAAATATGCAAAAAGGCTGCGCACCAAAGAGAGGAATGCAGCCGCCGACACGGCTAAAAAGAAATTAATTGCGCTGGGCTCGAGCAGACAACGAACCAACCGGCAGCAACAACAAAACAGGGTGCTCCATTTAAACGGGCAGGCATTTAATTTACGAAAAAGTGCGCGTTGCTTATGCAAATTGCTTGTTGTTGTGTTCTTTGATGCTGATGTTGCTGTTGTTGCAGTTGCTTCTGCTCATACTGCTGCTGCTGTTTTTATATTTTCGGCATACGAAAGCTGCAACAGTTGCTGGCAGGCTGACTTGCATGGCTATTAACTTGTTGCCCATTGCCCAAACTTGCCAAACTTGTTTGCAGGCTGGCTGGCCACTGTTGTTGTTCTTGTTGTTGTTTTTGTGGATGCTGCTGCTGCTGTTGGTGTTGCTGCTGCCTGTGTTCAATGTTATTGTCACCAAAAATATGATGTCGAAATTAACAAAAAAAAAAGGCATCATTCAGCAGCAGCAAAACAACAGCAACTGGTTTATGACAGGACTCAAATTTGTCGCATGTGGTCGCTTGGCTGATAACAACAGCAAAAGCTTCTTCATCGTCTTGCTGCTGCTGTTGTTGTTGTTTTAGGATATATGTATAGCTGTCAAAGTTGCCATAACAATGCACATAAAGCGCACAATTAGCACGCCAGCAACATGTTGCCAGCGTTGCAGTTGCAATCGCCTGCACGCAACACCAACAACAACAACAGCAACAAGGCATAAATACTTACTAAATTGATATGTTTATGCGGCTTTATGCTCAGTTCTCTCAGTTGCCTGTCTCAGTCTGTCTCGCCATCGTTGGTCTGGGACACCAACGGCCGGCCCTTAGTGGTATGTTGCAGCGATGCTTGGACGCTGATAATTTTTGATTAATTTGTCAGTGTTGTGTGTGACATTTAAACAGCTCATTGCGATATTTATGACTGCTGCCTGGTTGGCTGCTGTGACTGGCTGTTGCTGTTGCTGCACATTGGGTGGGCACAGCAGCAGCTTGCAACAG
The DNA here is from genome assembly GCA_035044725.1 of Scaptomyza caliginosa. Classification (NCBI taxonomy): domain Eukaryota; kingdom Metazoa; phylum Arthropoda; class Insecta; order Diptera; family Drosophilidae; genus Scaptomyza; species Scaptomyza caliginosa. The sequence goes on along the minus strand of JAWNNR010000215.1, from coordinate 225,873 downwards.
CAACAACAATAACTGGGGACCCACAACAGCTGCTGTCGCACAGGGGGCGTTGCTTGTTGTTTTGTAAGAGAGCGTTGTAAATGTTACAGTCATTTGTACATCCTGTTAAGCAAAACTTTTCACAGTCCCATCCTCGCCATCCAATTTTACAGCTTCCTCTTCTAGCAACTAGCAACGATAGCATCGCAATGCGTCCGGGCATACACCCAGCGCCCCCTCATCTTTCGCCCCTTCTACTTTTATAGTTTCTACAACTAGTGCACTTTGCCTGCATTCTGTGTGTTTTCTGTGAGTGTGTGTGTGTGTAATCTAATGTAAATCGCTCCAATCTGCGCAGTGGTAATTTTCGATTTCCGTTCATAGATAACGTTTAAATGTTCTATAACAGAGATGACGGCTAGAGCACAATTCTTGACTGAGATTCACACGAAACCCCACGAAACCAAGCTGACACAGCTTCCAGATCGCAGTCGCAATCGCAATCGCAATCGTAGTCTCTCAGTTCCAAGCAACAAGTTTTGTATTTTTTCTGTACTTTTTTTTTGCATTTTGTTTAACAAGCGTGCGGCAAAAAAATGTACAACACTGCTGACATTTAAATGAAATGTAATTAAAAAAATCCACAGCAACAACAATGACAAAAGGCAGCCGACAAACACTTGAAACTAAATCTAAGCTGTTGCTGGCAAAAATAAATATTTTAATTTAAACAGACAAAAAAAATAGCTAAATGTATTTGTATACGTAGATAGAAATGTTATTCGGCTTTGAAATGTTAATTAGACGAACTATGAATGCGCTGCAAACGTGGGCAGTGACAGTAACGTGAAAAAATGTTTAAAGGAATTGCGACAATTATTGTATCATATAATTATTGTATTTATGCTTAAGTTTAAAGCTGTAAAACTTTGAGTTCATTCAATAGACTTTAAGCCGTGCTTAGTTAATTAAACCTACACAGAAATACATATTTAACACTACTACTCATGGAATCTTGCGCTCAGCTTGACTTGCAGTGTATTTTGGCCTAACCAAAAGTATAAAAAAAATTCAACAAAATAATAAAATACAGCTGTTGCTTGTCGTTTTGGTGTTGTAGCACCAAACTTGCCAAAGCCATCAAAACAAGGCCCCCAATTCGGTATTGGTATTGGTATTGGTATTGGTAGTTGCCCCCATGCCGGTACCGGTACCGGTACAGCCGCCAAGCTGTGACTGCTTACCCCCTGCCAAGGTGTGTGTGTGTGTGTTTGAGTGTGCAACTGACTGACCCAACGTGTGTTGTCTTGTCTGTCTGTCTATCAGTCTCACTGTCGTCCGTCTGTCCGTTTGTCAATTGCAATGCGCCGTCGTTGTTGAGTGTTTTTTTTTTCCAGCTTTATTTTGTTGCTGTATTTTTTGCATGTGACTCTGTGACGAGAATTGTCCGTGCTGGATGGGAACAACACTGAGAATTGTGAGCTGATCTGAGCTGTGCTGAGGACTGGGCACTTGGGGCTCGCAAACCAGTTTTGACAGACACAAGTCTTGAAACGTCTTTTTAACTGATTCTGTGTGTTGTTTTTAGCAGCAGCAACAAATATGCACAGACACAGATATACACAACAACAACAATATAAACCAATATAAATGCCCGTTCAGCCCGCACATTTTAAGTATTATTTTTTGTTTTTTGTATTTTTATTTATTTTATACACCAAAAATCGCCCGCTGCATTTTGTTGGCTGCTGCATATAAATGAATTGTATGTTGTTGTTGCTGTACGCTGTTTGCTGTTATTGTTGATGTTTTTTGTACAAGTTGCTACAGTTCTTTGTGCGGATTGTTGCTGTTGTTGCCCGTGTTACTGTTGTTGGCTCTCGTCGTGGTTCGTGTGTGTCGCAAGCTGTGTGAGTGACAAATGACAAAACAAAAACCTGTCGTGGGCTGTGCTCTGCTGTGTGTGCTGCGATGATAAAGATCTCGTTCGCTTACACAGTACTACTCTCGTTCTATACAGGGTGCCGGTTGCAACAAATTGCAGCTGGCTGGCTGAATTGACTGACAGACCGTATAGCGACTGACTGACTAGCTGACTGACTGACTTACTGCACTACTTTCAATGGAAAGCGACTTAGCTCTTTTCTTTGTCCCGCTGATAATTAAGATTGGCTAAGGCTAATTGCACATTGATTGACTTTTGTTGTAGGTATTTGTCATTGTGTCTCTCTGTCATTAACCCAATACCAATAAGACAAAACGTCCCAGTTTTAAAACTGTTAATGGCCTATACTATACAGCGCAACATTTTTCAAGTCAAGATAAGGGGAACAAAATGTTTCAGCTTCGTTTTCTTTTTACGTTTGCGTTCGTTCTTATAATGTTTTGCATAATTTCTTACTTAAGACTTAATCGAAAAAAAAAGTAAATAGCAACCAAAAAAAAAAAACAAAAAACACGCTGATGACGGGTTTAGTTCAAAGCCCAGCTCAGCTTCGGTTTTTGGGCTCCTGAGTTTCAGTTTCAGTCTCAGCTTCGACATTGACTTTAACTTTAGTTCATTCCACGCTTCGCTGCGCATTTGCCTAATTAATTTTCTTGGCACAAGCAACACTAGACAACGGGAGGGTTGGGGTAGGCATTAATTACAACCACGTTTGAGGAACAACTTCCATTAAGACACAGACGCCGACACACACACATACACACACGCACTCAATGTCTAGCGCTCTTGCATATTGTTATTTTAAAAATTAAAACAAATTAGGCAACCTGTAATTTTTCCATTTAGACTTTAAAGTGTCCAGTAATAAAGTAGGTGTTGTGCGGCATTCCCAAAAATTATTTACGCGCAACGAGGGTTAGACAAAGGGAAGGAGAAATAGAGATGCAGAGGTGGGGAATCGCATCCACACCTCATGAATTAACAACAAAAGCAGCGCCGCAAATGAATGCAGCGCATTGTTCGCCTAGCAATGCAAATACATTTATTCGTGTTTTTTTTATTTTATTTTGTATTTTCTGTTATCTTGGACAAACACCTGCTCAGAACAAAACAAAGCCTAGACACACACCCCACACCCCAACTAACCGGTAGACAAATGTTTATATCTCATATCTGTTATATTTTGTAACTGCTATGTCACATCCTGTCGCGACAGCATATTCGGTACCTATTATCTATATCTTAAAAGGTATGCAACTATGCAGCGTTTTTTCATGTTACAATTCTTTACTTATTTTGATTGGCAATTAATGCAAGTTTTTGGCCACGGCCACAGCTGCAACATGCTGTCTACAGTTAGCTACAACGTTGTCGCTGCTATAATTTAGACATTTGCAAAAGAGATATGACCACATGCTGTGTATGCGAATGTGTGTGTGTGTGTGTATGCCTCCAATTGGAGCATGCGAACAAGCTCAATAAAATGTCAACACAAATGTTGGCAATTGACTTGTATGTATTTTATCCTATACCCTATTATTCAAAAACACAATCAAATGGTTTGCCATTTTAATCAGCTAACAAACAATAAATCAACTAACAAGTTCAATTCACGTTAGATTACAAATGTACATACATACATTCACATAAATTTTTATTGTCAGTTACAGAGTATGTTAAAGTCTTGACTCTAAGCGCACTTGAGCTTGATTTTGTATTTATTTTTTGCTTTCAATTGATTTATGGGTTTTATGGGTGGTCATTGGGGTTGGTGATAAATGTCTCTTGGCTAGCAGTTAATTGCATGACGGTTGAGTTTTTCCAGCCGTTAGTTGAGGATTCCAACAGTTGGCAAAGTAAAAGTGGCCAAGAAATGTTCAATAAAACTGTGCACAGATTACACTCAACGAAGAGATCAACAGTTGCTAATTAATGTTTACTTAAACATTAGTTACCCAATCATGTTAGTCATATAAATTAACGTATTGCAATGCCTTTAAATAATATTATCTTAATTATAGCTTAAATATCATATTTAATGAATTTTTACTCACTTTTTCTAACTCTAAAAGGTGAAACCGAAGCACTTGTATTGCTTGCACCATCTGCAAAAAGAGAGAGAGAAAAGATAGAAACATAAGTTATGCATATCACAAATAATAATAAAATCCATGGCCATAAAGAGTGCTTTCAAACAAATCGTTTGACGCCCCAGAACCACAAGCACACACACATACACACACACACTTGAAGCGTAAGAGCGCCAACTGTTAGGGTGACCAGATGCTAATTAAAACGTCAGTTTGACATTTGACATTTTTACGATGCTGCTAACTGGTGTGGCCTGCCACTATTGTTGTTGTTGTTGCTCTGTTGCCACTGTTGCTGCTGCTGCATAAGGCACAGCAACAGCAGCTGCAGCCGGCAAAAACTTTGAAGAATTTCATTTTGATGCCAAGAGCGGCAGCGGCGTCCAACTTTACCGCATAGTAAAATAATAACATATAGAAAACATGCTATAAACATTTTTATAGCAGCCAGTCAGCCACTTTTATTCTGTGTGTGCATAAATATCCAAAGCACAAAACCACCAAGAGTATGCTGTTTTTTTTTTTTTTTTAAGTCTTTTCTTTTTTGTTTAAGTAAGTGTTACTAAATGCACTTTTAAATGTTCAAACATGAACTCTCCATAGTGAGTCCACTAGAAGCAACACCACAGCCGAGTGGTGCAGTGGCATGCCAAAATGATTTATGGCCAAAGTACGCAGGCGCACACGGCCATGGTCGATCAGGGGCAAAGAAGGAGGCCAAATAAGACAGACTCAGGTCCGGTTGCCTAGTTGTCGCTCTACCTGTTAGTCTGTGTTAGTTTGTGTGTGTGTGTGCGAGTTTGTTAGTTGGCATTCAGTGAGTGTGTACTACAACTAATAAACTAATCTGCAAGTGCATAAAATTAGGGCCACCGCCAGAGATTTCTCTGACTCTGTGGCTTGCTGCTGCTGCTGCTGCTGTTTTGCTGGCGACTAATACGCCATAAAACCAGCGACATTAAACGCCAGCATCTCTGTTTCTTATGCTGTTGCCGTTTTGGCCCCTGTGTTTGAGTGAGTGACACATTTACGACTGTACAGAAGAGGCTCACTTTGGAGTTTTGTACGAGTTGCAGTCGCAATTAAAATTAGTTTTGCCCCTTAATCTCTTTATATATGTAGGCAAACGCAGCAACAGCAGCAGAAGCAATCGTTGACGCGATTTGTGCAGCCCAATTGCATGGCTCGTTTTGCACTTTTTGCACGCAGCATTTCCGTCTTGATTTACATGTGCGTTCTCTTTTAGAATATTCACTGGATTCGAAAACTAAACTGTAAAGATATATGCATTTCTGACTCATAGACGGTGGAACATATGATTAGGCAAATCTTCTTTTTATGAGAGAGTACGATTTATTTAATAATATGTTAATCCGACTATCGATAGCCCATACTTTGCTAACATTAAACGCGACAATTCAGCTTGTTTTATTGATTGTTTGGGAGAAGTGTTTACCCATCTATACCTGAATTACTAAGCTTGATATTAACTATGGCATGGTTACAAATCGTTTAGTTATTTGCATTAGATATCATCACGAACGATTAGCATACTTTAAAAGCTTTTTGTACACTTGTTGCTCTCAATAGCAACATCAATGGCAACAACAACTACATCATCATGATGATGTTAATGATGATTATGCCATGATCGCCGTCAAGGTTGCCTTGATGGCATTTGCCTTTGCCTTTGCCTTTGCCTTGGGGGGCTTTGCTGACTTCGAGACTCTGACTGCCCAGATCTGAATGCATTTAACTAACCCACAAGCAGCAAGCACCACAACAACGATGGCTTTATTGTTGTTGTTGCTGTGGTTGCCGTCGTCTTTTGCACACCCAAAGGCTGCCCATTTAGAGAGTGCAAAAATGTCATATGCATCATTAAATCGTTCTGCTTCATATTGTAGTCGACGTTGAGCATCGGTTGCTTGTCACTTCTCCTCCCCTCCTTCGTTCACGATTCTTTGCATTCCCCATCCTGGCCTGCACATGCAAAAATCAAAATGCGTGCGAGTGAAAAAGTATGGCAACGCTGTCCAATAAAATGACTAAACAACTTCGTCCGAGATGACGTGATGTGTGTGAATGTGGATCTAGCCGTTTGTGGATATCATTGTGGATGATACTTGCATTCGGACTCGGACTCGGATTCGTATACAGACTCAGACAAGCCGCAAAGTGAACAAGCGCATGAACAAATGCTCATAAATTGCTTTGGCTGCTGCTAAATTTGCTGTGATTTATTCTAAATAAAAGAAAATTATTCAATTGTTGTCATTGTTTTGGGTCAAGGTGATCGTACAAACACACACACAATCACACCCAAGCATACACACACTCTTTGGTTAGGCCATGATCGTTTTATTTTTTTTTTTCGGCATGTTGCAGCAACATTGTTGCTGGTAGCAACATTTTGTTTCGTTTAGTTTGTTGACTTACCAGTGAATCGACTTCGGGATCTGCGGTATAGTAGGGTTTCTGTGATCTTATCTGAAATGAGAGGCGGCGAGCGAGAAAATGTGTGAGAAAGAGATAGCATGAATATAAGAATAAAAAGAAGGCATTACCACTACATACTACTAGTTTTGAATCGTTGCAAATATACAAATGCAAATGTGTATACATACACACACATACATATATGCATACATATGCATAAGCTAAAGTGGCAGCTGTTGTTGAATCTTGACGGAACGCAGGCAGGTGGTAAACTGCAACTCCGTGACTAGGTCGCCAGTTGTTGTCCGTCGATGTTGTCGTTTTGTCTCTTTTTGTGTCGCCGCGCTGTTTTATGATGCCAGAGAGCTCACAGTCCAAGCGATAAGCGCTACACATATAAACCAGGCAGCAACAACGGCCAAAACACAGCATGGGAAACGCAACATTTGCGTAAAATTTGCTGTTGCTTTTACTGTTGATGTTGCTGTTCTTGCTATTGTTGGTTGCTCATCAGAGCAGAGGTGACTCGCTGTGACCATAAATGTGATTCTCGTATATTTTTGTTGTTTTTATTTGTGTATTATTGTTGTATTTTTATTGCAAAAGGCAACAGAAATAAACCACACACTTAGATAAAAATCACAAAAGCAATATGTGGCTAGATAAAATAGAAAACAACAACAAACAACAACAAAATGGCCACACAGACAGTGAAGCGGCTAAAATGCGACAGAAGGTCAAATAAATGCTGCGAATTATTTGTTGATTTTATTATTGTTGCTGTCTGGTATTAGTTAAGATTGCTATTATGCTCTGTTGGCTCTCACGGAACTAAGATCTCAGCTTAGGTCGTTCTTCAATACATAGATACATGCATAGATAAACAACACAAGCAAGCACACACACCTAAAGAGCTACACCCGCTGCGAAATATTTTTATATCGAGGCAGATCTTCGTGTTGACCTTGCGTTCATTATTGTGTCTTTTTTGTTTCCTTTGTTTTTTTTTAACTGTTTTTGGTGTATCTTTTGCATAGCCACAGACCGACCACCCAGTGAATAACTGTGTGCAAGGCTGCAGCACAGCGGGCGGGCAGCTTGAAAAAAAACAGACCATAGTAATAGATCGGATATAGATATAGGGAACTTAAACACAAATCTGCAATGATCTGCAGAGTTCATCAAGTGTTATTGCTATGCATTTTTTTTCAAATACTGATCATTAAATACATTGAAAAACGATAATGTACTTATATAATAAAGATCATTTAGCAACCAAACTTAAGTTTAAGACACGCGTACCAATGGTACTTGACACTAAAGCCACTCGTAACGGCAATTTGAATTAACTGAGCCATAGACGACTAATAATTACAAAGTGTTGCATCGACAGCAAGAAAGCATGCAGATCGGATCGCTTGGTTGCCAAAGGAGTTCAAGTCCATGTCTGGACAATATGCAGTTATATGTATATATGTATGAATGGTATGTGGGTATTTCAAGCATGAGAAGAACGCCCCATTGTGAGGCCACCAGAACTACAATTGCGACAACAACAACAACAAGCAGATACAAAGCACAACCATTGAAAAGAGCGAGAATGAAAACGTTGCGTGTGGAGAATTGTTCTTGTTGTTGCTGTTTCTGTTCTTTGTGTGCCAAAGTTGTTGTTTTCCAGTTGGCTTTAATGTTGCATTTTCAAATGCTGGTTGGTCGCTGCTGGCGTTGCATACACACATACACACATGCACACGCACCGCACACATGAGAATACACTCATACAGATACATGTGGCAGTGGCCAGTAAAGTTGTCAAACTGGTTTGCATGATATGTCCCCGTTTGGATGGCTGACTGGCGACCAGACCAGGTCGCGCTTTTGCTTTACGCTGCTGATATGAAAAGCACGAGGGTCGCGGTTTCTTCTTCTAGATGCGGAAGATGGTGGCGGGAGAGAGGCGAGGAGGCAGAAGCAAGACAGCGGGAGAGATGTCGGAAGACTGGCATATTGCACACACGCACTTCTCCGATGAATCAAAATGGCTGCTCAATAGCTCAGAATCAGACAGAGAAAGGGAGAGAGAGAGAGTGAATGAGAGAAGATGCGAAATGCTCTTTTAGCAGTAATTACAAACTTAAAGCTTTACTGATAAGGCCCAATGGGCAAAAATGAAGTGAAATGTTTATGTCTACTGTTGTTGTGTGTGATGCGGTTTTTAAAAATGTATAAATCATTGCCAACAAGCAGAAATACACACACATTCACACATACATACTAGAAACACAGCTATACACAGCATGAGACAAGTCTATAAATATGCCGGCAAGCGGAGTCAACAACAACGGGCGTGAAACTAACATCAACATCATCAACATGAAATGAAAATTAAAAGTGAAAATTCTATACACTGAGGGATAGTGAATGCGAGAAGGAGAACATTTTGTCAACATCGCCGCGTGGGCGTCTGCAGCTGACAATTTCATATTTATAGCTCAACGCACAAGAAGCACATTTTCAATTTTCATTTTATTTCGTTCCAAGTAGTGTCCAATGCGGAAACCCCCCAAAAAAAAATATACAAAATACTATATATACTATGGAGTAAAATTGCGTGTCATATGTCCAACCACACACACACACACACATACAGAATTCTAATCAGTTTCACATGGCCAGCACAGCTCATAAATTTTCGCAAGGCAACGCGGCGACAAAAAAATAAAATCACTACTGTTTAGATACTGTTTGCTCTTCAAGCGCTTTTATGATGCCCCCCCAATAAATGCAATTATACAACCAGAGCTGCGCAGAAACCTCATGAGGGATTCGGGTTCCGGTGGCTTGTCTCGCACTAAAAGATACACATATGAAACAATAACAACACACAGACACACACACGAAGAGAATACAACAGCAAAGATCGGTTAGGTGTCATAAATTGTATGGCATTTTCAAATCAAATTCATTTCATCAAACCTGCCCACGTGCTATCAACAATAACAACAACAACAACAGAAGCAGCAGCAAGAACAGAAAAGGCCAACAGCAATCGCGTCATAAAAAGCCAAAGTAAAACCCATTTTATATATATATATATACAACATGGAATTATGATTCAATCAGAACTGCTTTTAATTTCTCACATGATAAATTTATAGAAATTTGAGCCACTAAAAAAAACAACTAATAAATCGAAACGCAATCCACAAAAGAGCTTCAGTCCATAAAAAAACCAAGTCAAAAATAGAGAGCGAGCGAGAGAAGAAATGAGGAGGCGGGTAAGGTGAAGCATTTGTTTTTGCTACGTTTTTATGATATGCCAATAGCTAGGAGCTAGCTCGTCCGCTCGCCCGCTTTTATAGCCCTGGCATTGTGTGTTGGCCATAAACCAGTGAGCGAGCTAGAAAGAAAACGACAGTGTGTGTGTGTGTTTGTGTCTGTGTAGTCTTGAGCACTTGAGTAATGGCCATAAAGCGCGCCCAGCAAACGGTCATAAAGCAATTTATGCAACCGGCTATGTCGACTTTTGGAATCAGCGCGCACAGTAGCTAAAAACAAGAAGAACGTACACACACACACACACACACGCTCACACACCGTACAATGTACTACGATCTACACTACTTATGGTAAAGCCTTTCCCCTCCCCTTACACAAAACACTTGAGAAAGTGCAGTGATAACAACCGCGAGGCAAACACAATCAGGCAGACAAACGCATCGTCATCGAACTGGAGCTGGAACTAGTTCAACTGTGCCACACGTTTCACTAATTAGTTTATCTAAGCTAATGGAATTTTTGTGTTGTGTTTTTTTTTTTTGGTTAAGATCTGCAGTTTGGCTCTGTGGCGCCTAAATTGCTGCACGTACTAGCCTTACTTTACTAATTTTCATTATTACATTTTGTTTTCGTTGTTTTTTGTTGCGCTGCATGCTATGGCGCCGGCGAACTCTAGCATGGAGCCAAAGAAACCGTTGTATGCGGGCCTGCTGTTGCTGCTATCATAAACAACAACGCAAGACACAGCCAACGAATTAACCCAGCAACAACAATAAGCAACTACAAAATGACTTTTGGCCGAATTGTTGTGCGTTACCTATCTGGTAGAGAAAAGAGAGCGAGAGACGCTGTCGAAATGTTATCAAGGTATTTTTATCTCTATGCAATAGAACAAAAAACTTAACAAAACGCAATTGAGTCGACTAGCAGATACCCTTAATCATATACTGTCAAAACAGGTTGCTAAATCGAACAAGGCTTAAAGCAACTTTCTTCTATATCTTCACCGAATTACTAATGATTGTATGATAAGATGGAACTGCACCAACTTTGTTATTATTCATGTATTATTTGCATTTTGCATCAAAGAAAGCAGTTATTGTATAACAATGGATTATAAAAAGTTTTTTGGCGAAGCTATCATTTCAAATGTTATTAAGCACACTCTTCAAACAGTCAAAGTCTTCATAATATAAAGATATCAAAATTTGTATGTCTTTTGCTTAGTCTTTTGCCATTCAGACAAGAACATCTGTTACCGAAAATCATTCACTTGAAAATTGCAGTTACCTCCGTTCGCAAGTGTAACCAAAGACACCAGAAAACCTATCAAATTTCTCACACCTACACACAGCGAGTAGAATACCAACAACAACACCAGTCACACTTAAGTATCTAAAAGCTTGCACAACGCCCCGGGCAATGGTTCGTGTTGCAGTATCCATCTAAATACCATCGCCCACAACATTCACACACACAGAAAAAAAACTTGAACAATAATTTTGTTGTAATGCAATATCAAATTGAAAAAAAAGTTGTATTTGCTTAGACCTGATGACGTTGTGGTGATGATGATAATGATGATGTGGATAATAATGATATTGGTCTTGTAGTGCTTGTTTAATGTCGCTGATTACCTTTAACCAACATTAAGAGCATTAAAAGAAAACCAAACCAAACCAACAAAACCAAAACAAAACATAAACTCATACATACACACGTATGTATGTGTAACGCGCCCCGATCTGGATGGAGAAGAGCCATCGTTTTTTATCTTTATAATGGGCACAAAATATCGGTAGTAAAAAAACAACTACAAATACAACAGCAAACATGCGACAATTGAGGTGACAATCGGTGTAAAAGCTACATGAATATTTGTACACATGTATGTATGTATGTAGTTCCATAATGGGACAGTTCCACATGCGACTGATTTAGTTTTTTTTTTGCTTCTTCTTTATTTTATGATACCCTCATCGTCATGTTTATAACACACACACACAAACATGCAACATGTATCTGTATCTGTATCTGTTAGTGTGTCTATGGGACGCAGACACTTGGCCGCTTTTTACGACCCAAAACAAACGACGCACTGAGGTAGCTACTAGCTGGCTGCCGGCTTCAGAATACTTTCAACAATCTGGCATAGACGAAGAAGCGCGTAAACATTAGCAACATTCTGAATGTCAATATTTGCATTGGAATGTAACACAACCAAAACCAAAACCAACAACAACAGCAGTGGCATGTTGTAGAGATTTGTTCTGCTTTCCGTTGACTACTTATAACAACTACTACTTGTGGCGCATATCAATGGTACCTGTCTCTCTGCCTAATGGATCTTTCTCTTTTTCTAGTCATGCCAAAGGCGTCTGCCCCGAGGCCTGGACAAACATCCGGCGTTTCACTGAGCTGATAACAAAAAAGTTAGACAAAAATACAAAATGCAAAGTACTGATGTGAATATATATATTTAAGAGAGACAAAACTTAAGCGTGATGCAAATAGTCGAATAAATTAATTTATCTTTTTATACAGATTCTCTTTTAATATACCCCACATTTACTTATCAAGGGGTATATGTACACTGTGGCATCGATTGTCAGCACTCATTGGCCAATTTGTCAAGCCAGCAGCAGCAGCAGCAGCGGCACACAGCTCGACGCTTCTTTTGCTCTTAATTGAAAGCGTTTAGCAGACACGTCTAGTTCTCGCTGAGAGCGAGACATAAATCATGGGGGCTCATAAGTAACGGCACATAAATAAAAAAACATCGAGGCACAACAGCAAAAGACTCGCATCAAAAATTAAATACTTGAAATGCTAAATGATAATGACCATATGAGCAATAAAATGACAAGCCATACCATTAGAAAAAACAACAGTAGAAATATCTAAAAATGTCTACCTCTTATGCAAATGTTTTGCTAGAGAGCTTAATTCTTGGTTAATCGTGTATCTTTTTTGTATACAAATACGAAGAGTCTACATTCCAATCTAATGGGTAAGGGCCACTGTTTGATGAACGTATTAGGGACTAAGTAATGTGGCAATCACACACACACACACACACACAAACTGATAATGCAGCATGCACCATTTCATATCGTATACTATCCACATATAGAGCTGTTTAAAAGGGTTAAACTACTGTACAAATATTGAAAGTCATCAGCCAAACTGACAATCCACGTCTAACGACCCCGTCAAATGCATGCTTACAATCTAAACATATAAACACACACACACACACACACACACACACACATACAGTGAGACAGACAGTCGGATAGACATAGACACATATATTTAAGCAGCAGCAAACTAAATAATAACATTTAAAAGGCGCCAAGTGGTTGCATAAACAAATATTTGAATATGTATGTATATACACAAGCAACTTGAAATGTTCGAATATTCGTTGGCCTGAAGATTTCAACGCTAAACAACATTTAAATGTAATCAAAAATGCGGTTGCAGCTGTAAAGCTTGAAGTTCACTAAAGTAAATATGCAATGTTGCCCCGGGTGGGTGGCTGTGAGGCTGTGTCTGGTCTGGACGGGTCTGAACGGGTCTGGTGTGGCATTCAGGCAGTCAGGCTGTGCCAAATCAGTTCACGCTGTGCCAAATGCATGCTGCGACGCAGTTTCTGTCTGGGAAGATGGGAATCGTCGGGGTGGTGGTGCTGTTCGGCTGCCTGACTGCCTCCTCACCCTTGGCAACAGTTGCGGCTGCGCAATCAGTATACATATATATATATATATATTTCTGAAAACGGGGACAACATAGCTGCTCTTTTCGCAGTTTTCTTCAACCTTTTTGTATTTTGGCTAACAAGTTGAACAAATGCCTTTTGTTCAACAAGAAATTTAAAACCGAATAAACCCGCTGCTGGCTCTAAGGGTTGCAAAAAAAAAAATAAAGTAAAAAGAACAATGCTTTAATAATATAACTGCGCATAGCAAAAAGACGCTAAGAAGAGTGAGTGAGAAGGCGAGGCAGAGAGATTAAAAAGGTACCAATACCAAATTCCAAATAAAAAGGCAAAGGTTTCTCTCGTTTCTTTTTTTTTATCATTAAAAGAACAAAACAACACACAAGCCAGAGACTCCGACTGCGATTCTGACTGTAGGCAAGGTAGGGAAGAATATTGCACAAAGGAGATTAAGTTCCTTTTCAGACCAACATAGAGTGCGAAAGAGTGAGATAATGTGTGAGAGCGAGAGAGAGGGAGTGAGACACGCAAATGCGTATAGATGCCCAGACAACAACAGCAAGAAGAACAGTTCCAGAGATCTCCAAGTGAGCATTCCAAGGCTCGTTTTGTTTTGTATTGCTTTGCTTTGCTTTGCCTGCTTTCTGCCTGCTTTCTGACAATACAACAACTGCGCAAGCGTAACCTTTCATACCTGATTATGGCCTCTCTCTATACAACAACAGACAAACCCAACAAAAATCTGTGCATCTGTGTATTTGGATATATTTATTTTTTTCTTTTTTTGGTTTTCGTTTCGTTCGAAATCAGAAAATGCAATTTACGAAAACAAAAACCAAAATGTTGTTGTTGGGAAAAGCAAAGTCTCCGGGAACGGGGCACATTAAATTGCTTTTGTACAAGCTATTGTTGCTGCTGCTGCTGTTGTTGTTGTTGTTGTAGCAGCCATAGGCCAATACACATTGATTGGTATTAACGCTTAACCTGTTCGGGTTTCCCTGTATTTCTATATGGAATTTTGTTTTTGGCCAGCTACCAGCTACCTGCCTGCTAATCCAGAGACACAACCAGAGTCAGAGATGAAAACCCAAAGGCGTTTCTTCCAACTATTTTTGGTCAAAGTTATGTATATAGTGAGTTATAGGTCTAGTAGAAAGTAAGCTAGAGCTGTGTTCGGTGTGTCAATGTTGTGACAGATGTGCTACACTGCTACAGTCATTTTGCCATAAGTATAATGTCAAGGACAGTCGACAACATGATACACAACAGACAACAAAATCATGTTGTTCATATGGAAAACAGCAAAACGACACAGCCACAGCAACAGTCCGAGAGAGAGGGAACGAGGGAGAAAAAGAGAGAGAGAGACGCAGGCCAATCCACTAAAAAATAAAATATCATCAGCATCATCATCATCATTTTACCCGCACTTCATTAATCATCATGCCAAAACAGACAGCCCCCAACATAGTACTATGTGCCCCGCACTCTGCGTCTGCCTCTCTGCATATGTTTCCGCATGTGTGTTTGGTTTGAGGAGTCAACTACTTAGAAGCTGGCAATTCTGCTGCTGCTGCTGCTGCTGCTGCACGCATGGTTGCAATCTGCAACAACACAACACAAGAGCCAAATGATCAGACCAAAACAAGAACAAGAGCAAGAACAAGACAATGGTGCAGTGTTGTCAACGCCAAGCAAAAAATCAACTCATCGCATCGTACAAACTATTAGCCAAAACGCCAAAAACTTGTCAGTTGACAAACAGACAAGCAGACAGACTGACAAGGCAATGGCAAAAGTTACTGCTGCTTGCAATCCCATTGTGACGACTGATTTTCATTAAAAATTACTTAAAATGAAATCATAAAAATTATTTGGGCAATCAGCATGGGGCTGGCTGACTTTGTATTTTCTTGGGTTTATTTTTTTTTTTTGGGTGTTCTGTCTTTGTCTTTGCCATAGTTGTGGAGACAAAGGCTGCAAGCACATTAAGCAATTTTCTGAGTGGGGAGAAATCATCAGCAACAACAACAACGACAGACTGAATGACTGAGAGAAGGCGCGATGTCGCTTTGGGAGCAACAACATCTTTAGCTTTTGTTGCTTATTTATAAAGTACATACATATTTGTATATATATATATATATATATATTTTAATTTGTATGTTTGTATGATTATTTATTTTTTTTCTTCAGCTGTTTTTAAAGAGAAATTATAAAGCGTTTCCTTAGCTGCATCATTAGCAGCGCCAACACCAAAAGTCGCCTAACTAAGTATACATGCATACATATATATGCTATATATTTGAAGAGTGCGCCGACCGTTCAGATTGTTGAGATCTCTCGATCTTGCTCCCCCCTTTTCAACAAATGTATTCCCTGTTCCTTGTTCCCGTTCTTGATCTGTGGCGTTGGCGTTGGCGCATTTTACGCAGTTGCTTAGTCAAAATGATGTGATATATATATATATATATATATAAGTACTTGGGATCTGTATCTTTAGATAGATGCAAACTACATACACACATATAAAATGCATCGACAGTGGGGCAGCAGCTAAAAAAGTATCGCCACACATATTTTTAGCGCCCATGTCTTTCTTGGCAGCCTTTGGCAGCCTCTGTGCTGCTGCTCGTTTGTTAAAATTCGATGGGCGAATGACATTTTTGAGTTATTTTTGTCAGCCCGAAGACGCGGCACAAACAGACAAACAACGACCCCGAAGCACCAAGCCAAGCAACCAACGTCAATTTAGTAGCCAACTTACAAAAAGAAAAACCCAAAAAAAAAACCACAAAACGAAACGAAACGAAATGAATTCAAATCAAATCAAATGAAATGCAAGCGACAACTAAGTTGTTATGGTGTCTGTATCTGTATCTGTATCTGTATCTGTAACTGTATGGGGAACACACTGATGTGGTGTATGCCTGCACATCATTCACAAAGCAAAGTGCGAAGTAATGTTCAGCTACATATGAGGGTGACAACCACGAAAATGCACAGATCTGCATACGAAATTATGATTTATGCCAGCGGGAAAAATCAATTAAAATTAACGATAATATAAAATTATTTATTATTATAACATCAAGTAGAATACAGTTAAGGACAGCTGCTTTCAACTTTATTGGCATTTCATTGTCAATTTGACAAAAGTTCATCAAAATCTCGCGTCGAAATAAAACAACAACACCTTACCAGAAAAAGACCTAAAACGTATCTTGATAAATGTGTTACTGTTGTTGTTGTAGTTTTATTACCCATGGCAGGCCTGTCAAAATTCCAAATGGACCATAAATAAAAACATCATTTTTTTCACAGTTTCTGTTGTTGTTGTTGCGAACCAAAACTCATCTCGCCAAAAGTGGGCGTCTTTTTGCAACTCTTGTTTTATTTTGTGTTTTTTTTATATAATATTTTGTGCTTTTTTGGCACACCAAAAAATGTCGTCGACAAGAAAATCTCTCTAGATGGAGCCATCGAGTTTCTTGTATTTGTATTCTTTTTTTCCCCTCCGCTGCTGTTTTGTATTTAATGTGATCTCGTTCATAAAAATAGCAGCAGGCAAGAGCAGGGGGTTGCAGAGGGGAGCAGGATGTGATGTGCCGATGTGCTGGCTGCCACAAGAGGCAATGAGAATGTGAACGACTTGCAACATTATAATTTGTATGTTAAAACATCGTAAATTATTTAAATGTCAGTGTGGCAAAAAATATGCGCAGCTTTTGTTTTTATGAGCTCAGCTTTTTTTTTTATTTTAAGGGTGTAAGGGGGGAAGCAGATATCGACAAAGGGAAGTGTCAATTGTGGCATCGCATATTTGTGACATATGTTGCCACTCGAAAGAGCAAAAGAGCGCGATAAAGAGAGAGAGAGAGATGCTATGTAATCCGATCATTTAACGGCTTGCTTCGTTAGACTCGTGTGCCGCGATTTCGGAGGGGACAGTTTGCCTCTTATGCTGCCGCATGTGCCACATGTGGCACAGGCACACAGCTCCAATTACCCCATGTATGTCGAAAGAGCTATCTTTACTTCTTCACTTCATCTCTTTTTGCTCGTGTTTGTCATCTATCCGCTTAACACACTTACCTGTTTACTGAACATTGCAATATCCTCGTTAAACGATTCCGACGAACAAACATCGCCACCTTGCACGCCAGGCTCTCTCGGCGTACATGTGGCCAATTCGCATTTCTCGAATATTAGCGCCAAGAGCGGGAATAGCGGATGTCTGCAAATAGAAGAGAGTTAACGAGTACAGGGATTATTAATGTGTAGTTTACAGATGATGATATTTAATATCAAATCGTTTATTATGTTATTAATCTTTTATCTTAAGTCGACAAATTATTTTAAGCTCTGCTTTAATTCAACCTCTTTTCAAGTATGTTTTTATAAAGAAAAACTCAACCAATGTGGCATTGTGTTCTTTTTTTCTAGCAGTGTAAGTACGCTGACTGTTTTTAACTATTTCCTGCCATGCAAATGAACAGCAGCTGTTTCATTTTCATTATAAAGTATAAGGAGAAACAAAACACACACCATACACACATCTACATATAATCCCTACGTTTTTGTGACCTGGCCCTTACACATTTTGACGGATTAGTTCAGCAACTATGCATGATTTGACCATTTTGTTGTTCGCTCGCTGTTTCTGTTTCGTTTTTATTGTTGTTAACTGCTCTTCACGCTCCAAACACAAATTGCACCTGAACAAAATTAGGCAAAGAGCCAAGTTACTAGCGTCAAATGTTGTCCCGGGGCTGTTTTTGTTTCCTTGCCCTTCCAGTTGCTTCTTTGCTTATGCCAGCCCAGGCACTTCATTTTGGCCATTAGATGGCACAACTGACCATTGACCGACCGAATGCATGCATGTATGTGAGTGAGTGAGGGTGTAGCCCTGCGCTTAACAACTATTAATAAGCGAACCATTGCCCCGAAACAATTCGAAACTCCTTCTCTTTCTCTTGCTCTTGGCCAAGGCCCTTGCGCTTTTTTTTCTGTTTACAGTCGAGTGCGCAAGCAGAGTTTCCATTCCTATTCCCAGTCCCAGTCTCATACTCACTCCATTTTTCAATTCCATTTTCAGGCCAGGATCGACCCAGCGACAACAACCCGAAAAAAAATAAATAAAATAAAATAAAACAAAAAAAAAGTGTGCACTCATTTGCCATGACTTGGCATTTGTGACAGGCAGCTGAAGTTGTTGTTGCTGCACTCCACTCTCAAGAAGGTGTTAAGAGAGTTCTGCGCATGTTCATTTTTATTGAAGCGGCTGCATTTCATTGTTTTTTTTTTTGCTTCATATCATTTCTTTTCTTAGTGCTATTATTATTTTTGTATCTGTCTGCCGCTGTTCAAGGTGTCAATTGTACAAATAAGAAGCGCATTTTCGAGTCTTATTCACTGGCTAGTAGCTGTTGCAGGTGGCCAAAAAGAGTGTGCTAATGAAGTCATGCGCCAGCCATGTTTGCTCACACACTTGAGCCCTTAATGCGGACAAGGTTAAAAGGAACAGGAACGATGACGATGACGCTCATCAAACATCTTTGCTTTGCTAAAAAGTCAAACAGCTGATTGATAGCCGGCACAAAAACTCAACCCATTCATAAAAACTAACTCAAATATTTGCTTATTAAAATGCGCCAAAAGCCAAAAGCCAAAGACAAACATGATTCAAGCAGCTGTCTACTGTCATTCTCCCCATCATTGCTGATCGTCAGTTGCAACACATGAAAATTGCCAGTTGTTAAAAGCTTGTGCGTGCAACAAACACGAAAACAAAAAAACACAAAAAAAAACCTAAGAAAGAGAATGACACGAGCAGCGTGTCCCTTGACTCTCAATCGATCAAGTTAGAAAAACCGAAACCACATTTTGGCAAATTAACACCAGCAAGCAACAACAATAACATAATAAACAACCTGCAGCACAGGTCTTTCCATACATTTTTGAAATGGACTCCCTAATGCCTAAGCACGTCCATGCTGTTGTCCATGTTGTTGCCGTGTGTCCGTCACTAAACATGCGCCACACCCACCGGTAAAACTGAGCACAAATTAAAAGAAGAAATTTGTGTTGCCAAAAAACAAAAAACGAATAATAAAGGAAACCCATAATTTAGTACTTTGCACAAAACGCAGGAGGTCACGCCCAATTCTACAACTATACGAACGAGAAAAAAGGAACAAGCCAAAAGGAACAACATGGACCTAACCATAAGGTTTGTTCTTTCTGTTCGTTTCGCCCAAGGATCGTGATCGTGGGCATTAAGTCGCGTGTGCGTTAAATTTATGTTACTCCCTCGCCACGAACATCTTTTTTGTTTTATTTCCCTCTAGAGAGAGAGAGGTGCGAACAGGAGGCAACAGGTGGCGGGCTCTGCCCAGGGATCGATCGCAACAAATTGGTATTCAATATGTGTGTGTTTGGCTGATTAACAGCGCCAAATTGATAGGGAAAGGTAGCTTAAATTAAATAATAATCAATTGAGTAAAATTCAATTTGTTATTCAGCCGATTATGATCTTAAGGAAGTTGAGTTTAACCCAAAGATCAGTACAGTTGAGCCATAACAACACTTGTTTCAATCCACTTGATACCAATTTATGAATGAGCGAGCATTTTTTTATGATCTTTAAAGCTTATCAGAATAAACAAACTGGTTCATTCACATCACAATTGCTATGGCCAAGTGAAAAGTATGGATTTGAACAGTTTTTGAAAAGCGTATTTGGCATAAATACTTACTCATAAATCGCATCCTTATCACGTTTGTGTACCTCGGGTATTGCGCCCATTAGGTGATTAGCAACCGGTGATACATGACTAGGTGTACCATGCGCCCCGGCCCCCGAATGGTAGCCGTGCATCCCAACTGTGGCCGCTGACGCTGCGTGCGTCATGTGCGGTGAGTGGTGCGAGGGGAGGCCTTGCAGTCCCGGCGGCCGATGGCCGACATGTGGATCGTACATCGCCGCTGCAGCGGCGCCAGAGTCCATGCCGTAGCCATGCAGGCCATCGTCATACTGTAAACAAGATAAAGCAAAATAAGAATGAGTATACAAGGATTCGCTTTAATAATTATATGTGAACGAACAAATTACTATATTCGTTTATTTCTCAGCGTCAGCTATGCATAATTGTACCTGCATAATATCTATATAAATAATTACATAAATACGTATATCTATCTACCCACATACTTATATTATTTCCAAGCACGTCAAAGCTCCCAAAAATAACAAAACGCTTCGCATTGTGTTTGACCTTGTGATTACTTTGACTGCGGCATTATGTAGATATATCAGTGTGTCTATTTATGTACATACAGATATAATTGTCTTTTAGCTGCGCTGCTTCTTTTCTTTCAACGCTTTTTGCATATTAATTAAGCGCCAAAATCAGCAGCAGCAGCAGCACAAAGCAAAACAGTTAAGCAAAAAAAAGTAATTTTTAATGTTATCAGTTAATCTGTTTCAATGCGAGCGTGAGAGTGAGTGAAAAAGAAAGAGAGGGACAGAGAAAGGGAGAGTGCTGGTAATTGCAAACTGGTTTCGCTTCGTATGCAACGCAACGGCAACAACTACAAGCAACAAACAACAACAACAACACTTGAATATATATATATATATATATTTCTTTTTAAAGTTCAACGCGGCTCTGCTCTCTGCTGCCTTCTGTGATTACTGCCTTTTGTGATTGTGATTGCTGTTGTTGGTTTTTGTGTAAGATTTTTATCATTTTTATACTCAAGTGGCGTCGTCGTCGTCGTCGTCGTCGCGTTGTTGTTGTTGCCGCTTCACACTGCATAATTTTGGAGCTGAGAAGCTGAGGCGCAGCAAGTTGACAAGATTTTTGTGCAGCGACAAGAAATGATGGCACTTTTTTAGCTGCCGAAGTTTTTCCCCTATGTGTGTTTGGGTGTGTGTGTGTGTTATCGGCTTGGAAAAATCTTTGACACTAAATGAGCAATTGACTGAGTGACGCTTGGCGACTTTGTGGGATTGGCATTGAGTTTGATTCGTGGGAGGGGATGGGTATGAGTATGGGGAATAAGTGCGGTAAGTGGCTGTATAAGCAGCTCTTGACTTGGACCCAGGATTTGCACCTGACTCTAGACGTTTATGTATGTATGTGTGTGTGCTTTTGAAATGGGTCTATCAATGGCTGAATGCCCCCCTTTTTTCTGAGTAGCAGTAGCAGCTGCTGCCACTGCTGGTGTTGTCAGGTTTCTGTTGTTGCTCTTGTTGTTGCTGTGGGCTACTACCACCTGCAAGAGGAAAAAAAAGCCAAGTACCGAGACCTTTTGTCATTTTGTTTGTTTGCTTGCTTGCTTGCTTTGCAATCCTTTAGATACACACAACAGATTAGTTATACTGTGCAACAGCAGCTTGCGAGGCACAAGCACAAATCGAGTTTTGTTCCGTTTTTTTTTTTTTTTGTCACTCATTCCTGTGTGTATGTATGTAAGTTGTTGGTGTTGGTGTTGCATGCAAGATACATACTTATAGATACAGACCGACCGGATCACTGCCGGGCCAACAAGATTCAAGAGCCCACGGAACAAACCGAGACCAGGCCAAGTCGAGCAGTTAAACTATAAAGTTGTTATGCTAATTTTAGTGTTGGTGGCAGCACAGCCAAAACCGAATCAAGCGAATATATTTCTGCTTATATGTATGTGTGTATGTGTGTGTGTGCTTATATGTATGTGATTCAAGCACAGGCAACATTTGCTTTTAGAAATGAGGAAATTGTGGAGCAAGAAACGAACAAGAAACAAAAGCCAAGCCAACAAACAAAATCACCAACAAAGAGATCTCTGAAAATTACCACAATTTGTACTTGTACATAAGTAATGTGGGAATTGAGCAGAAGTTCCCCCAGCTACCACTCCACCCGCTCCCCCCTTTGGTCTCAACTGAACGGACTTTTGTTACTTTGGTTTTTGTTTTTGTTTTTTGTTTTTGTTGTTTGTAACTGAACGCGCCAAAAATCGAACAGGCAAACACACTTAAGACCTGGAAGACTTAAGGCTTTCCCCTCTACATTTGATTGATGATCATCTGCGGGCTTGAACCCTCGAAGCCAATGACCTTGTTGTTGAAGCCAAACGTTGCGTCGTGTCGCCTCCATTGCTGCAAGCTCACTCTCTCTATCTCGCTCTCTCTCTCTCTTGCTAGGTCTATTTGTCTCTGTTTGGTGAATCAATATAAGCCCACAGCCAGAGCAATCAGTGTGGCATCGTCGAATATAACAGTAAACATGGCTCTCACACTGTGTGTGTGTGTATAGTTGCTGTTGCTGTTATTGTCTGTCGCCTGATTTTGACAAGTTCAGCGGCAAAATCCTTCAAAAATTTATGTATTTGCGGGCCGCACAATGACAATGCCGGCCATTGAGTGAAGGGGGAGTGGATGGGGCTTGGAGCTGTCAGTGACAGGCGCAGCAGTCACATGGCCAGAGCCAACAATATCAACAGCAACACAACAGCGGGCAAAAGCAGCTAACAGTTCTAGCCAGGCTCAGAGAGTGGATTTCGGTCAACGTTTTGCCAAAGTGGGTGCTCTTGTCCTTGTTTTGATTGTGCGAATGTGTGTGTGTGTGTGTGTGTGTGTGTGGTATGTGTGTGTTTATGTTTTTGTCGTGATTGCGAGACATTAAGTCATCGAGCTAACAACACAAGCAATAACAACAACAACAACTCAACTCGACTTGAAAACATTCAACTTTAAATGCTACAGAAAAATATCAGTTGTCAGCACTTTAAGCTTTGCACTAGGCACAAGTTGTTCTTGTAATGGCAGTAACGTAAACACACACAGTCACACACACACAGTCACACACACACAGTCACACACACACAGCCATGCACATGCATATGTCAATGTTGTTGCGTTACTATACAACCAAAACCAAAATAAAAAGAAAAAAACTCCCAAAAACCATTTGCACAAACATGTTTGCGCCTGAACTTGAAACTGAAAACTGTAGCCAAAAATTGCAGCGACACATATGCAAAACACACAGAAAGAGATGGCGATTCAGTTGGAGATAGAGATAGAAGCGGGTGGGCCAGCTTAGGCGGCATTGTTGTGTTGGTCGTTGTTGGTGTTTTTCGGTGGGTTAGTGGGAGTTAATCTAACGACGCCTAAAACTGACCAGCGCCAGACTGTTGCAAGAATTATAGGTGCGACTGTCTGTGTGTGTGTGCGGTGACAATGGCCGCCATTTTAGCAAACCCTAAAACTCTCGACACGTGACTCTGTTTGTTTGTGTGTGTGTGTGTGTGAGTGTTTGTTTGCTCCATATACATAAATGTGTATACATAAGAGTTGTGTTTGGAGCCGGCATATTATTGATTTCTTTACTTTTCGAGCAGAAACACTTTTGCTTTTCTTTCCAAACATTCCATTCTTTCACATTTCTTAATTGCGACGCTGGCTGCCTAATCAAAATTAATTGTTTATCATGTTGTATTTGAATTTGTTTCGTTTTTGCTTGCTTAATTAGCAGACGAACCGCAGAACAACACAAAGATAAAGGGAGAGAGAAACAGAGCGATATTGGGAATTCGAAATTGGTATATTGTAGGTGTGCCCAAAATAGAGTTAAGAGTTAGAGTCCCGATATACCCGTACATACCCCAAGCGTTTTATTAAGCTGGGCACACGCCCAGTTTTATACTTATTTTTATTTCTCTCTTAATTTTTGGCTTTGAGTTTTTTGTTTTCTTTCTTTTTTTTTTTGTGTAGTTTATTTGGTGTTAGACAATTAATTTTTGTTGCGTGCTTTGGCGTTATTTTAATTTACAGTTGCAGCCACACAGACAGACAGACGATTCGAACACGCTCGCTTTTATTGGTATTATTATTACTACTAATAATAACAACAATATTCGGTGCCCTGTGAAGTCCAACAAAAAACAATAGCCACAACCAAATAAGATATACATACATATATAGCAACAACGAAAAAATCAAATAACTAAAAAAAAACGTGCGCATATTCTATTGTATATACAAAAATGTATTCAAATTTTTGCTAAAGTTTAAATTGATGTTCGAAAACAAATGCTTAAAGGCAAAAATAACAACAAATAAAGTCGAAGTATAAATATATATATATATATTAGACAATCGGTAGCTAAATATAAAGCGCCGACTACGCAAATCACACAAATCGCGACAAAAACAAAAATACGAAATTTTTTGTCGCTTTAACATTTATTAAGAAGGAAAAAAAAATAACTTATACAAAAGTGTAATGACGTCAGTTGCGAGTATTAATTAAATAAAAAAAACAGCTCAACGAATCAGAAATTGTGCAGACAACAAACATGAAAACAAAAGCTGCACAAATCAAATCAAGTAAAGTTTTTTGTTAAATAGTTTCTAACTCTTCACTTGATCTTAAATCACTTTTGCTTTTGGACTAATTTATGTACATACAGATATACATATTGAATGTTCCACATTCAGAAATACGTTATGGATGGATTTGTACGTTAATATCTTGTAAATGTATATATGTTGCGGCATTTCAGACACGTTTTCAAGGCACTTAATACTTTATACAAAGACAACATTGTATTAATTTCTAAATATATATTGACGAAGCAACTTTTTAATATTATCTCACATTTGCTATCAAACATTTTCAACAGCACGCGGCGTCTATTTAATTAAATTGGCTGCCCCAACAACAACATCAACAACAAAATAAAGAACCAAGCTGAGAAAACACCAACAAAAAAAAAAAAAGACGATGGAGTCGCTGTGTAGCTGCGTCTACGTCTGCGTCTACGTCTGTGGCATGGCAAAAGTTACTCAAAAATACTAAAATAAATTGCGTGCTGATGGCTCATTTAATTTAATGAGCGGCGTGCAACTTGTCTAAATGATTTTCCACATCTTTTTGTATTTTCGTTGTGTTTTTCTACTTGTATTCAGTTAGTCTATGGACATTTCTTTCAGCTAAACTCTTTGCCTGCACTCTAAGTCAAATATAAAAAAAAGAAAATTGATGTAATGGAATTCACTTAACTTGGCCAAAACAACAGCAAAAAATTATTAACGCACGCTTAGCGCTAATGTTGAGGGGAAATTACATTGTGTATCTGTGTGTGCAAAATAATATAATTTTTTTTTTTACAAAAATTTAAAGACATTTTGAGGCGCAAATGTAAAAAGAAATTGTAACTAATGAAAACACTTCCAAAACAGCACAAACGGCAAAAACTTGGCAAGAACAACAACAACAGCAGCAGCAACGCACCAGGCACCAAACGAGGCACGCAATTTGATCATTAAACATGAAGCTCTTTAGCACACGAAAAAAAGAAAAATACCCCAAAGCCGGCCCAGGAGTCAAAGAATGAAAGAGTAAAGTTAGCTCATGTACATGGTGGTATCCAATACCCCAATACCCCCTCTCCAACCCGTCAACTAGCTGAAGACTCTGAGAGAATGTAGCCTGCAGCGCACAATATATTTATGCAACAAGAACAGCAAGCAATGAAATAATATGCATATACATTATTCTATAATTTGTTTATTCATTTATTTATTTGTTGCTGTACGCAAGTACAAGTTTATTATGAGCATAGAAACCTTACTGTTACTTTAATTTCATGACTCATTTGGAGAATGTGTTTCTTGATCATCCACTTGCCAAGCGGCAAGTTTGCCTTTCTTGCCGCACAACAACTCTTACTATGAATCATGCGAGTTGAAAGTTAAGAGAATATACTGAGAAATGTTTAAAATGTAATCTCTTTAAGATGAATATACTGTAGATTTAAGTGTAAGATAGTCGAGAAAAGCATTCTTGTTCTACTTATTTATCGGTCGATAAGTTTTAATGATTTTACATCATCTGAAGCATATCTAATTGTTGTTGTTGTTTTATCTAACCTTAAATATAAATAACTATATTTTTTTAATTAAAGTTACTTTACTTAGACTTGACTAGAGCCGTAAGACTAACATTTTGCAATTTGTCGGTGCAACAACACGACGCCATTAGCGATTCACAAGTGTGCTATCTAGTAGCTGTAGTTCAGCACAAAAGCGAAACAATTTAAAGCCAAATCGACAAAACACGGCCGCACATTTAGAGGCCCAGAGCCAAACAAATGGCGAAAAAGTGCACACTGCTAGCTGAGAATTGAGAGAACTGCAACTGTGAATAGTGAACAGTGAATGTCGAACGGGCGAATGGCATTTTGTATTTCTCGTATTTTATTTGATTTTTTTTCTTTTTTATTTATTTTCTCGGGCGCTGAAAATGCGAACAGCGAGCTACACTAGACGAATTATATTTTATGCCACAAATTACGCTGCGGTTAACCTTTAAATTAAAATAACACCAAAACAATTTTTGTGTTGAATGTTGCACGGTGGGGTACGTATGCATGTGTGTGTGTGTGTGTGTGTGTGTGTGGCAGCTGCAGAAAATTGCAATTGCTGTTGCTGTTGTTGCTCTTTTTGTGTGATCTTTTTTTCATTAACTGCAAGGCATAAAATAATCAAATTATATACATATACACATACATATATGAAAATTGCTTGCCGCCATTTGTTCTTTTCGGTGTTTTTCATTCTGTTGCAGTAACGGCACAAAAGTGAAAATTATGGTGCAAAATAAAATGAAACGAAACAAAATGAAATGAAATGAAATTGTAATTGTAAATAATAAAACCACAGCGTGTTGCCCTCAATGAATGTCTCCTCTCTCTCTCACTCTCTCCTTTTCTCTTCCTTACTCTGCTGCAATGTGCAATAAAATTATATGCATCGCATCAAAAACACACTCACACGCACACGCACACACACACATGCAGTGCTGCAACCTGGACCCGTATTTTTGCACATTTGATGGAATTGGAATCGGAATCGGAGACTCGCGCGGTTTGGCACACACAACACAAACTGAGAGGGATTCTCCACTTGGGAGCGAGAATTGCGCGTATTAAACCACATGCGTAAATTTATATGCCCGATGCCAAACCAAAGCCAAAGCCAAACCCGAACCGAATCAAACACAGAACAGTAAAATATTAAAATCACCAAGCAAAAATTCCCGCGGGCAGTTTCTACTTTATTTCTCGTGTCCGTTTATTATTATTATTTTTAACTGCTCTCTCCCCGGAGAGATGCGAGGCCTAGTCAGCCAACCAACCAACATTCATAAAGTGTGGTAACTCTGGCAAGACTGGCGGCACACAAATGCCCTCCTCTTACTTATAGCAAATGCTAATTACAAACTATACACAAACATTTTACTATATAGCACAGAATTATCTTTTTTTTGCTCTCGTTTTTTTTCTTCTTTTTGTTGTGTCTGTTTTCTGGCTTTTTTTCTAGTTATATTTTCTAACGATTTAACGATCCATAGAAATATCAAGTTCGTTTCACACATCTATGTTAATCAGTTCATAAAGTTAAAGTTTGTTAAATAGAGAAAGAAAGAATGGAAACGCGCAGAAACCAAAACAGAAAAAAGAGCTAAGTAGTATGTTGGCCAGTCAGCTGATTAGTATTTTTTTTATTATTGATTTCTGAAGAATCATTAATAAACACTATATATTATTTGGATAAAACAAGAAATGTTTGTTTGTTACGAGAATTAGCTCACAAAGTTTGAATATTAAAGAAACTTTTTTTTGCAACATATCTCGTTAAATCTTATCTCAATTTAACTGTCAACAGTCCAGCAATCTTTATAGGGAATTTTTTTTAATATTTTATTAAAACAAACCCCGCGTCACGCTTCTAACAAAAGATATGCTATTTAATTATCTACGACTTTCTACAAAAATAAAAAAACATATATAATTATCTAACATGGCTATAAAGATTATTATCGTGTTGATAAAATTCTTTGCAATTATAATTCTCTTATAGTTTTATAACCCTATAAAAATCGTGTCTTGCCAAGCACAACTTGCATTTAAAATACTTCTCTTGAATATACAACAAGAAACACTTCAAATGCCGACGGTTAAACACATTTTGGCATATTTCTTTAACTGTTTTGAATTTGGTACTTAAGGCTTCTTTCCTCTAGTTGTCATAGTTTAAAATCAATTATAATCACTGTATTGAATCGAATAACTTTTGCCGTCGCTTCAACTGAATGCCGTCGCCAAAATGGGAGTGCTCATAACTTAATCCCTATAGTATTTAGTGACGCTGAGAAATACTTTTGGTTGTGGGACAGATAGGATTTAATTGGTATTTTGATGGTTTGACTTATCACTTACCCTAGGCTGAGCCATTAATGCTCTGGGAGCGACGTCTAACCCGATTTGTGCCACTTTTAGTGGTGTACAGACGACAGTTGGCGACGCAACACAAAACGAGGGGCCCGCGTCCCTTGCGTCCTCGTCCTCGACCTCGTCTTCTTCCTCCCTACTTCAGTCGTTGGGGAAGATCTCTTTTCTTTGCTTTGGTGCCTTCACCTAGTTGGCTCTTTTAAGAATTTTTGTATTTTTTTTTTTTTTTTGTTTGGTTTTATCTCTTGACACTCACAAATATATTATTGAAATTTTTCTTACGATTTTGTTGTATAATATTTTTATTTTTATTCTCAGTTCTTGATGCTCTTGCACTGATGCTTTTTTATATTTATCTTTATCTTATTCTTCTTCTTTTAACACAGGCACATTTGTTTAAATCTTTGCTTTAGATTTTATTTTTATTTTTTTTTTTTTACTTTTATTTATTTATTTTGTAGTTGTTGCTGGTATACATTTGTTGTTGTGGTTACGCGCGCGTATTTATCTTTTTCTTGTTGTTGTTATTAGCGGGAGATCTTTTTGTGGTTGTTGTTGTTGGTTTGTATACATCCATATAGAAATGTTTATATAATATTTACATATAATTTGTTGTAGTTATACATATATAATATATATGGTTTTTGCTTATTTTTTGCGGTTTATAAAAATCGTATACAATTTGTTTTCAATACAGTTGCCCGTTGTTCTGTTTAATTGTTGCTGGTGATGTTGTTGTTGTTGTATTAGCAACATAGTTTGCAGCTCTGCTTGCGCGGATTGTTGTTCTGGTTGTTGATCTGGTTGATGTTGGGGTGTTGTTGTCATAAATCCATTCCTGGGGCCTTTTTGCAGCTGCTGCTTCTTCTTGTAAAAGTTTTTTTTCTTCAACTTCTTCTTGTTTTGGACTTCTTTCGATCTCTTCAGTTTGTGTAGTATTTGTAGATTTTGTTTGTTTTTTTTTTTTTTAGTTGATTTGTTTTGTATGTCGTATACTTTTTGCTTTCTTCGTATAATATGCGCACTATTTATCACAGCTGCTTCTACATACTATAATATACTACAAAAACCAAAAAACTTCTTGTCAATTTTAGCATCGACTAAACGTTTATACAGTTTACAGTTGCATTTGCTACTACTGCTGCACACTTTCGTTAAGTCTATCTCTTTGTGATGATGAGAACGCAATGCAAGTTGGCAAATTGTTGCAAGTTGCAATTTATTGTTTTAGCGACGGTAACGCGACGAGAACGTGACATTGACTGCGACGGCGGTAACACGACGATTATCCGTTAACGTAACTCCGTTTCGCGTAACGTAACGTAACGAGCGATCGTAACGTCGCGCAACGGAACGCGCGCGCTTTTTGCTATATTGTGATTTGTGATATATTTATGTTTGTTGGTTGTTGTTGTTTGTTTATTGGCTGGCCCAGGAGATCGCGACGAATGTAGAAAATAATGTTTAATCGACGTCCTTATTATATTGGGCTTATTGTTGTTGTGGTTATTATTATTGTGCGGCAATAACAATAATATAATGCTATGCAATAGCAATTATAATAGCAGTAATTGTAATAATAATAATTTATTTCTCAACGGCTGCGGCGTTGGCGACGGCTTCGGCGTTTTCGGCTTCGCTTCTCGCTTCGCACACAACACAGACAGCACAAGCACAAGCACGTCGTACGCGGTTCGAAGGCAAATACACACTGTCAATCATGCTCATGCACGCTTGCACGCCACTGTCTGCCCGATCGTACACTCATACACACACACGCACATAGCGGCGGCGACGCAACAATTGTGCCATTAAAAAAGGTTGTACAAAGCGGAGGCTCATAAATTTGCCAGCAGTGCGAGTGCGATGGCTATACAAACACAATTCGACTCCGGCGAATTGTGATGCGTACCTAAGTGTGTGTTTGTGAGTTGTGTGTTTGCGAGTGTGTGTGTATGCCCGCTTGCTGCCCGTCCACTGTTGCTGTAACTTGCGGCGAATTGCGCAGCGAGAGCGCAGGCGCGCTCTTATGAGCGCCATACAAAATGGGGCCCACAACAGGCAGAGCGCAAAGGATGATGACTGATTTGTTAGTACGCCTTTTCTGTCATACACACACTTGTCACAATCTGGCCATGTGCCGTGCCTTCGCCTGCGCTACTCTACGCTACTCTACTCTACTGTGTTCGCTCAGAGTTTTGCTTTGCTTCGGTTTTTGTGCTTTTTTTTTTTGTTTTTTGTTGCTGTTGTTGTGTTGTTGTTTTTTTTCGTACTTTGTTTTTGTTTTTGTGCTATTTGTTTTGTCGACTCTTTTTTGCGCAACGACGACGTCGTCGTTGGCGCTCGCTAAAGCGCTCGTTTCGTTCGTTTGAAATTTATTTGGCTTTGGCCAAAAGGAGACGGCTTATAGGTTTTTGGCCGTCGCTGCTGTTGCTGCTGCTGCTGCTGCTACTGCGTCGCATCGCCTCTCTCTGCCGCTGCCAGCGTCGTCGTCGTTGTCGGCTGTGCGTGCGTTGAAAATCAGCAAAAACCAATCCCATTTGTTATTTTCGCTTGAGTGAGTGGCAGTTTGCATCAGTTTGCCATTCAGTCTTCTTTGGCCGCCCCACCTGTGCGCGCAGGCATTGGGCATTGGGTGGTTTTTGTCTGCTACAACTACTATTATTAGGGGGTTGGGGTTGTTGCTGCTGCTGCTGCTTGAGTGTATTTCTTGTGTGTGTCAGTGAGTGCTTTCAGGTGTTTTCTAGTCTTTGCTCTCTCTCCACTCCAGACATTCGCCTTCGCCTTCGCCTCGCCTCGTCGTCTTCGCTTGTTCGCCTGCTTGTCCGTCACTCAACTTTCGCTCAACTGTGCTATTTTTTTGCGCTCTTTGTGCAAAACTCACACACGCATACAGTGACAGTCAAATAGGCAACGCCTTCAAAAAGCTGCAGCGACGTCAACGTCGTCGTCATTGTTATTGTTGTCGTTGTCGTTGTAGTTGTCGTTGTCTTTGTAGTTGTCGCCAGGCGTAATGGCGATCCAGCCACTTAGCCAATGATCCTGCCAGCAGCGACAATAATAGCAGTAGCAACAGCAACAGCAACAGCAACAACAACAGCTGTTCGCACCGTGAACTTTGTGTGCAATAATAAATCGCGCTCCGATAAATTTAACTGGCCCCAAAAATGCATGCACACATACAAACAAACATACATATATCCTGGCGCTTCTGTTTGTTATTGTTTTTATGATTGTTGTTGTTCTTGTGCTGCTGCTGCTGCTAGCTTCTGGCTGCTGGCTTGATGGCGACGTCGTCGTGTCGTCGTCCTCGTGGCAGTTTAAAAAGCAGTTAACACATATTCCCAGGCAATTTTTCAACAACGCATTTTTGGCCTGTGCGTCCTTTTTGTTGCTCCCGTTTTTTATATATGTACATGCATATCTTTTTGGTTCTGTTTGTTTGCTAACCGGCGCCCGGTCGCCATTTTCATTTTCATTTATTTTTGTGTTTTTTTTTTTGGTGGGAGCCAAAGGCAACTCTGGCTGGCTGCTTCGACGCCGGCGCTTGTTTTAATGTTGCCGCCGTTTTTGCGCGTTTTTAAGCAAAAAATGAAAAATTGCTTTGTTATTATTATTTGTTGTTTTGGTTTATCTGCATGCTGAAGGCTGGCTGGTTGCAAGGATGTGCCGTTGTTGTTGTTGTTGTTGCCACAGTTACCCGATGACAAAGATAATAATGATGATGGTGATGATGCTGCACTTAATCTGGTTTCCATTTCAAAAACAGCTGATCATAATTTGTTCTTATGTTCAGCTTCTGTTGCTGTTCAAGTGAGCAAGAGAGAGAGAGAAAGCAAGCCTCTTGCATCCTCCCTTTCTCCCTCTCCTTCTCTCTCTCACTTATTTGCCGGCAGCTTTCGTCTAACTGTCGCCGAGTTGACAAATTTATGAGACGTTGATTGATTTGCGGTTGGTGATTTTTGTTCTCATGTTTGTTGTTGCTGCTGCTTTTGCTGTTGTTTTTCTCTTTATTATTACATATTTATTAGTTGCCTTTCAATTTTCATGCCAATTGTTGCGGTTAGTTGTTGTTTGTTCTTGTTGCAGCGTCAAGGTGTTTAAATTTAAGACACAAACTCATACACAAAAATGCAAATTGGCAGCAAAAACAATTCGAATTTATTTGAAAACTCAATTAAATGTAATAAATTGCTAATTCGTTTGAGTGTGTGTGTGTTCTGTTTTCCCAAAAATAGACATGATTCGAAAGAAATGAACTGAAAATGCTATTTCTATGTTATTTATTGCCAAGTTCAAGGATAAAAGGCGCAAGGATGATAAGACAAATGAGCTAAACTAAGAAGCATGAGGTTAAAGTTCCTTAAAGGTTATTATTTTTGCAAACGAAAAGTTCACACAAGTTTTGCGTCTTTAAGTCAAGGGAAAATAAAGTTAATTGCCTAAAATAAAAGAAACAAAAAGGTTTTTTATTTAAATATGCCATAAGATTTGTTAGCAAAAGAAATGAAAATTATAATACTCATCAATCTCGATTTTTACAAAACTTAAATGCAAAGAATCTTACTTAATCGTTAGTTTATTAAAATCTCGCATATACCAAGAACTGCATTTACTTTAAGGTCATGTTTAATGTAAACGTTTTTGCAAATTAATAATCAAAAGTTTTCTAAGCTCAAGCAAAAGGCAAGAAATAACTACGAAATGCTATATAAAATTTGTTCATTGCAACCGTTGAAGGGTAAACAACGCGATTTGGGGGGTGGAGCAATGGGCAAAATGCAAAGGGAATTTAATTTAATTTAATATTACAACTTGGCAAAATTGAAGAGACCATGAAATTTAAATCAGCAGACCCCAAGCAAAGAGCAAAATAAAAAGGGCGCAACTGAACTGAGGTCTCCACCCACCAAGGCAAAAAAAAACACACACAACTTATATATACTATGTATATATTCGAAATGAGTAAGAAAAAATAAAAAAGAAAAGAATAGGAGCAACAAAATAAAATGAAAGAAAGAAAGAGAAACGGCAGCGGCAGCAGCAGCAGCAGCTTGATAATAAGACGAAAAGCTCAAGGCAGCAAAATTGCATTTGGAAACTTCCAATCCCAGACGAGCGCCTCGGAGCATTGAGGCGACATTTGAGGGGCAGACGAACGAACCGAACTAAAGAAAACTAACTGTGTGCGAGCGAAAAATAATGTGGCGATGAGAAAGCTTACGCACACACACACACACACACACACATAGAGAGACAAACACACAAACACTTAGAGACGCACACTTGGAAACGTTAAGGCACAGCCAATATGATTTAAAGCGGCGGCAGCGGCAGCCCCAAATGAGCGCCAACCGTTGCTCGCTCACACTCATACAAGCACACACACACACACATACGACAGCTGCTGCTGCTGTTGTGCATGACAATTCATCTCTTTCTTATAAACGCAATTTATCAAATGGAAACGACGAGCGAGCGACAGCAAAGATGAAGACGACGACACGATATCAACTTGATGTGTTCTCTATATATAAATGTGTGAGGCTGCGTTTGCATGGGTTTGTGTGTGTGTGTGTGTGTGAGATTCACTCAAAACTCAACTTGAACAGAGTGCCAACGACGAGTGCAACACGAAAGCCGCTCACGAAGCATATGTATGCATGCCAACTGAAAAAAATAAATAAAATGGCACATGAAGAAAAATAGGAGTTGCCGTCGGCGCTTGAGAAATCAACAACAACAAACAGCAAGAGCGACGGCGACGATTTTCTTTTTGGCAGTCCCCTACTCGGTGCGATTGCAAAAAAAAACAGCCATAATCTTGACAGACAAGTGCACACTCACTCACCTACACACACACACACACAGTCATCCGTGACACTCTCTCGTGAGCGAGTGCCGCTCTTCGCCGCATTGTTTTCGCTCGTATATTACGCTCAACACGGCCATTTCGCTGCACTTTTAATGGTTTGTTTTTGTTTTCGTTGCGCGCACGAGAAAGAGAGCAATAAACGAGGCACGGCGATGGCACAACGCGACACGAATTCGCCGCTACTTGCGCGAGTGGGCCAGCATGATAGTATATTGCGCGCTCGCTTTTTATTATGGCAAACCGAACAGCTGTTTTACGCCGCGCGTACAGTTGTAGAGTCATTGGATTTAGTTATCATGATATTTGGAGTTTTTGCAACAATTTTTGCATCTTTTACCTGCTACATAAACACACTAATTTTTGCATATTTACCTGCACGCTCGCATACTTTACCTGGTATTTGACCACGCTGATAGTTGTAGATTTTTGTGTGACTTTCAAACGCTTTGCCATAAACGGCTTAGGACACAGAGGATATATTTTGCACCTGAGCGCGCAGGACTCACACCCACAAAATGCCCAAAGTCATTCAACTTAACACTTACATAGCTGGCCCAAGTACCCAATTAACATCCCGATGTTCAGCAGCATTCGAACAACCTTCAAAACATATTTCAGCTTTAATAGACCCAACATAACATACAAAAATACCCCATAAAACAAAAAGAAAAACAACACAAAATCAATCGATTTACACAAATAAATAAATGCCGGTCATCGGCAGCATTGCTGGTACAGTCAACCCGCCCAACCGCCCACCTTATTCACATGCTGACAAGTTGTCGTCTCTCGTCAGTGGAACGTCTGCTTTTGACAGGCAGCCGCCGCTGCCAACGTCGCTGTCGACGCAACGTAAGCGTTCCTGTAACAGTAAATATGCTGTCGAATGCTGCCGTCGGCGTCATTAAACTTTTGCCCCGAATTTGCCCAACCGACGCCCGACAAGGGTTTTAAAGCCACTGGCACAGCAAAGTTTTGCCAAAGCGCTTGTCATTTGTCAAATGAAACAGGAACGAAAGCGAAAATTTGTTCTTGTCGCCGGCACTAAACTTTAACATTAAGGCTTAAAGCGATGTATGTATATATTTGTGTTTTTTGGGGCACTTACCTGACTTTAATAAACAACAAAGGGCAGAGAAAGAGAGAGGGAGCGTTTTCATCATATTCGTTATACGTTACCTGCAATAGAAATGAAAATGTGTTAGTAATTGTTGGTAGGAAAGTGAGATGCAAATGAGCAAAGAGGACATTTGACAGTTAGCAGCAGGATTAAGTTGCAAACACAATAGCCTGGCTGCCACATGTGTCTTTTCCACACGCCTTCTATGCCTTTTCCTTTCACTTATTTTCTTTGTTATCTTGTATCTCTTTCGCTCGGTTAAGCGATCTTCTCTGTCTGTGCTTTGTTTTTCTTGAATAAGGGAAAAATCTGTTTCTTGGTTTCTCTACACTTTCTTCCCCGTCGTTTATTTTATTTTTATTTTTTGATTGATTGCCTAGAAAAACCACTTGAAACTGTCACACTTACAGAGAGAGAGAAAGAGAGGGGGAGAGATATGGTGTGGAAAGAGGCAGTGAGGGGACATTGGACAGCTATTAAAGTGAAAATCTTAAATACAGATGCACACATTTTGTTGTTGTTTTGTTTTCCATTGAAAAACTACTTAAATCATTGATATTATCCATATATTTGAGGATGCTGTCTGTCTATATACAGATATATTTATAAACATAACTTCATAAAGTAAGTAAAACCAACCAACATAGCTTAATAAACCAAAAAAAGTGCATCTTCAAGTAGAGGAAATTGGTTGTAAAAAGGGAGAGAGAAAAGAGGCGAAGTTATAGTATCCTTATCATCGATTGTAATCACTTCAAGTTCTTAATAAAATATTATGTAGCTATTAAAAAAGCAACATTTACCTGGTTAAAGCATTAGCATTTTTTACGTAAATAAAGTTATTATTTAAACTTCTTTTGTTTTTCACATAACTGTCTGTCAAAGTTCAGCAATCCATTGTTGACCTTTTAGGCTAAATGCCTTTTGTAACAATTTGACAAAGCTTTGTGTTTTTAAAGATAAAGAAATCATTTGTTGAGAAGCTTTTTAATATTTCTTTGTCTTTTGTTTAAGGCATATATGTATTTGTTATTACCGAACTGATTTAAATGCTAAAAACACAGTTGAACATTAGATTGTTCCTCTAAGGTTTGGTATTGAGGTATTGATTGGTCAAAGTTCTTTGACTAAAATCGAAAATCAAATTCAAATCAAGCAAGGACTGAAATTCAAGAAAAATGGTCTAGGTTCAAGGATGTATGTGTTGAACTAGAAACAACCGCTTTTTTTTTTAAAGTATCATTAAAAAGATGACAGTTGGAACATTGGTTAATAAGCTTTATAAAAATTTGAATTTTTAGGATTAAACTTGATCGCACTATTGACTGCATAGAATACAAATAATCCGAAAGATATAATAAAAATTCGGCTTTTTAGAAATTGTAAAAGATAACTTAACAAAGCAATGAATTGATACTGATTATGGCAGAGGGGGAGAAAGGGAATTATCGACTCATTGTTTACGTAAGCAATGAAAGTTTTTGGCAGCATAAAAAGCTAAGAATTAAGCTTCTTTTTGTCCGTTTTGGGGGAGAAACACTCCCCTCCCTACCTTGCCCAAATGTGTCTCCAGTTTGTCGGAAAACTATTGGCACGTCCTATATATATCGTAACAACAACTATTTCATAGTAGGAGAGTGAAAAAGAGAGACCCAGAGAGAGAAAGAGAGAGAGAGAAAGAGTGCAAATAATAATCTACGAAAAATAAATTTATGTGCATTTCCGTTTTTGTTTTTTCCTTCCGTTTAAGTAAATAACAAATATTATTATCGCTTGCCCACAGCCCGAAAACAGAACGAAACAGAACGACACGAAAAAAAAGGAGAGCCACAAAGGACAAAGGACAACAACAACAAGGAAGGAAGGAGCAAAGCCAAGTTTCTCACTGCAGATAGTTCGTCAACGTTGTTCAACGACAATAAAGTAAATAAAATATACTATATAAGAATATATATATATATATATATATACACAGATGTATCTACAATGTGCATACAGCAACAAACTATCACAAAAGCCAAACAAACAGCAGCAAGAACAACAAAACAATAACATCGAGGAAAAATAACAAAATTAAATAATGCCACAAACGATTTCTTATGAAATGTGTGTGTTCAAAAAATACACACACAACACAACATAAGCGGACAACATCGACAGCAAAGAACAACAACAACAACAACCACATACATTTCATCCGGTGTAGGGGGGTTGGGGGTGGCAAGCAACTATAAAGTGAAGAGGGGTGGGCGAAGGCGGAGTTGGTATATTGGAAGTCAGAACGGAAGCCGCCGACGACGCCGCCGTTTCAAGCTCTACAAACAACAACAACAGCAACAGCAACAGCAACTTTTGTACATACAGCAAACAAACAAACAACAATATCAACAACAATACTAACAACAACAACAATCGGCAAACTCAATGAAATTATTAATGGTCGAAAACTGCAGTTCAGTTTTGGACTTCTTTTGCGTCTTCTTGTTCTTGTCCTTCATGTTGTTCTTGACCAGAATGGTCAGCAGAACAAACGAGCCAACGACAACGCTTCTGTAGCACACACACACATACACACACACACACACACTGAAGCACAAGTAAATAAATAAACAACAAACTCTAATTAAACGTTGTTTTTCGAGTGTTTGTGTCGGCATTTCGATAAGGAGTGCAGTGCAGCATGCAGAGCGGGTGGAAAGCTGAGGGGAAGGAGAATGAAGAAGTGGAACGCCAAAGTCCGTTCAGTGCGGTTACTTTGCTTAGTTTTGTGGCAGCTCGCGTTCTATCACACTACAGACAGTTTTTGGGGGGGGGGAGGGTTTTGGGGAGAAGAATGGCGGTAGGTTAGGGCAGACATTCGCATATACACAGCATGTAGGACTCCTTTTGCAGTTGCCCTTTATGTTTTCTTCTTGGCTACTGGCTTGTTAAAAACTTGCCAAAAATTCAATCTGTTTGGCCCAACAACAGCATACTGATAATCAAATTGTAACAATTTTAATTTGCGTACTCTCAATGTCGCCACGGAAATGTTTAAAATAAAATCAATGCATGTTTTGGTATGAGGTTCTTTATCCAAAAAGGTTCGCAAACAAATTGGATCACATGTAAAAGCATAATTAAAGATTGCAATGACTTAAAAAATGTGTATTTTTTGGATTAGAATGCACATTTTATTTAAATCCGACAATAATAGGTATTTTGTTTTAAATATCTCTAAAGATGTTTAGAATGTACTTTAAACAATGATAAGTTTAAGATTTATATATTTTTATATTTTAAATTTAGTTTATTTCATTAACTAATATATCAGTAAAAAAAAAACCAACTTTTATTATCTCAACAAGAAGAAGTTCTTTGGTTTGCTGACTAGAAAGAAGTCACATGGAGCGAAATTGATATAGAAGTTATTTTAAATGCATTATTAAGTAGCTTCGAACTCATTTGAAGAAAATCTTTCTAAGCTAAAAGCTTAAGTCACCGAATCGGCTGGAAAGATAGCTAATTACTTTTGTATCTAGATCCGCTCCAAAGATTTTTCCAGTTTTTTAATGGTATCAAACAAACTAAAGTAGACGGAATAAATCATAGTTTCCGAAACGACAATCCATATATTTGTGTGTTTTGCTTAAAACATTAATTTTAACATATGTTTTCAATACGTTTAATGTTAAGTATATAAAAAAGAACTTATATTATTAAAGAGAGACAAAATTTAGATTGGTTGTTTCAATGTTGTTCCTACTTTTAAAATATAAACAACATTTTGTAACATAATTAAACAAAGTCAGCTTAAAACAAATCCAATACAAAAAGATCTCCCTAATTATTACACTGTCTTAAATTTGGAATTAAGTACCGTTTGAAAATGAAATATTTATGCACAACACTTTTGGAAGTTATTTATTATTAATAGTTCGCTTTTTGTGTACCCTTTAAATTAGTTTCAAAATGTATTGTTTCAAAACAACAGCAGACAAAATGTTAAATGTAAATATATTTTATTTATTTATTACCTGTTGACAACTCAATTAGCAAACAACAGACAACAATTGATTGATTAATGCCTAACTAATACAGAAAAAAAGGTGTATTCATTAGTTTTCTTATTTCAATTCATTGAAATTATCAGAGTGAACTTCTAAATTAACTGAACTTAACAAATAATTAAATATCGGTGCGAAATGGTATTTGAATCGTTTATAAATTAAGCTTACATTAACTTTATATAAAACGAGGTGTGAATATTTAAACAAAAATTTTTATATTTTATAAATAAAATATAAAGAAAAGTTGAAATATGTAAATTTCTCTTACTGGCCATTAAGTAAAGATTATTATTGAACGATTTATTGTTGTATTGTGACTTTAAATATTGCAAAACGAATGCGAATTGCTAATTTAAGTAATTCAATATGTTGTTTTTAATCTTTCGCATCGCATAGCAAAAACATACCTAACTCTTCTACTGTATTCAAAAAATAGCAGAAAAAAAAAACAAAATAAATCAGTTCTTTTAGTGATGTCACATTCAAATGTAGAATGACCCGCATGACCTTTAGCGTGACAGCTATCAGCTCTCACAATAAAAGACAGCAATAGCTGCGGAAATGCTGCCAAACCGGCTGAACTGAAACGGATTCTGATTCTGATTCTGGCTCTGACTCTGACTAACCGACTTTAGCGACTTGTTTGTTAGCCAGTTGATCCCACAAAAATGTAACATTTTGCCGTTTCTTCTTTTTTTTTCAAGAGCATTTGCATAACAAAAGCGGCTTCAAATCGAGATTTATAAATTGATTTTATTTGGCAAATGCACAAAACAAAAAACCAAAGAAAAAAAACAAAACTGCATGTTGCAAGGCCATAAATATGTATACAGAACGAGAAGACAAGAGCTCGAGGAAAAAGTTCTCAGTTGGAGAAAAGTTTAATTTCGTTTCTTTTGGCGAATTTCTGAACGAATTATTACATTCTTAAATGCCAGAGCATTAATGTCAAATTAAATTTAATTGTCATCTCAAAAATGCCAATAATAACTGCCAATAAATATGCATTACAGCAACAGCAACAATTAAGGAAACTGAAGCGTAAAAAGCGACCGACAAATATTGAAATGTGAAATTCGAAAAACCTTTTAAAAAGCTATGACGTCATTTTTTTTTAGGTTGTTGAACGCATTTTGCTTATTAGCAAAACACATTAATTTAGTTTAATTGTCAATTTTTAAGAAAATGTCTTGCCATAATGCAAATGTACAAGACACCGCCATAAACTTATTTCCCCTGCGTCACAATGCACTCATACGCTCTCTCCACTTGCCATAAACAAAGAGGGGCAATGCGAGAGAGATAGAGAGAGAGAGCGAGCGAGCGAGCACTGCAGCGCAACTCATTTCCCCTCGCAATTACAACAGCGCTGAGCTTACAGGGCAAAAAGTCGTAAATGTGTAGCTGCTGCTGCTGCTGCTTGCTGAGCTGCTATTGTCGTCTCGCTCTGTCTGCTAAAGCTTGACGAACTGACGGGGGCTGTCACTTTGGGTCCCGCCACCATTATGGAAAGTGAAATGGATATATCGCTAATGCGCCTGCACATAACAAGGTCGGCAATAAATCAAATAGGCAAGGGGCCAGAGGGGAGGCGTACTTGCAACACATTCGTACCACAACAAACGCAAGAAAAACAAAAAAAAACAACAGGGGCATTGGCTGGACGACGCCAAGGGGAGCATCCATCGGTTGCTGTGGCAGTAGCAGCAGCAGCAGCAGCGGCGGCGGCGGCGGCGTTTGACAAAAATCAAATCAAAATGCCATAAAATATATGTGTACCCCAATGCAGGGTAGGCAGGAATCAGGCTTGAGGATGGAGGGGAGAAAAGAAGCAAACGCAGGGGCAATTCTCGGTCTGTGTGTGTGTGTTTGCCAAACAACAAATGAATTATATGCAATTAATTGAGCGCAAATTTGCAAAATACTTTCGTGTGTCTGCGCCTCGTGCATGTTGTGTGTGCGATTATGGTCAGATATGATGATGGATATGCCTAACAGCGGATAAATTGCTGTACATTGCGTATACGCCCCAATATACTTATGCGCGGCTGCATCTCTGTGTGTTTTGTTTTTCTTTTTTTGCATTCTAACCAATTGACTTGAACTAATTTTCATGGCATTGTTTAGCTTCCTCCCTTCTTCGTCCACCTCTCCCGCTATCATTAGATCTTGTTAGTATAAATTATGAACACATTGTACCTGCAATTGATTTACTATTGCGAATAACATGCAATTTTTTATGTGCAGTTGCTTAGTTTGGCTATAAAACACATAAAAAACTCTGAATATCTTAGCTCACGCATTACATAACTTATCATCTTGAATATTACATGAGATCAGTTTGTCGCAAGAACTTAAGCTGGCATAAAGCCATAAATGTGTTTAAGTTAAGTTAAGTTAGATTTAAAGCTTTAACAACGTTCAAATAAATGAATGTTGCTTGTAGGTGTTTATGTGCTAAAAACTGCTCCAGAAACTAAGCCATATAACAAACAAATATCATGAATGTGTGCAAGTTAAAGAAAGAATATTTTCAGTTAATACAGAAGAAATAATCTTATCATAAAGCTTTTCTTTTTCTTCAACTTGTTGTTTCGCATACATTAACATAAAAACATAATATATGTACTCTTAAATGCTCTCTTAAAAACAATCTGCAAACTCTTTGGTCATCTGTATCATGCCTCTTATACGTTTTACATTAACTCCAATGATGTGCCTTCGAATATGTCTTAATATCATTTAAGCTTCTAGGCACTTGATGACTATAACTGACTATAAACTTTTCCCTAAACTGAATGTTGTCATGACTTCATAAAGTTGTCTATAAATTGTTGTTGAGACATTTCCACAGTTTGGTGTCATCTGCTGATGTTCACTCAACTTTCACTACGTCCTTCCGTTCCCTCTACCCGCTCGAACCGCTTTCATAAGAATATTTTACGATTTTTATATAGCCCATTGTGGATTACACATTAACATTAACATTACCCGTTGCCGATGACGATGAGGATGATGATGATGATGATTTCAGTTCACTAGAGCATTTTACGAGCAACAAATTGCGCTACAAATTACACGATAAATAGAAAATTATGACAAACCATGTTGTTGTCTACGTTACGTTACTACGACCACAAATAAAAAGCATACAAAAAAATACAAAACAAAAACTTCGAAGAACCCCCGAACCCACAGTTTGAGTTCCGGGACCCTTTCACCGTTCGACCTGGCCACCGTGCCTCACACAATGCCACACGAAAGACACAGGCTCGTAAAAATTCCCAATGCGTTGGCTTCTTCTTCTATTCTAGTATTTGATGGCCCTGTAAGTGTTATCATTATGACAACGCTCAGAGTTCCAATTTTGGACAGTTTACAAGCTGTCAAAGTTGCTGTTTGTGTAAATTAAATTGTTGCTCCTTTTATTGATATTTCATTGCCCATTGCTGCTAGCTGCTGGCTGTGATTTAACCTCAACTCGCTCGCCCTTGCCTTGCCTTGCCCCCTGCTCACAAGTGAATTTTCCCAAAGAGTATTGGAGAACAAATTTTGGGAAGCGCACTCAGTAAAAGTCGTAAAGTTGCGCACGTCGAAACAAAAGAAAGTTTTTACGAGCGTTTCTTTATGCACACAGAGAGTGAGTGAGCGAAAAGTGAAACAGAAAGAGAAAGAAAGACTGAGGACTACAGAGAAGTTGGCGAGAAAAGGTACATAAATTATGTTGGCCTTGCTGTAGGTAATATTAGTTTGTTGTAGATTAGTTTGCTTTATAATACCCTTTATTAAGTGAAAACTGAGATAGAAAAATTGTGCAAGCATATAGATTCCTAAACAGCATTAGTTTTCATTCATTTTTAGTAACTTTAAGACATCACCTTTTTTATCGATAAGCTTTTTAACTTAGGGTATTTGCTAGTTGAGTTCTTTCGACTGTTTTCTTTTGCTTGGCCTGGCTTCAAGGACCTTTGCCTAATAACAGGTTGGTATAATGGGTTAGCACACCGAGACGGCTCATAAATTTCGTGTTAATTGAGCATTTCACGCCTCGACTGCACTTGCATTTGGGCACTAAACTAAAATGAACTAAATACACTAGAATGCAAACGTGGCCCATTAACAGACTTGTCAAAACTGACAAGTGTTGCAAGCCATAAACACATTCAACTTATCGACAATTTTCGTAAATAAACTTTTCTAGTCGATGGCCAAGTCGATCCTTACCCTTCTGGTGGCTCAAGTGATCATTCAGCACGGCTGGGATCTTAGTTCAAAAGCCATGTAAAGCCCCGAACGTTGGACATGTCATATCGTTTAAAAAAAAAACAACACGAAAAAATGATAAGTGTACAAGCAATAGGCTGAACGAAGTAGAAATTCCCACAAGGTGGCACTAAAATAAACATTCTGCGAAAAGTAAAAAATGGTAAATGCTTTTTTTGACACAGCCTAATGCCAGTTAAACCCCGTTTGTTTGGTTTATTTGTTGTCGTTGTTACACTTGCCGTTCTATCATTGAACCCTCACACACACTTACAAATACATATACACATATATGAAAGCAACAAAAAATAGTTGTTCAAGTCTGTGTTTTGGGGGGCTGAGGCTTGCCGCTCTACTATATCCACTCAATCATTTGCTGCGTTCACTTCACAAAAACGTTTTAAATGATCGCTCAATCACTGATATTTTGCTGTTCTGTTCAGGTGCTAGCTGCCACATACTGCCACATAGTAGAGAAAGACGTGGCAGATATCGGAACCAGCTAGCGAATGATTATATTTTTTCCCCTCCTGACCGACCCTCACAGCTCCTGAGACTCGAGACAGTGTGAGCTTTGTAGCTGTTTCATACTACTTAGCTAGTGGATAGTTATCTCTGAACATTAGGTTTTAGTTTTTGTTGTTGATGTGTTCCGTAGAAGTCACCCACGTGATTGTTTGCCTAAGTTGATAAGCAGCCAAAAAGATAGAAAAAGGTCAACAGGCCAACTCAAGGGATTGTCCACTAACAAGTGAGAAAGTAATGTATACTTAAGTTTTTCAGGTATTTTGATACTTAAATATTTCACATTCG
Source organism: Scaptomyza caliginosa (assembly GCA_035044725.1). Taxonomy (NCBI): domain Eukaryota; kingdom Metazoa; phylum Arthropoda; class Insecta; order Diptera; family Drosophilidae; genus Scaptomyza; species Scaptomyza caliginosa. Next base: position 181,012 of record JAWNNR010000215.1, on the reverse strand, counting down.
TAGCTAAAAACATTGAGTTGTTAATGATATATGTTCTGATGTATATAAAATGCAAATTGTTATGCATTTGACTGTAGCCGTTTGCAGGGTATTGGGTAAATAGGCACTTTAGATTAGAGTCTAGTAACCTGTAAAATCGTTTCGAAACGAAAGTGAGTGTATTGAACAGTCAATTCCATTTCGATAGTTAAGTTAGACCCATCAATTTTCGAGTGAAATTGTTGTGTCAAAAGTGTTGAGCTCGAGTCTATGAATCATCGTTAAATATTATGTGACAGACGCGATTTTAGGCGCCAGATTTTGTCAAACCATTCAAAATCAATTAGAATTTACCATCATGATCTACAATATAAATCAATATGAATTTTGAATACAAATCGAGTTTATCTTTAAATATTATTATTTCCAGTGTTGTTTAAATTGTGAGTAGGCTTCTTCCACTGCTTCATAATGAAATCTTCTCATTCACTCCACGAGTGATTCGCAATCGTTATACTCAGATAAAAACTACTGTTAAGATTGGCCATATAAATCCCATTAAGGAGCCAAAGCGAAAACAGCATAAGTGCGTAAACTTTTACGATTTTAAGATCGTTGCTGCTGCTGCGATAAAAATAAAACTCCTACTTGGAGATCGGGTTAAATTTTAATTTGATGCTAAAATACTGATATGTGAACAGCGGAAGAGGGAGTGACTGGGAATAAGAACGGCAGCGGGGAGCTGAATATATCCCAGGCGGCATTTAAATTGCATATAAAAGTTGGCTTTTATGCTTGGCTTCTATTAGCCAAATAAACTATCACGTGTTAAATTACCCGTTCCTGGGAACAACAAAACGCACAACATAAACATAAACTTTTTTTTAATGAATTTATTTTAATGTACGCTCATTAAAAGAATGACCATAGCCCTGGCGAAATTAATCCTTATATAAAGAAGCAATAGTTGGCCAAGGAGTGGAGACTAAAAATATATATATAAATTGGGCAGAGCAAACATAACTTTATATGTGAGGAATTCAATTATATCTTTAGATTTTAGAATAACTAAGTCTACCATCTATAAGCTTTTAAAACTGATTGATTCCACCCAATGTTGACACGTATACTCACATATACAACACCTCGGCAGCTGACTAACTAGCTCCTTGACTGACTAACTGACTGAGTTAATGACTGAGTGGTCTGCCTGTACCATTTGGAAACTACCAGAGCAAGGTGTCGTCTTACATGTGCAGCTAAAACAGTGAACCCTCTTTGTGTCAGGATCTGTATGCTGTTTTCTGTTTGCCTGCATTTGGTCTAAGAGGGAAAGCGAAAGTGACGCACAGTTGGAGTTTTTGGGTAATGAAATTAAGAACGCATCGTTTGCTGCGCTTCGCTGATTGTTTTGTTTCAATTTCTGGTTGCGCCCTTAGACAATCCACCAGATACAATATCTAAGCAGAGTTCTTCTCCAAGTGCCGACAATGTTGTTCTTGTACTTGTTGTTTTTGTTGGGCTATTTCCTCGAAGCGCTCTAGTGTCTAGTGTCTAGGCAGAGTTCAGCTGCAGTTTCAAAGAAAAAAAAAAAGGAGAGGAGACGAGACGAGAGGAGATGAAAAAAGGTTGGGTACCTGAAAATCCGCTTAGTGGTTGTTACTGTCCTCGTTTTTGACGACAAGAAGTCAACCTCTCGATTTACGACCATTTTGTTTGAGTAATTTTTGGCCTGTGGCTGCTTGTGCTGTCTTTTCTCGCTCTCTTTCTTACAGCATGTTGACTGATGCGCATCGTACCATTGCCAGGACGATCGAGGACGCGAACAAGGACGAGGCCACATGCACGTCAGTCTTGTAAATTGTACAGTTTTTACTTTCAGCTGCCACTATCAACTCACAAAGTCAAACTGCAGACTCCTTTGGGAGGAGCAAGCGGAGTGACTCAATTTAAAATTGACTTCTGATTTTAAAATTGCAATATAATAAAATACTGTAAAACAATAATAATATTAAAATTGTAGCCAGTTTAAATGACACTTGTTTTTGTTTTATGCCTCTGTCATGCATATAAATTTTTTATGGCTTTATGTCAACCTCTCGCATATTTCACAGCCTCATTTGCTTGGGAGCATATTAAAGCGTCTTTTGCTCCCCAATCATGGCGTTGTTGTTAAATGACCAAATAGAAATGTTCACGATTCAATTAAATGATCGTAAAAAATCCACTGTTTGCTTTGAAAGCTGGAAAAAACGTTTATTCGCTTCAGTTGAGCCTGAAGTTATTCTTGTACAGTCGTAAAAATGTCTCTCAAATTGTTGTTAGAACATAAAAATCACCTATAAATCCGTAATAAAATCAACGGCGCAAAATGAGACTGAACCTGCACCAATCCCCCTTAAGAGGGGGAAATTAAGTTACAATGCGGGATACAGACGGTAGAGGTTAATAATGTTTTCTAGATGATAAGGCTTATCACGTGCGTGGGCGTTTAATTGGAGATGTAAACATAACACGTAAGCGGCATAATTTAGAAAAAAATATGTGATAAGACTCAAGGGGAAGACGACTTTGTGTGTAATAGAAAATTTAATATGATTCGTAACGGCTCGTTAGGAGAATAAACAAAAGAAGTTGCTCTCAAATAAGTATGTATATCTATTTTTAAGAAAACACTACTAGTAGCTTAATCGAAAATATGCTCTAAATAATAGTTTAATTTTAGTAGGCCAATAGATATTGATTTAATTTTAAACCAAAGTTTTTTTTAAAAAAAAAACAGAATTTAACAATAATAACGTTTTAATAGTAAAAACAGAAGAAAACCTGTGCCTTATTTTTCGTATAAAAAATCTTGTTATTGTTTATTGCAATAAAAGAAAATTAAAAGTTAATTACTTGATCTTTTCATTGCGAAGTATAGCTTCTACAATCAATTCGGATATATTAAAAAGTTTCTAAAACATATTCTAATACCATGACAAATGAATTATCCTGAAACTCAACTGGTGATCTAAAAAATTGTGTTGACACACACATTACAAAGTGAATACACGTCACAATAGTGGCACACATATTCTGCTGCACATGCAACAGTTGCAACAATTATTTAACTGCCCCATTTCTAACTGAACCGCCCACAGGCAAATCAGCATCAAAATCAACATCAAATATCAAATATCAAACATCAAAATCAAATTCATTGTACACATTGGCACATGGGCCATGACCAGGCAAACGAGCAGACAGCCGTCGAAAAGTTGTGGGAACTGCGATTGTGATGGCGGCGGGCTCCAAATGTGGCGAACGCGAAAAACCGTTAAGCATCAATTTTGACGCGCCATAAAACTGCAATGAAGTGATAAGTGCCGCTGCAGCACAACTACCACCAGCAATACCAAAAGCAGCAACAACAACAGTTGAAAGCAACAGGAATATGCAGTTGATAGATACTATTTGCATCCAGTGAACCCAAAACTGGAAACCAAAACCCAGGCGACAATAACAACAACAAGAATAACATCATCGGGAATCGTTGAGAGGCCGTTGCTGTCTGGTGGTCGGACATCCGTATCTATGAGATAACAATGCAAATGCAATGACTCTGCATATGTGTGTGTGCGTGTGTGTGGGTGTCCGAATGTCCCGCATGTGTGTGTGTGTGTGTGTGTGTGTGTGTGTGTGTATGTGTATGAGCTATGCGACAATCAAACAAAACAAGACTTTTATGAACACCGCGGGAAGTTGACAGCTTGCGTCATTTCCATGATATGCAAACTGTAAATGCTACAGGGAGCTCCAATTCCCCCCATAACCATGCTCAAACCCTTTTTGTTTCTGCAGTTTTGCTGACTTTGGCAATTTTATTGCATCGCGTGCCCAATTATGTATATGGATATGGATATGGCTATTGGTATCGGCCCATCATCGCCATCGTCATCGTCATCATCATCGTTGTCGTTCTCTCGTCGGCGTCATCATCAACACGAATCATTTTTACAACCCAACAGGACTGAGCAACGTGCTACGTGCAACAAGCAACAAACACGGCACGACAAACAGAGCCACATGAAAATGAAAATAAATTTTTGTGATGCATTTTCACATGCATAAAATTTGATTTGATTATGACACATGTTGCACGTGTTGCACTTTTTGTCGAATGCAATTTGGCAACAGCATCGTTAAAGGCTTAAGTGGAGAAACAACAGCGAAAGTAGTTCTTGTCATTGCTTGTTAGTAGCCGTGTACAAAATGCATACCCGTCGATTCATTAGCGTTCCTCATGAATATCTTATTTACCGAGTATAATAAATTACCTGAAAATGTTTGTTTAAAAGGTTATATCGATCAGAAAGTATCCGCTGTCTGAATTAAGAATTTTTAACATTTACACATGCTAAGTTGTATTGAAAGTGTTATTAAAAATGTTTTTAATATTTTTATGCTCTGCCCAATAGATAAATAATTGCTGTATTAATATAACCCAAGTCTGTTTTCTTGCCTGTAGATTTTTTTACATTAAACTTGCAATAAAGTTTGTCTTGAACATTTGCCAATACCCATTTATCATTCAATTTATACGATGTAAAAATGTTTTAGCAAAAAAACTTCGAGTAATCTTAATTGGCATATTTTATAAATAACATGTTACGTTCACTTAGGCTGCCAACAGTTAAACACACCACATACACAACACACATAAAGTAACTAATATATATATACATGGTGTCAGTATGTTTGGCATGCCACTCAGTGTATTCATTAAAAGTGTTGTCGACAAGTTTTGCACAGCTTTAATTGGCCTAATTGAAAGGACACAAATTTAAACACCTATTCTCCGCTCTGAGTGTTACTTCTATCATTGATAAGATCAATCGCATATCACTCTTGGGCAAACTTATCGCAAAGCCAACACCCAACGTGATCAATTAATTGACTTATTGGCCAGGCCAAAAGCTACAACAACAACTAAGTTGTACAGTAATCAATGCCGCCCATTAAGTGACACAGCAACACTCAGTTGAATATGCAGCAAAAACACACCAGAGATCCACACTCCAGAATCAACTACTATAGACCCTATCACAGTCCATCGCACTTTTGAATATACATAAATTATCTTTATTGGCTGGAATGTCCAGGCAGCCACAAACTGGTCGTATGGCATTGGCCAGAAAGTCAGTGTGGGGCCAGGCAAGGCATTCAATCAAGCATTTTGCTTGGTGGCATTATTAACACCGCAGTTGCTTGTTAATTGCTGGTCCTGCAAAGGCAGCTGATAAAGTTCAGGGAGCTGTGGGAGGTGGGACAGACAACATTTGCATCGTAAATCAATTGAAAATCCATCAAAATGCGCTTATTGTATTGAGATTGCAAACAAACTAAGCTGTTAGCTGAGCTTCTCGTTGAGCATATACATATATAAGCAACGCATAATTTCAATATTTTTGCAATGCTAAAACAAGAAACACACACAAAACCACGAGGAGCACAAACAACAACAATAACAGCAACAAGAGGCGTTGCCAGCTCCATGGCTGAAAACCAATTGACAACATAATCCTTCGACATGTCAGTAGAGGCTCAAATGAGATTTACGCGCCTTGCTCACTGGCCCAGAACTATATATAGATATATATATGTATGTATAGACTGGCCAACTTGCTGTCTGGCGTTGAGTCAGCGAAAAAAAGGTTGTAGCGATTTTTCAACAACAAGAGCTGGCTTATATTTTTGGCCCCGTTAACGGTTTGATTGACAAACTACAAAGGTGTAATTATTTTTAATAAAAATTTTCCCTCGTCGACGTCGTCGTTGTCGTTTTTTGTTGTTGACCATCGTTGCATGTCGCTCAATGCCGCGGACATAATTTGTGCTGCAGTTGTTGTAAGTTTTCAATCAATTTGCAAGACAACCCCGCAACACCCCTTTATCACCCACCCATTCACACTCCTGCCGCAATTATGTCAGCGGGCGAACGCATAAATAACGAGAGCGTGCGCGCTTAGAGCCGCCACAGATCTGGCCACAGATCCGAACAGGGATTGCTAGGCCCCAAATGAGCGTCAACGATCTTGTCGCCATTCAGCGGAATGCAACACTTTAAAGAAATCTTATCTAGTTCTTTTGGTAAGCCAACCATATTAAAGGTGAATTAAATTGCACCATTTTTTAAATGTTGCATTCAACTAAATCGTACAATAACAAATTATCTATCTATTACTTTCTTTATATTGAATATTTCCGCTATTTGTATTTCCTATCTATTAATATACTTATTAAACACGTTCTTCTGATAGCAAAAGCATAGAGATTTTCTCTTAGTGTAGTGCTTCCCCTACACCTGCCCCTTCTTCGGTTCTCTTGCAGTCGCACTATGCTCATAAATCTTGGCCTGGTGGCGCGTTACTCATGCGCAATGTCCTCGTCGCCGTAGGCCCAACTTGTGCCGCATACAGCTATGGTTAAGACAACTAAGAGGGATAAGGAGAAGCAGCCGGAGGACAGCCATCTTTTATAATCGCATTGCGACTAATTATCGTAACTGAGAATTATAATGAACGCGATTTGCAAATTGTGTGCTTGCGAGACGCAATTCATGACTAGTGAGTTGATTAGATTTACTCTGGCGGCAAAGGCAATATCGCAAAATACTAAGGCTGTGCAACTCAGTTTGTACCCTATTAAGCGAACTTGATAATAATTTAGTTTAATCATATTATGCTGATAATAATTTATAGATGCCAAACATAATATTACAACTTCTATCATCAATCATACGGCAGATATAACAAAAATTATTATTAAAATAGACCTCATTGTTGACATAGAAGGAGATTAACTAGCCGCATAGACGAATACGATACGAACGTTTGGGAAAGTGTAATTCTATTTATTTTGCTGTTATAATATGAGTTTGCGAAAGCAAAAAAAAAAACCCTTTGGAATTTAAAAGCTTATGGAAAAAGCATTTTTATGCATCTACATATTTAAAACTACTTTTATCTTAAATCTCAATTAAAATGCTTAAGGTCTATGAAGTACTGTATCTTCGAAAATTGAAGTATTCATTAAACGTAAACCAACTAAAATACTTGAAAATCTGCTAAACATCCAAAACAACTTGAGTCAAATCATAAATAAATTGATAAGTCATTTACCAGCCTAGGATTAATATTATTTTTGTGATTCATATCTTTTAATTGATGATTTTAGTATTCGAACATTTCGTAATTGCTTAAATTGCTTAATCATAGTGGTTGCCATATTCAAGTGCGCCATTTGTTGTTTAACCAATATTGCCAGTCATTTATGGCACACAGTAAAAACTGCAAATGATCATGTTTAGAGTGATTTTCTTCTCGCATCTACTATTTGATTAACCAGACTCAATGAAGCCCTCTGTTACTCTCCTCTTGGTTGATAGTTGTTTAAGTACATGTATAGAGCTGAGCTCTCTGGTGATTTGGCTTGTTGTCTTAAGGCATTTTATTTGGCGCCATAAATCTATCAACGCTGGCGCAACGCGTGCGCATGCGCAAACACTGAGCGAATCGACTGGACCAAAAGGAGAGAGAGAGAGAGTAGGAGAATGGTCAAGCGAGAGAGAGAACGATCGTTGTATATGCTGCTTGTGGATTGCATGTACATGCTGATAGGCAGACCAAGAAGTTAAGATTTACGGCTGGCAAACGCAAATGTTGAAGCCCGACTGAGAGCATTTTAAGTTTATGATACGAAAATCTGATTGCTTTATTGTATGCGAAATGGATCGATGATCACTGCGAACCGAGTGGAGTCGGCCTGGGTTCAGTTTAGTTGAGTTGAGATAAGGATAGTCGTGGCTGGGCGTGCAATTGGATTGTAGTTTTGGATTGGTATTCATGTTGGCTCATTTATATTTATGATTTGTGAATTGGGTTTTATGATGATGTTATTTGTGGGTCGGTCATACTACATACAATCTCAATACTATTACATTTTTACGGGCTGGCTAAAAGTGTGAATTTGCCACTTCATTTGAGAGCTTCTAAAGACATAAATTATGTCAGACAGTGTATCTGTATGAGTGTGTATGTAAGTGTTTGTTTGTGGTTGAGTTTGTATGATGTGGCGTCCTGGTAGCTACGGTTACTTAGCGCTTTTTATGGTCATGTCAATTGGGCGTTGCGAGTTTAAAAGTGTTGAGCATTAAAGTTCAACTGTGCAACTGTGCAACTGTGCACAACAATAGCAACAACATAACGTTAGCCACAAGAGTCAACGTCAAAACAAAACAAACAGACGGCATTAATGACGACTACAACCAACGACGACGACGTCAAACAAGGAACGAGAGTTGGGAAAGAGTGGCCAAAAAATATATTAATGACTTATCAAGGATAATTTGACAAAGCGCAATAAATCAAACAGGGCGTGTGGTTTTCTCTCTCTCTCTCTCTTACTATAGCTGTGATGTGAACGGTGACGGTGACTGGTGACTGGTGACCGGTGACAGTGAGCATTGCCAGCATATATGCATAAAAAAAAAAAATTGAGAAGAGAATAACCAAAAGCAAGAAAATACAAACCATAGGTACAAACAACACCAGCAAATGCGAAATGCGATGCGGATGCTTAATTTCTGGATAAGGAGACGGGCGCACGCGTGGTGGTCAGCAAATTGGATGCCCAGCTGTGTGTAGCTGCGGACTGTGCCATAACTTAACACCTTCGTTGGAGTGCTCTGTTGCTGGCTGGTTGTTTGGTGTTGCATTCAAACACAAAAAACAGAAAACGCCACACACATGTGCCACAGGGTTACTCATGATAATATCACAATTTGGAATGGTTTTTTTTATAAGTCTAGCGATTGAGAAACTTATAGTTTTGATATATTTATTCTTTGATATTTTATATGGCTGTCTAAGCTATACGGTAGCATTTACTTTAAAAGAAAAAAAAACTAATTTTGTGCCTTTAAAATACACAATAGCTTTTTATCGACATAGTTTAAAAACTATGATATTATTTTTAAATAAATAACTAAAAAATAAAAACAATTGCAAGTACAAATAAAGGTGTTTTAATGCATATTTTGTTTGAACTTAAAACATTATTTAACATACTATAATTAGTGGAAAATATTATATATATAAAAACATAAATAAATAAGTAAATATCAGCTTATCAACATTGAAACACCCTACCAAATATTCAAATTTGCACAGACACTCTTATGCATTTTTATATGGATAGTGACCACAATGGCGTAACTATCTTGCAGTTTCATGTTATTATTATTTGTTTTTTTTTTTGCCGTTTCTTGTTGTTGCTTGTCGTACTTTTTTTTTTGTTTTTTGTCAGTCTCATACATAAAATATGATTGCGTTTCATTTGTATCTACAAGATTGAATTTCTCTTAGGCGCGAGCGAGTTTATGAGCTTGTCAATTTTCCTTTTTATTTATTTATATGCATATCATACTTCAGGTGGAGGCGCGGACTCTAGAATGGCGGTGGAAGAGAGCGCTGCTTGATTTCATAATAATAAGAATACAATATTGAAAATGGTCTGTGGGCTGATCCCACTCGTTGAGCCGCCATCGCACTCAGTTCGGTTCGCTTCGGTTAGGTTTGGTTCGGTTCGTTTCGTTTCGTTTCGGTTTGCTTTTTTTAGTTGTGGGTTCTGGCTACAGGCCATTGTTGTTTGCCTACATCAAAGTGAACCGAAGCGTGGAGCCTGCAATTGAAGCTGGAATTGGCATCGTGGCTCTTCTGGGTTGCTCTGTGTTGTATTTTGTTGTGTTGTGTTGTGTTGTGTTGTTTGTAGCCTCACCTCACCTTAAGCTTGTAACATTTTATTGTAATTAAGAACATGTAAGTTGTAAAGAGGAGTCGTAGCTGTTTTGTGTCGCATCGCAAAGCATTGCCAAGCATTGCATTCGGGTTGCCCCACCTTATATGGTTGTCTCCTGTCTCGTGTCTCTCCATCGCATTTGCAAATTTGTGGCCGACGAAGTCAAGAGGGCGAGACAAAGTCAATTGCATTCTTAACCCTATATGCTGATCAACCAGCAACCAGCAATAACAACAACAACAACCACAACTGCACAGACACAGCGACAACAAATAACAGTACAACTCTAATTAAAAATTAACACACACAGACATACACACACAAAGAGTTTTGGGGAATGAGTAAAATGCAGGAACGGGGCTGGGCTGACTGCAAAAAATAAACAACTATTCGTTTAATCAGACTAAAATCAAGTCTATTATGGCCAGACTTATGGCGCAGATTGGCTGCATGAGGTACGTATAAATATATGTATGTTTGTGTTTGCATATAAACAGCATCTCATTTGAAGTCATCATTAAAAACGACGAGCGATGCGCCAAACATGCAGATACTCAGCCACTCAGACACACACCGGTAACGCTAACCTTCCGTCCCCGGCCAGCTCACAGCTTCTTTGCCCGCATATCGAATGGTTGCCAGTCGTTCCCAGCGTTGACCACCGCCTCGATCCTCGACAAGGCGACTGCAAACACGGCGCACACTTGAGGCCATGTAATCAACGTTTGCTTACTTCATTTAGCGTGCGGCAGAAGAAAAGCGAAACATGCATACAATCAGCGTTGCCCAGACAAATGAACGTGGAGCAGTAGAGGAGCAGGGCGCAGCAGTAGGAGCAGTTGGAGGGGCAGCATCAGCAGCAGGACCACAAGATGCCGATGCCGGTGCCAATGCCGATGGCCAATCCGAGTACACTTCAAAAAAAAAGAATTCCTTCATCTGGAGGCGACAAGGAATACAATTTTTTGTTCGCAAAGTTGTAATTGTAATATATTAAATTGGATAAGAGATTTTTTGTTGTAGTTTTAAATGAATATTGTTTTAAGTGTAGTAGTAGCTGGGGTTTGTTGTTGCTGGAGTATAGCAAGCGAGCCGCTTGTTGGCAATGATGTATTTTTGATTTCGTATCTTATATTACCAACAACAAGCCACAGAGGCAACAACAACACTAAGCAAAGTGAATGCCAAGTGTGACTCTTGACTGTTGTGGTTGTTGTTGTTGTTATTGCAGTTTTGGCCCAGGCTGCAGTCATCGTCGCAACGGAGATCTCACAGCAAAAGTAAAAAGCCAACAGAAAAGTTGATTTCGGAATTTTTATTTTTGATTGTGATGATTGTGCATTGAAATTTGATACATTTTGGGCCTGGAACGGCCTGGGATGCCAGGCAACATGTTGTTCCTGTTGTTGTTTCTCTTGAGTTTGTATGCAAAAAATGTTACCTAGTCGACAAGGCATTGGCTGCAACATCTACTACAAAAACAAAAGCAACAGCAACAAGGCAAACAGACTATTGGACAGAGAGACAGACAGCAGCAGCAAGCAACATTAATAAGATTGGCATCTGCTGCTTGCAGTTCAAATGTAATTTCTCATAAACAAAAGTGGGCTGACTGGGTGTGGTGCCCGTGGTGCAGTGCAGTGGTGCTTGTGATAGATATTGGCCTGGGTTGCCATTGCTGCCCGCTGCTCAGCAATTGTATTTGACCATCAAGATAAGTTTTGCAGCTTTAAATGCTGGTTGGAATGTGGGTGGGTGTTGCCGCAAGTGTGTGCAAGTGGCAAGCGGATTTGGTAGCTGATTTAAGCTTGTTACCAATGCTCGATCAGTCTTAAGATTGACTTGAGACTTGAGTGAGTTTAATTCTATGAAAAACTGAAAAGTCTTTACGAATTACGACAAAAACTGCAATATATACAAAACTTAAGTTAAGCAAAATGGATTTTGAGTTTCTAGTACTATAATAATATATAAGTATACGAGAAACACTAATTTTGCATTATATTTCCAAGCCGATCCAAGCCTATCCCAAAAGGGGTTAAGTTTCCTACGTAAAAAACGCATTTAAAAAAAGGAAAAACATCTTGTTATTAATATTTTTATGCTAGCAGTTCATTTAGCGATTGCGATATATTAAAAAAAATAAAATGTTAGAATTTCTTATAAGTAATTATTAACTAAGAACGACAGAAATCATAATAATTGAACACATATTTTCTTTACAAAATATAGTTTGGAGTACGCTTCCCTTTAGTTTTATCATGTGGCACATATATACATATGTCTGATGGATCATTCCATCTTATTTGACCCACATACTACACGCTATATAAACGATATAATGTGTAATATGTTACACAATTTGTGCTCCACTTGAAATTGCCCTCTGATATGTGTATGTAAGTGGCAGCTAAGATTCAAGGCGGCAATAAATATTCAACATACTTAGATGTAAATGCGTATACAAAAACGAAAATCCAAGCTCTTTCGGTTTTAAAATCTACAAAACTCCACAGCCGCCACCTCCTCCTCCTCCAAGAAACGACAAAAATGCCTAAACAGATCCCCAGCTGGAGTCAATGTTGGAGCCCAGCCCTCAGCTTCTTATGCTAATTCTGCTGCCCCTCTCAGACAAAATTCCCAAAAATAAAATTTAAATCTGCTTTTCCTGAATGCTATGCGATATGTGGTTGTGAGCGGGAGTGTGGTTGTATATATGGATACGCATGGACACAATGCGTTTGTTCAATATTTTCAACACAATATAAACTAAGAAAATAAATCAAATTGATTAAATTCGAACACACCAGAAATGATATCTCGAGAAGAAGAATAAGTTGAATCAGGCGGGACAATAGCTAAGAAACTCATTTAAATAATAAACCACTAAAAACCTTTGAGAAGCAACACCACAACACAAAAAAAAAAAAAAAAAAGCAACAGCACACCGGCTATTTAAATAGAAAACGGTTCGCAGCCAAGTTCGAACAAAGTAGACGAAAGAAGTAAACCATTAAAAATTACTACTAATGTGCACCTTACACAAAAGGCAACCAAAAAAAAAAAAGGAAAAAAAACCAACTGTGGATCGGTTCGGATTGGATCGCAATGTTTTTCAATGGGGACAAAAGCGCTTCACAAACAACAGTCACGAACTGAGCGAGTGGAGAGCTAATGTCTAATAAGTGAGCCCAAACTAAGACCCCGAGACATCTGTGCGACCCACTGCGGCGACAGCGCATTAAAATAAACGAGACCCAATTCATCTTCTAACCTTTTTTGTTGAGCCGCCAGCGTCAACGTTGGCTTCTCAGTTACCGTCGCAGTTACCATCGCCGCCAACGTTGTCTTCTTTGGCTCCATGTCCAAGCACATAAATTGCAAAACGAACTAGGGGCAAAAACTAAAACCACTTTACTTAATGAGCATCAAATATCTGCTTGCCACAATTCTCGATACAAATCTATTATTTAGGACCTGCTTTGCTAGCTGCTGTTGCTTTTAGTGTTGCTGTTGTTGCTCTTGCTGCACTAACATTTAAATTAATAAACCACCCGCACCACACGCACGCTTTTCCCCACCCACCCAACCAACAGCAGCAACAGTACACGCAGTTCTCCCACGAGCAGTCGGGGAACAATGGCCAAGTATAATCACTTTGTTTGCACCTTTGGGAATAACCAGTGACAGACGCCGTCGCATGAGTGGAGCTCTCTTAGCTCTTTGGCTAACATAGGGCCACGAGCACTACTACGACAACTATAGCTAGTTGAAGGCGGTAGCAGGACGCAGTTCACGCTACTGCCACAATAGTGGCATAAGGTAGAAGCCAATGCTTAGTAAGTGGCCGACAACAACAACAACAGCAAGTAGACGGGTTGCGAGTTGCATTTATGAAAATGAGCTGCAGCTCTTCTGGGCCGTGCAATTTGTTAACGAGACAATTGACCAAATGTTACCCAGCTCCTGCATGGCGGGCACTGACTTGATTGTTCTACAATGACTTAGTACTGTATATGTATTTGTATATGAACATACATTAGTTGACTCCCTTGGCTAGTCAGGTGAAAATTAACGGCCAAGTAAATGATTTAAATCAAATTATCACTAGCTCTTTTAGTGATCTTAATTTAGAAATATGCATGTATATTACATAAAGGGTATGCACTTTAGCTCTTTAAAACTCAGCCATTTGCTTATTTCTTGAAGCTATTTTAAAGAAGTAATACAAGATTCCTCGATTTTTAAGTATTAGGAAGGATTGCTTCAGTAAAAGTTTTCGTACTTGTAACATTATCGAAAACATCTCAATAAAATTGTAGATCACTATTCCAATACTAATAGGCCATCACCCACTCGAAAGCCATCCTTTTAGTTAAACAAGAGTCTAATATAAACGGTGACGGCACCAATCCAAATCCCTAAATGCAGCTTATAGTCAATCCAAAAATACCGGGCCAACAACTCTATGACCATTTCGGAGCTTAGAGATATTGGCTGGCTACATGAGCTATCAAGTGCCAAAGCGGCTCATAGACAAAGCAATTGCCAATTGGACAATTGGGCAAATGGCGGGCAACTGCGACTATGGCGTTGCTAACAGCAACAGTAAAAACAGCAGCAACTACATACAACTGGATCGACTGTGTGTAGCTCAGCGGTAATAAAAGTGAAATTAACAATCAGCGAGCGCTTTACGGTTGACATTTCACATGACAGGTTAGTAATGCGATTTAGCAGGATAAAGGACAGCCGCAGGCCAGGCCAAGCTAAGGCAGCTGCGATTCCTGAACTGGCTGCCTGCTCTCATGGACTCTTTCTTTCCTCTCCCGCCTCGTCTTCCCTCCTCCCGTCTCGTTTATATTCTCGAACTCTCGTCGTATTGCACATCCAGAGTAGTGCAGCAAAAATCGCAACACATTCGCCGACTCTACTCGGTCGAAGCTGTTGTCGTTGCTGCTACCGTCGCCGTCGCAATCGCTATAGCTATTGCCGGTGTCGTTGTCGGTGTCGATGTCCGTGGCAACCGCAGCCAAATGGTTTTGTGAAGAGAAAGTTAATTAAAATAATGAGTTTTCGTGCAAATGTTACGAGCTGTGTGCGCCATTCGTTCGTGTTGATGAATGTCTGGCCTGTCAAATAAGGCAGACGTCCCAAACCGACCAGATCCGACCCGACCCGGACATACAGCCCCCAATCCGAGCTTATTGCCTGCTGCTTGGTTGTCTTGTAGTAAATGCACATGTAGTAAAGTGTGTGTTTGTGTGTGTGAGTATTTGGGTATAATCATAATATGTATAATAATATACGTAATAATGCACTTTTAATTAAATGCAAAACTCGCTCGCCTGCATTTAAATCGACATTTAAAATGTTTGGCATTTGGCATTCTGTAAATTTGCATACATGAACATATTTACACATTTGCGTGTTTTGGGGCGGACGACTGTTGTTGTTGCTGCTTTGGGGATAGTGTGTGGCATTTGCAATAAGCAAATTGATTTAAAATTGTCAGCGTTGCGTGGCTAGCAAATTAGATTTTGCATGTGCTTGTGTGTGGTTCACTTATCAATATTAGATAAGTGGGTGATTGGATTATGAGACTAAAATTTCAATTGCAGCTTGCATAACAGCAGAAATGCATTTAAAATAGAAGATAATGAAAAGGTGTTTAATAGACCTTCATTCGTTTAATCGTAAATAAAACTTTATTTATTTTTACAAAGGATCGGATTGGCAATAATATTTGAATGAATTTGAAAGGAATACCATAAAGCACGTCTTACTATCCAAACTACATAGGAGCAATTTGAGGCGAAAATACGGGTATTTCAAAAGAAACAGAGGTCAAAGTTGTGTTAATTGATCTAGTGCATGCCTTCGGTACATAGAATGAATGATCAAATCAGAAACAGTTTTAGGGTAGAATTTTTATCTTTATTATTATTTGTGAACAAACTACAAAGGATTAAGCAATTCTTAATAGCCTGGGCATATGCTGAATCCTTTCTTACAAAGAACAATAATATGTAAAGGCATGATGTGATTTTAAAACTTTTAACAATAACTTAAAATACCTGTAACTGAAAAGGGTTTGTAGATAAAAGGATTTCAAAGCGATTGACTGCATAGAACTTTATTCCAAGTTTCTCTGCAAGAGTTTGGAAAACGATAGCTTATGCAATTTTAATGAAAACTTTCAAAGGTAGTTTTCTTGTGCAGGACTAATTAATCCTAATCCTAATTAATTCGCAATACACTTTAATTGTGCTAGTGGCCAAGTAAAATCTGTAGAAACTTACCAATCAATTTACCATGCCAAATCCCAGCGTCATTGTGCATCGTTAAATCAGTGTAGTTTTAGCTAGGAACCATTTGTTTAGACTTCACTTGCCATCGAATTTGTCAAAGAACAGACTTTAGTTTTAGTTAAAGATGTATGATTTGTACCACTGTGCTGACATTTACAGCTGTCAAAGTTTGCAATAGAGAGCGCCGTTTGTTGCCAAAACATAAACATGTCAACTGTGGAGAGCGGTTCACAGAGAGCACATACCGACAAAGAGAGAGAGAGAGAGACCGAGAGAGCCGCACACAATTTCTACTTTGCGACGCGGAGAGCGGGAGAGCGAGCGAGCGAGCGAACAAGTGAGAGTCTTTTAAACTAAAACATTACGAATACGGGTAAAGGGTGTCGGTTACGGTTAAGGGTGAGGGTGCGGGTGCGGGTAAGAGGGGGTATGACTGGTGGAGTACGCGACTTTTCCTTTACTCGAGCGCGCCTTTTACACTTCCAAGTCCAACACTTTTAATGAACAAATCTTAGCTCCATGCCCACATGGCACCCAAATGGGGCCATTGGCCCGTTAAAGCAAACCGACTACAGACCCGGAATACCGTTTCTATGCAAGATGGTTTGACTGAGCGGCAGCGACGACATGCACTCAGCATCCTGGACATGACCATGCGAACGACATTGCTGGCAACGTGGCGGTAACAATAATATTGATAACAACAATAGCGACGACGACAACGAGCCCAACGCTTGGCCCTAACATGGCTGGCGCCCCAGCCCTGGCGAACTCAACGACTACGACAGCGTTGGAGATGGCGACAGCGACGAGGACAACAACGGGGAGGCTGGCGACAGGCACCAACAAATTTTCTAATACCGCGACAACTTCGATTTAAGTGACGAGAGAGACGACAACAGTTGCTTTTTTACACAAATTTTGTTTTATTTTACGGCCAATTAAGGTGTTTATTTGATTTGCACATTCGTTGTTGTGTTTGATTAGAAAAATTTAGAAAAATAGCTGCGTGCGAATTTGTGTGTGTGTGTGTGTTTTTTTTTTTTGTGCTTTGATGCGGTGCCACAACAAAAAGTTGGCTGACTGTTCACTCGCGTCGCGTCGCGTTTGTCAAAGAGCAGAGCGAGCGACAAATGCCAAAATCTCGCATCTCACCAAACCGGGGGAACACAGAGCAAAACAGGCAGCAGGCAGCCAGCAGCCACACAAGGACCAAACGTTGCCGCCATCGAACGTACCAAAAGCATCAGCAACAACACCAACAACGTAAAGCTAAGGCAATTGCAAAAAGAGGAAAGAAAATGGGCAACAAAAGAAGAAAAAAAGAATAACAACAACAACACACACACAGAGAAAAAGTAAAGTGAGCATCAAAGCGCACATGCCAAAATAGTTTTCAACCCGACCAGCAGCCCACAAGCATCGTTTGAGTGTCATGTACAATGCGATGCGGTGGCGCCCGGCGCAGTACCGACCCCATCACCCTCATCCCATTTTGATGCGGTGGGCCGCTCTTCAATGGCTGCTGCGTCTAAAAACCGAAAACAATAAAAAGCTCCAACAGGGGCTTTGGCTATATTGGCCTTTTTGTATGCTCTGCAAATGCGTATCCTTTAAAATGGGCAAAGTTCTATGTAATGTGGTTTTGTAATTTTTTTGCAAATTTAAATACATTCTTTAAATCAAATGCAATGCGATGTAAGAAATGTCAAGTTCTAGCTAGATAAATATTATATTTATTAATATTATAAAAAATAAAAATACTGATAATAAAAATAAATGCAAACAGTTTGGGTTTGTTAACGTTGTTTAATGCATCTTCGAAAACCATAAAAATTTTTCGATGCATTTTTTATTAGTTGAAAATTTGTTACTTAAACTAAAAGCTATAAAGCTTCGATTCTATGGAAAATTAGAAAATCTTTTATTCAGGTTCTTAAGTTTATGTAAGAAGTATGTAGGTAGATGCATATTAGATAAGACAGGACATATGCCCCATCGAAATGCTGTCCAGAGCCAAACGGAAAAAATGCCAAAGCACGCGTTGACACTTTGCGCTCAACACTCGCACACATTCACTTTAACGCACACATAAAGAGATACATTGGGATGCCAGGATACAGCTTTGCTCTCCTAAATATTCGCACACACTCTGGAGAGTATGCTTGGGGCCATTGGCAACGTGTGTGTCCTGCAGCCCGGAGCAGCACTAGAGCAGCTGGAGCTTAAAACCAGCATGCTGTCATTGTAAACAAAGGACATAACGGCGCTCTTTCAGGGATGCTACTGTGGATGTGCTCTCAAGATGCTGTGAGAGACGCTCACTGCGCAGAGTTCCAAAGTTAAAGCTGTTGTTAAAAGCTTTCACACAATTGTAAAAGAGAAGGGAAAAGCTGTCGCCAGCGACATCAGCGACTATCGATTGGTATATTGGCCAACGCGCATGCAAAAGCGCTGCATTTTGACAGCTGTCAACACGCCAGTGATGGCACATTTGGCGGATTCCAAATGAAAATAATAAAGACCGGCAGCGCCAACTGACAAGCCGACAGGTAAGGCCCAAGCGAGTAAACAAATTGAAATGCAAAATGCATGCGGTCAATGAAACGAACGAACGACACGCGTTCATTTATCAAATGTCCATCGGGCTCATCATCAGTAGATAAGCTGCCGTCGCTGGACATTTTGAAAGTTTCATGGCAATTAAACAATGTCACAAAATATTTAGCTGGCAAATAAATGTCACACATACATTTACCCATACACAGTGAGACATCAGGGATTCACCAGTCGCTCAAGAATGAGCCAAATTACATGAAAATTAATTAGCAGGCAACTCAATATGCGTACACTCAAAAAAATTGTTAATTACGCAATTGTAATAACAAAAATTGACTTGAATGAAATTGTAAAAATAAATATATCAGGAGTAGGAGCAACAAAAATAAAAAACAATTTAATAAATCACTATCGTTTTCAGAACTAAATAAAAAAAACTGTATTAGTTTCCCCATTTTAATGATTAATTGATCTAATTTGATATAACGTTAAATTTATAATTTGGCTTGCAGTTTTTGCGAGTGTCTGTACGATTATGTACAGCTCAGTGATAGTTAGAGCGTATGAATATTTTTGATAATTTAATTAGAGTGCCAGCCAGATGGTTGACCAATTGCTCTGACTTGTACCAAACCTATTTTCTCACTGGAACCTCCTACTCCAGAACATTGCCCTACACGCACACAGTAAGAGGCAAAAGGAGTTGCTAGTCGGCAGGCGTTACAAAAGGAATTTTCATAATTAAGCAATTACCCATTTTCGTATTTTTGTATTTTTCTATTCTCGCATTTGGTCCTTGTTTCATTTATTGTGTGGGCGTTGCGGTCACTTAGCTGACTAGCTTTTCATTTATTTTCATTTTCGGTGGCGTCGCACAAATGTCATAACTGTTTTCTGGGTCGGACCCAGCGAGATCGCTATGCTACGTAACATAACGCAACGCAACGCAACGCATTTCCTAACGAAGACGAATTGGTTTTTTATTCAAATTTAATTTATTCCAAGCCAAACTAAAGCCAAAAGCAAAACTAAACCGAGCTCAGCCCACACGCAGAAACCCAGCCCACCAACAGTTTGCGGCCCATGTTAGTCCAGCAACTAATAGATATTTCCATGTTCGAGGCCATTAAAATCGCCAAAAAACAATTGAGACACGTGATTTTAGTGGCTTGGTCTTCTTTTTGATATGCGTGTCTGTCAGTCATAAGACAAGCTGCCCTTAGGGCAGAGTGCCAGGCTGATGTCAACTAAATATCATCACCTGGCTATGGCCTGCCCTGCTAACCTGATGGCCCGACTCAGATAACTTGGCATTGGCGACATTTGGACGTTTCTCGTTATTTGTTAGGTGCAAAAAATATTATGTCTGCTGTCCGTTGGAACAGCGCAAATTCATCATAACACAACTACACATTCATATCTGTTGGCTGATTATGATCTACAAGCTTTAAGCTGGGTGTGTGGGTGCCTCCAAAGCGATGGCTACTTGATGGCTATATTTCTAGTTAAAATGTGACGTGACATACGCAATGTTGGCTAGCAAGTAACAAAAGTGTAAGGGGAACAATTATAAGATTACATGAACACTTTTTATATACAAATTTATAAAGAAAACAAGGGCTGTCTGTTGATAGCTTAGAAAAATATCTCTGTGTTTCTGTAACTTATTATTTCATCCAGTTCTAATCAATATATAAATATCACAATTAATATATAAACTGATGCCCTACTTTTAAGTTTAGTTGGTAGCTATAAAATATTTGAAACCTTTTCATTTATTCAAATAATCATTATACAAAAATAATCGATTGATATTGTTTATGTCGCAGGTAAAAGGTTTTACAGGCACAGTTCCCTACCCACTAAGAAATGCTTATTCTTATAATCCCTTGAATTATAATTATAATTACAAAACAGGACATTCGAAAAAACAAAGCACAATTATAAGATGCCATGGTATCAAGTTATACAACTTCAAATTCCCATGCCACATACCCGGCTAAGCTAATATTATAATGTACATTCGATACTCTCTGCACCTGCTTTAGTCCGCCGCAGTGTGTCAGTGATCAGTTGGTGCGTTGGTTGTCATCCAATAATTACCGACTAAACAATCACTGCATTCATGTGGCGCTGTTTTGGCGCTGCTGTCGTCATTGACATAATGCGACAATGCGAACGCGACAACGTCATGGACACATACATATGTATGTAGAGCGGTTGGAGATAGCTGCTGCCAAATAGACTAGATAGCCAGATATCAAGGGGTGCCCAATCCCCGTCTCACTTTCACATGTCGTCCAGATTGCCCAAAAAACAAAAAAAAAACAACGCTCGCATTGTATAAATAGCGACAGTGGACGCGTCGTGCGCTGCGCTGCCAAGATAACAAAATTACTGCGTACTAAACACATTTTCAGTTTCAGATATATTGTGATAAAACACTGTACACTAACTGAGCGCGTAAGTGAGTGAGTGAATGGGTAAGGTAAGCATGGTAGCGCTCATACATTGAGCTTCAAAATAGTACCAACAACTGAGATTTACGAGCCCTGTAGACCGGAGCTGGGCCGCAAATCTGTCACCGGTGCTGAGCCGTATGGCAAACATGAAAATATTTGAGTTGCTTCAGTTTTCAGTTTTACAGAACACATATTTGCCTAGTGCCAGCACAGTAGCGATAAAATGTTAACTCGACGATTAGCGACATTGTTTTTGTTGTTGTTGTTGTTGCTTGGGCATTTGTTTATATGGAAGTCCGAGCACTCGAACCAAAAAGGAAGAGGTATGTATAACCAAATAACCAGCAACTGGCAACTGGCAACTGGCAACTTTGTCTGCTTTGGCGATGCAGTGGGCAAACACAATTGCAGTCTCGTTTGGATTTTGGTCTGATAAGATTGCTCTGAAGCTAAAAGACTAAAAAAGGAAAAGAAGAAGACGCGTGCACTCTCTTTGATAGCCTTTGGCAGCGACCAAAATTCATAAATTACAAATCATTACGGCGACGTGAACGACAAACAGTCGTTGGTATTGGTTTGGTTAGGTCTGCCACAGCCGGCGGCATCATCAACTGGTGTCTCTCGGTGGTGCCTCTCATAATGCAAGCCAATTTTTGACATGTACATGAATTAGATTTTAAAAACTTGTCCGCTTTGCAATTGCAAGCTAAGAGGAAGGAACCATCATCTTCTTCTTGCTCATCTTGAAGCTGGCGGCAACCTGCTGGTAAATGAGTTTGCTTGTAAAACTTGCGATGAAACGCAGCAGATAAGCAGACGCAGAGATAGACAGCGGGACAGAGATATAGAGGGTTGGAGGGTGATGTCGGGGGGACTGGCCCAAGGGGGAAACCATAAAAAGGGTAGTATAACGATTAATTTTTTTCACGTTGACATTTAAGCTTAATTGCACTTCAATAATCCCGAAAAAAGAAGCTAAAGCACAAAAAATAAGGCAAAAAGTGCGTAAAAGGGCATGAAAAGCGGCAGCCGACGACAACGACGACGAAGAGACCATGAGGAACACACATACAATTTTAATCCCACGGATATTTGCTGCATAAGCACTATAGCTCCACAAATACAGAAGTGTAACAGAGACAGTGGGAAAGAAAGAGAGATAGAGAGAGAGTGAGACAGGGAGAAAAGGATGGATAGTAAAAAACAAGCAAGCAGAAACAGAAACCCTGAGCTACATTGTCAGCAGAATCAGCAAACAGCCAACGCAACGCAGCAAGCAGCAGCAAAAGCAGCAGCAAGTGGGCCAAAGCCCACGAGTAGCCAACCAAGCCGAACCCAGAAGCGTCCAAAAGCGGGCAAAAGCGGCCTGTGCTACCAAAGTTGACAAGAAGTAAAATGTCCGACGGACTAATTGGCTTAAACGCTGGCAAAATTTATTTAAGCACATTAGTGGGATTTGGTTTTTTGCCATCCGTTCCGTTCGCTTTTGTGCCCTCATATGTGTACATGTATATATATATGTTTACTTGAGCAGCTGGTCAACAGCTTTCCCTTACCCCTTATATGCTCTCTCATTCATGGCTTTTACTCTGTTGCCCTACGCCTGTTTGGCATTTGATCTACTTGGCTTAAAGTAGGCAACATTGACTAAGAGATGATGCGTGGGCAAATTAAAAATGTCTTGTATGTAGGTGAATAATTAAGTCACTTGGAATATTGAAGTATTATAGTTAATTAGCCTACATAAGGTAGTGTAATGCCATATGCTAACAACCATAATTATAAAATTGTAACTGACTTTAACAATCCAATTTTGAGATATAAGAACTAAAATCGATTTATTTGTTTATTTTAAATCGAATAGAAAAAATAAGAAATGCTTAATTTAAATTAAACAGAATCTATAATAAAAAAATGAAACATTAGTCAAACTAAATATAAGATTTAAAAACATACTTTACTTACCACCAGATAGTTAAACATTGTGAAATGCTTAGTATATTAAAAACTATGCCATTCAACAACAATGCCATGCAGCCAATATAATTGGAAATGTGTTGAGCCTTTATTCTACAAGTAAATAAATATGCAAGTTCTAATTGATATTTTATAGTTAGAAACGAAAGATGATACAACTTAAGATCACAAATACCTAATTTCAAAGTTGCAATCAATTTATAACTTGAATTCTCATCAGTCGATACATAAACTTTAAAATCTAATCTCCACAGACCTTTTATTTGAAAATTATAATATGTAGTAATATATATTATTTTAAGGGTATATTTGAATAGTAAATAGATAGACTAGACTATAGTATTTGGACTGCAAGCCCATTTTAACTAACTGTTGGTCAGAGCAATTGTCAGTTATTGCTGGATTGTGTATCTCACTCATTAGGTGAGGTCTAAAGAGAAGGTAAGGCGTGCTAAAATTGTCACAACCACTTAGATGTTAAATTTTCCTTGGTTCAGCAAGTACAATATATCAAATGGATATTCTCATCTCTGACAACACCCCAAACATAAGTATTCGAATAAGTATGTTAGACCAAATAGTCTGCCCCATCAGACTGCAAAGTCGAATTTTAGATTTTGATCTATTGCTTGGGCTAAATACAGTAAACCCCCCACACACACACACATGCATACGGATACACATAGACATAGAAATAAATCCAATTTTAGACAAGCGACAAAAACGAAAATGAAATCGAAATCGAAATCGTCGCATTGATACAAAAGAAATTAAAAACAGCAACAAATTTCTCACGCTGCCTTCCTTCTGGCCTCAGACTGACACAGACTACTATCTTGTTTTTTTTTCTTCTATACTTTGAATCTTTCTATATCTCTCGACCCCGAAGTGACTTTCTCCGTGCCCCGGCCTGGATTGTATCTGTGTGTGTGTGCGAGAGTGTGTATATACATTTCACACCCTCAAAAATAGAAATTATCTTGGTGCATTTACGCAAGTTTTTAATGCTATTAGTTCCATCTTAAAATCCCAGCCGCGTCTAGGTTTTCGACTTTGTTTTTCTGTCCTCTTCTCCAACTCCAGCTCCTTGCCTGACATTTGAAGTGAACCAAATTGTCTGTTTCTGTTTCTTTCTTTCTCCCGCTCGTTGTGTGTCCTTTGCCATTACCAGTGGCATTGTCATTGCCATTGCCTTTTCCATTTTCATTTCCATTCTATTTTCTATACATTTCCATTCCTATATTGTTGCAGCCCCGCGTTCTGCGAGCTGCGTTGCACTCAAACGACGATGCTCTGGACGCAATTTTGTTGGTAATAAATCACCTAAAGTCGACATTAAATCTTTCTTTCTTTCTGTTCTTTTCTTTTCTGTTCTGTTCAGTACTTTTGTGTTCTTTTATTTGCCTGTTTTCCTGAGTTTGCTTTCATTTTGTTGCTCTTTCTTCGTACTGACTTTCACACAATCGGCGACAAGCCGGGCACATTGCACATGTCTTTGGATTACTGAGGACAGGAACGTTTTTGAGAGGGTCTCTTTTGGGACCATCGTCTAGGACACGCCATGGATATTATGTAAATCAGTAAAAATAAACACATTTTCACTCCTTGGGGTGAATTTCAATTTGAAAATCACAGGCTCGGTCGTACCACGGTATGCCAAACAAAATTATCAATTTCAATAGGCCACATTGAGTTGGCCAAGCCATGCAGAAAATGTTACATTTCCGCAGGCAGCAAATACAGCAGCACATTAACACTTTACAAACAATGGCCAAACTGGCATCCATCACATGCAGCAGCCAGGAAGCAGAACCAGCCAGCCACCCCACTTGATCCATGGAGCAGAGACGAGAAGAGACGAACAAAGTTGGGCAGAGTCAGTGGCAGTTGCCAGTTGCTTTTGGCTGTCACAGATCTGTCAGCCAGAAGCGAGACTGTGAACAATCGCAGGAAGTTCAAACAACAAGAACAACAAGCAGCCTGGCTGGCCTTTTCCCTTACCCAGGCCATATGCATTTGAATTAAAGTGCCAGGCAACACTAACAACAACAAACAATTTCGCGCTTGAAAGGTCCAAATAAAAGAGGCAGAGGCAGCTAAAAAGACAAAAAAAAAAAAATAAAGAAAACAGGCGCAAACAGAACATGCGTTAAACTAATAATTGTCAGAAAAGTCAAAGTCAATTTCAAATGCAGCAGCTGAAAAGAGTGCCAAAAGGGTAAGGTAAGGTTTGTAGGATAATCGTAAGCATACATACATAAGTAAACCTGAAATATGCCGCTAGCTGGCTGGATGATGATGACGAGTTACGCGGCTCAATGTCAGACTTAGGCGACCACTACCACCAGTCAGGAGGAGGAATGCGAATGCATTGTCAACTGTTTTGTATTCGTTGTTAGGTAGTTTATACTCATTCGTATTGTATCCTTTTTGGCCAGGCAGTTGGTCCCCCTTGCCCAGCAGGATCTCAATCAAAAATGTCGCTCGTATAATGTATTTGTTGTGCATTTGACATTCATGCGCTCGGCTGACTGCCTGTCTGTCAACAATTAGCACGCTATTCATCACGGTGTTGACTTTCTGGGATGATTGCAGAGAAGGGTCAGGCCTCATCATTATTCGAATTCGCATATGCATACACATACGCATTCGCTTAATTCATTCACTTCCAAATCCTCATCGGCATCCATATATCCGTGAATCCGTGTCATGTGTGAAATGATTGGCTGTTTTTCTACTATTGTCAGGATGCGGTTTTCTTAGCATAATTCTTGTGTAATACCAGTAAATGAGCTGTATAAATGTAAATAACGTCAAGTGATAAGTGCCTGTCGTATTTAAGAATACCCAAAAATATAATTTCTGATTATAAAATTATAACAGCCAGGAAATCTAAGATATTGAAATACCTTAAAGACCTATGAATTCTTTTCAGTACAAAAGTTTATATTATATTCCTGTATCTTGGGTATCTTTCTTTATCAATAGCCCAATCAATCTCTCGTCACACTTTGTACCCAATTATACGGACTAACAGATTTATAGTTAGCTTTTAAACACAATCGTCATTTAAAAGTCAAATGTAAAACTTTCTTGATTCGACTTACAAATTCACACAGAATTTATGCAGATTGGAAACTTGAACTTGATTGCCAAGGTCGATGAACATTTAAAATTGCGGCTCTAATCCTTTGCTATTTGCTCCAATTGCAATCGTACCAATGCGTCAAAAAGAAAAATATAATGAATATATATAAAAGTTTGTGCAATCAGAAATAATTCACAACGTTGAATTAAAAGCACCCCTAATAAAAGTATTTCCAAGTGAGTTAAAAAAATCTAGATATATACGTCAGCTTGCTAAAATAACTTGGCATCGATTTTTTTGTTGTTGGTATTTGTTATTTTGTTTCTCAAAGGTTACGACTGGCCGCGTATTTTAATTTTGAGTTGAGACTAATTTAACGAAATACAAAAACAAAACAAAAAATTGGTAAAACGTTAAGCATTTTAACTTAGTTTCGGAACTTTGCAGCTTCATTTAAATTTTTGATTGGCCTTCCAACAACCAAAATACAAAAGACAAAAAACAAAACCAAAAAAGTGGCAAGCTCGTTTGCCGATCCGATACCAAGCGACGGCTACCTAATGAGCAAATGGCGTTCACTGATCGCTTTAAATTAATCTTTTTTTAATTTCTTGGCATTACCGATTAGATGCTGTCGAAGCTAAAGTTCAGCACAGTTCAGCTCGTAGCCAGTAATGTAATTAATATGCAAATTATAAGCCCCAAAAACTTGCGAGACACATTCACATTATTGAAGGTTCCCCAGCTCAAAATAAAAACAAACTAAAAACTTAAATCCATACAAAAACAATGAAGCTTAACTTGGTCCACTAAGAAGTTCGCACGTGTGTCGCCTCCAAAAATTATGGCAAACGAAATTCCGCATAACTAATCACTTATCCGAGAGCTCCCCACACGCATAGTCACACATTCATACATACATTTGCATCCCCCAATCACATTTGATTTAGCTACCTCGACCGATATTTATTTATGAGCACTTGGATTTGATTTTAGCTGGCGCAGCTCATAAATTTTGCAACTGCATTCGATGGTGTTGATGGCGTTGGCCACATTACCCAGCACTGACCGTAACTCACATTGGTGGCCACTGGATGTGCCGCCGTCTCGGCCGCCATTGGAGTCGTAAATACTCATATGCCTGATGGCTGCACTTTTTGGCATGTCGACTGCCAGCAGCCTTACCATTTTTGCTAATGAGAATAAAGTTGCCAGCATTCTGCCGGCAATTGTATTGCACATTGTTGCACTCCTTGCACGGGCGTGAATTTATATTGTGGCGACAGGTGCATCCTCGAAGGGACCGCAATTGACTTGACGTGTGATATATAAACTGCAGTTCATGATGCTTAGAGAACAAAAGTCAACGTGTTTTATACAAAAACTGATACTTCAGTGGAGTGTAAATAATTACATGATTAAACTAATAAAGATTAAAACATACTATAAAAATCTGAAAAGTTTAATCGAACTACTACTAAGAATTGCAGCAAATATATGTTGTTTTGTATTAAGTTATTATATTCTTTTATATCATTAAACTACATGCAACATTAATTTGACACAATAAAACTATTCGCACCAGGTTAAGGGCTAAATGATAATAATACTCTTGAATCATTCTTAAGTTTCTGTAGCAAACAAACAATTATTTATTCTGTTCCTCCACTCAAGAACAGCCCGGCACCAGCATAGAGATCCCGCCCATGTGTTTTTCTACAAACAATAACATGTTTGGGTCAGTAGTTTGCAATTTATAATGCGGAACGGTTTGTTGATTTTTCCTTAAACCAAAAGCTGTCAGTTTTGTATGCGCATACTTTTCATGAAAATTGTTTTTCAAATAAATTTTCCACACCCACACACGAACACACACACATACGCACACACAGCGCCATACATCTTACTAACAGAAATAAAATCTTCAGGTTCTTTGGCCCACTATCGAAAGATAGCAAAACGATTTGAATGGATTTCCTTTTCTGTTTCTCGATTGGATGCCGTTTGCGCCGTTCTGTTTGTTTATTTAGACATAATGCGCGAATAGTTTCACTCACTGACTAGTTGAGGCCTCCTCGTTCTGGACGAATTGACGGACTGTTATAGCATGCTTTGATCTTTTCCTTGAGTGTGAAATGTTCAGTTTTGTATACGAGTTGGCTTATGTGTATGTCTGTATGCGTATGATTAATCAAATGTTTATCAAGGGGAGGAAGGGAACACAGGGGCAGCTTGCAGCTGAAAATGGATACAAAAAATAATTAAATATTTATAAAAATTTGTACAGAAACAACAATGCGTACACTTGTCGGTGTCGCCTGTCACAATGTGACATTTCCCACATCAACGGAGCGAGCCGATCCGAACCAAACCGAACCGAACGAAAAGCGTCCTCTACAACAATTTAACATTAATTCGCAGTCAAATAATGTTGCATTTTTTATGCGCAAATGTCGTCGTTGTCAAGTGCCAGCCAGCCAGCAAGCCAGCAGCAAGTCGCAGGATGTGGATATGGTCTGATGGAAAAGGGATGCAAACATACCAGTCAAAGGAGGTCATCCTCTCTCTTCCAGCCTCAGACTCAGTCAAAAGTTGAGCCAGTTGGGGTTGGGCTGACATACAAAATGGCACTCTAACGGATGTATTAACGCCCTGCGATGTATTCAATGTATTTTTAAATAAGTAAGCAAACGAGAAACTCGTCGCTTGCACTCAACTTTCTTGTTGCTGGTGGTTGGCAATGTTCTTCACGTTGTAGTTGTTGTAATGGCTGGTGTTGTTGTTGCTGTTTTTGCTGGTATTGCTGTGCTTGGCTGTGTGTGTGGTGCTCATCCAACCAGGCAGCCACCATGCAAGCGGCGTTGGCGTCTCTCGCTTGCAAAATGTCAAATGTCAGAATTTGACATGCGTGTGACATATCAGTGGCAGCTTTTACATTAATCAAACTCCCTTTTTCTTTCAGCCATCTAGCCAGCCTGTTGAGACCCCGAACCACCGAACCACCGAACCACCGAACACAAATGGCGATGACGACGACGACGACGACTATGACGACGATGCTACACAATTGACACATTGAATTAGGGACAGGATGCGTTCTCTTGCTCTCATTTATGTACACATTTACCAGACATACATACATGTCCAAAACCAATTCAAATTCACTTCTTTTAATTTTGAATCGAACCAGTATTCGTTGCACTACGCCATGCATTTCACCGATTTAATTAAATCATGTAAAACTTTAGCTTGTCAACTATAGATACGCATTTCCAGTTTGATACTTGTAAATTGGCATACAAAACATAAATGCAAAATGTAACGAACTTTTGAATGGTTCCTAAGCCTATTGCTAAAAAATTAAATAAAGAAAAAGCGATAGTTAAGTAACGTTCTCCATGTAGGTAAAAATAATTTATTTTTTATATATAATATTTTATATGCGCATTCATTTATTTTTCATTTTAATATAACCTTGAAGTTTATCTGTCTTTAGATTTAATTGTATCTTACAATTTAATACATTATTATATAAATAATGCAACTTATGCCTAGTACAGTTGCATTTTAATAGCGGTGGGACTGAACTTTGCTAATAAATGGCTTTTGTTTGACAGTAATGCATCGAATCAACAACAGAAAATAGGCGGGTGAATTAATGTAAATAAAAAATATTTTTGTTTTAAGTACACCAATTGCCTGCAGTTTCATTTTCATCAAGTCGTATGCCGGTTGAAAATAAAATCATCTTATTTTAAATTACTGTCAATCTAAGACTCGTCATCACAGTAGTGGGCCAGCAGATCAAATCAAGAGATGCTGATCATCATCAGCACCATCATAAATTTGGCACGAGACGACTGGGCTTTTAAGTCCAATTTATATTCCACTCATGAATAAGTTTTCACGGCCCGCATGCGCTGTCAGCGATATTGGCCCAATAGAACCTACCTAATCCTGTCGAGAATGAGAGTGAAAACACGTTCGTGCCATTTGTGCCTAAATGAAAATGTCAAATCATTTGTCATACGTTTAATTAGCTAAGCGATGCTGTGAGTTGCCACTCTTCTCCTACCGTCGCTTGGAACAGACCCACCAAGGGGCATTGTGGGCGCCACTAATGGGACGGGCGACTCGGGCGGTCGTCTGAAGGTCTGGTAATGTTAAGCGCACGATCCATCTTGAGCCCGTCATTCCCTCACTCTGTGTGCCTCTCCATCCATCGTCAGTGATGGCTGCCTCTGCGTAACGAAATGGCGAGCACAGTGGAATGCGTATCGAAACAAATTGGAATCAAGTAAATATGTTTTTGTTAAGGGAGCTTGACGAGGTAATACCCTAAACTTATAAAATCACAACCAATCATAAGGATATTTATACAATATCTTAAAGTAGAAACGGTTTATAAATCTTTTACAGTACAAAAACTTTTGCTATACCTATAGATTCGTATCAAAATGTTTTAATATCTGATCTAGATAATTTAACTTTACTGTGTATGGTCGTATTATACCCTATATTTTTAAATTCAATCGGTTAGGGCATACAAATTTCAAAATCAAATTACGCACATGCGTGAAAAGCTGCAGGAGGTGCCCGCAACACACGCATCAACCATGTTGACCAAATACAAAGGCGCCATGACAAAATCTATGTTAAAAAATAAAACAAAAAATCAACTGAGCCACATTCACATGCATACCAAATATATTTCTATATTGTGGGGCTACTTGGCTTTGAAACCGTGCCTCAACCAATAGACATAAATCATGGGCCAGTTTTGGTTTGCGGCAACGTTCAAATGATGTGCGGCAACATGTAGAACATGACGGGGAACAACAACAGCAACAGTACAACAACAACTACAACAACAAGCAAATCATATTCATTTTGAGATTGAATCCACATCCACATCAGCAACATCATCTTAATCAGAAGAGTCTTCGTCGTCATTTGCGACGAACAGGTTAAGAGTTACGACGAAATTGAAAACACTTTTAATGCGCCTTGATTTATTATCATCGGTGAAGTGCGTCTGCGGTTTTCGTTTACTCGTTTGCTTACAAGTGCTCACAATAATGATTGTGAAGGATTTTTCAAAAGAAAATCGCCCAGTTTTCAGTAAGCAATTCAATCCAAAACTACAGCAATACAATTGAACACGCAAAACGTTGTGCCTGTCATCGTCATCATTCGAGATCATCAACTCATACGAATTGTAAATTTTGACATATTCATTTCGAATAGAGGACAACATTCAAAGGTGTTACATGTCGTGCCCCTTCCCCGATGCCGATCCTGATACCGTCCCAACCTCCCGTCAGATCACAAGCCCGTGCGAGCTGTCATGACATGCATTTATGCAACAGTTACATATGATTATCATCATGATCATCATTGAATGGTTTTGGTATCGAGATCGGACTGCGTCATTGGTCTTTTGGGGCTAATTTGCTATGCCCAGGCGGCTGCTATCAAAATATTGTTCAACATTTGTCTGCTGTATCACCCGGCGCTGTTTGTCTTAAGCAAATATCAAAATAAAAAATTTAAGAGCGGAAATATTTAGTTTATTGCAACGCAATGCCTGCCCCTAGTCAGCTGCCTTGGTCAAATACAGCACAGTCAGGTGCAGGAACTGAGAATTGTGTATTGTGAAATGCGAATTGTGAATTACGAATCGGGCAGCTGCCGTTTGGTTGCAGTTGCAAATTATAAAACAATTCGCTTGAATTGCGCTTTTGGCATGGGTGCATTTAATTATAATAATTTTAGAATTCTTCTTGGAGCTCTTTTGCATTTAATTATCATTGAAAATTGCTTGGAAACTGAGCAAGTTTCTTCTGTCGTTCCTCTTTTGCCTCGTACCTAATTCAAATCCCAACTGAGGCTACACCTTTTATAATGTCGTTGGTTTTTTGTTGAGTTTTTATTTTTTATATCCAAGGATCTCCACGGGGCGCATTTAAGCGTTCAACTGCAGCAAGCTTAATGAAGACGAGGGGGCTAAGATAGGTTACCCGTTTGGTTGGTAAGCCAAATTGCTTGGCTTATAATTTCATGCACTTTACATGGAGTTCATAAGATTGAAATTATATTAAATATGGAGCACTGCTCAACAAATTTTAAAGCTAACCCACACAAGATGGCAATTACAAGAAATAAAATGTAAATTTTGGTTTTATATTCGTATCTGGTTGCATCTTGACACAAAAAAAAGATAAGAAACTTTGATGTTAATTCAATTGAATTTTCAAATTTTTTTTTAACTTGCTACTTGTTGTTCTTCTTTATATTTAAACGCCCATGACAAAGAATTAAAAAAAAAGCTGTATTGTAGTATAGTGTTGTATGTCTGACATTTGATCATATCAGCGCCAACACAGCAAATTCTTGTGAAAACTGATTTGTAACTTGGCACACAAAACATAAGCGCATCCATATCACATACAGCATCCATAAACAGCAACAGCAACAACAACTGCAATCGCCTTCACATCTACCCCAACCCCGCTCGCAAAATACTTGCCACGCCTCTGCGTATTCGGGCCGTAGCAATAAACTTAATACGAAAAGTTTTCAATTTAACAAACGCGAAGAACGCACGCTGAGCGACACAGTGGTAACTAAAACCAAGTGGCCATGTTAGCCATGTTAGGCTGTGGGCCAGTAGCTGGCCATGGCAGATGAGCTACTGGTGGTGGTCAAAAGGCTGACCAGGCAGGCAACCGAATACAGAATACTCGAAAACTCGAATGCCAAATGCCCGCCTGGCTGATAAATCACAAATGCATTTGAGCGCGTATCAATGCGAAGCGAAGTTGAGTTTAGTTTAGTGGTAATCTAACAAATGGGAGGAGATGTCGATGAGATGAGAGGCGGGAGACAAGTAAAGGCCCTGGGTTAGGCCTTCAGCAAATGTTGGGGCTACTGTTTGTTATTTGTGCACACACAAACACAGAACACACAGAGCTCTAGCTTAAGCTTCTAGCTAGTAGTAATTATTTTAGCGCATTTGCACAAAATTTGGAATTCATTTCATAACTCAATGTAATGGGCATGGCGACCGCAAAAGCGCAACTGCCGTGACTGATGGGCCAATAAACTAAACGATTTTATGTAGTTGACTCTGGACGTGCGACAAGCCAACGTAATGAAAAATAATTAGAAATGTGTTTAAATGCCGTTCAGTGAAAGATTTTTCAAAACGAGTCAGCAGCAGCTACAGAAGTCTCAGCTCCCCTTTCATGTCCGGGATTTTAAAGTTTTGCGAACCGGCATTAGTTGCTAATTGCCTGTTCGATGGTTGGCCTAATGGCAAACTTGTATGTAGTTGTAGTATGGGAAATAGTTCCACAAATGAGCTGTAAGTGGACAAGCTTTGCCACTTTGCTTACAAATGTGAATGCAAATCAATAGTTAACTATGTAAGCAATCAAATGTTTCTCTTACCATAAACAAAACTTAAACATAAGTAAATGGGTCGATGTTGTTTAGGTTACATTTTATTTTTCTAAACATATGCCAGAAGGCAATTTGTTACTTACATATAAAGAATGGATAGTTTTATTTATCTTAGTCATTTGTTTTTTGAATATTTAATTTATTAATAGAAAATTGTACTTCTTTATTAAAATTTACTTTTTCATACCCTTTAATATTTCAGCCAATTGATTAAGTGATTAAATAAATTCAATTTTATAAAGTTAACAATATTATCACTAGAGTAAACACATGCTCAATATTTGTGTGTGTGTTCCACATTCCAATTCCATCACCTACTTTGCTTTTAAAGTGTTCACATTAATGACAATATCCAAAATATTTATGGCTAAGCGCAACAAATCGACAACAAAACAGAATTTGCCGACACATAAATCTATTAAAGGCAATGCCAAAAAAAAAGAGAAAAAATTACTATTTGATCGAAGTGGCATAAAAGAGATCTCATAATAATGGAATATGGTATGCAGATACAAAATACATACAACAAAATCAATTACAATCGATTTCTCCTTTAATAACAACAACAGAAACCAACAACAACAATAACAATTACAAGCAAAGAGGCCGTAGCTGGTAATTGAATACATGCACTATAAACGCGAGACATACCAAGTACAAGAGTCAGAGCCAGAGTACTCCCATCTACCGAGCACAGTTCATGTGCCCAGATTGTCGATACCACAGAATCTGCATATTCATGCTGTGGACATGAGCACAATAGCTCCAAAAGCACCGCCACTGACACGCTGTCTGTCGCCGTTTGCCATCGGCATTGCCGTCGCTATTTTTGTTTTTGTTGTTGCTTTTGCTGCTTTTTACCCGCTCAGAGTGCTCCCCAAGCACTCGAGGCTTGGCGGGGCTGACAAAAGTTACATCAAACCAACTAATTGAGTGGCGAGCACAATGAGCCCTAGAGCCAGCTAGCTCCAGCACCAACATCAGCTCCAGCTCTATCCCTAGCTAGCTGTGCTCTTTTCTGAGATTTTGATGCCGCCTTTAATGTGCGCATATGACGCTTTTATGGACAGGCGGCAGACACTCAAAATTCTATAGTTTCCATAGTCAAAGTAGTATCTGTATCTGTGGCTCAAATCAATCTTATCAGGCACACACAACAACAACAATATTCAAACGTTTTTCAATTTTGGGTGTTTCAATCAATGTATGCGTTGTGTTTGGTTCTAAACAATTCAACCGCACAAGCTACAAACACAGATACATTGCTGTGCTGTCACCTAAGCTATTAACCTGATTTTCTAGATTTTCAATCAAGTCAAAATCGGAGAAAAAAAAGACAAAACACGCATACAATAAAAGGAGGAATGAATGAATACAAAGCCGTCACAAAGAGCCGCATATACGTGGAGCTTCGTGCCGCCATATCTACATATACTACAACAACATACAATGGCCCATAATCCGGTATTGTATCTTACGGATCGTTATTCGTCGTTTGGCTGACTGGCTGGATATGCTGGCTTAGAACTAACCCATACAGGCAAGGACAGACGGAGGGGCTTGCTTGACAGACAGACGTAGAGACAGACTTCAAGCGCAAAGGCTGGCATTATAAAGTCAAATTTTGTTTCGTTTAAATGCGATCTTTACGCTGAAAGCGTGTGTTCCTATTTCCCAAAAACAAAAAAAACACAAACAACCCAAAACCTTTAACCAGAGCCAAAGAGAAAAAGAGAGATAGTGAGAAGAAGAGAGAGGGAAAAATTCAATCCAATGTCATGCCAAGTGCCAGATAGAAAGGAAAAAAGCAAAAACAAAAATTGAAAAATCCCGAAAACAAAAAGGCATTTTTTGATTGAAATCAATTTAAATTGTTTTCTAGAAAAGCCGCTGGGACAGACACGAATTCAACAAAAGGCTAAACGGCAAAATGGCATCGGGCCTGGCCACAAGATCTCCCTCACAAAGAACATATCCATCAGATACATTTGCGTGTGGGTCTACAACAGGCATCAGCACCGGCATCGGCACCGGTACAGGTACAACACCAGACAACAACTGCAAGATGGAGATCAACTCGTTCTCGCATCTCAACAAATATAGTCATGCATATGTCCAAACTGTTGGCAGCTATTTAGATGGATTAACATAAATCCAAGTGCCTGAAAATCAATGTGAGAACATAAGTTGGGTTTTATTTATACTGCGTAGGAGTTGTCACGGTGTGAAGGGTTTATTTCACACAACACGGCTCCTTCGAGTCACGAGTTATGATATGGTATGTTCACTAATATCTTAAGCTCTCTATATGTATTTCAAATGTACCTACATATGTATATTTGTCTAGGTGCCATTTATCATCTGATTTTCCTTTATTAAATTTGAAAAATGTTTCATTTAAGAACTTTTTAGCTAAGTATATCACTTATATTCATATCATATTATAATGGAGTTTAAGATATTAAAAAATGTATATACGGACTGATTTATTTGCATATATTTACTTGATTATAATTCGGCAGTTAATAAAATTCCTAATTTCTTGTAATACTTTAAAAACACGTTAAAAGACGTCTGACCAACCAAATAAACACAGAGTAATAGGAATGATTATGAGTTCCGTCCATATCAGATGCGTTTCATGGCTGTCTCATGATGGCCATAACTCAAACGATTTGTATCTGTTGTTGTCTTGAGAAGTGCTGCCATTAGAATGCCAATTTGAAAGCTTTCAGTGGAAGCAGTCCATAAAATGCGCATAAATGTCACCATGACTCAGTTTGGATGGGAAGGCCACACACACACACACGCTCACTCACACAACAAAAGACAAGTAACACACCCTTGTCCAAAACAAAGAAAGAGAGAGACTTGTGGGCATCAACTTTCCGGCCGCGAATGGCGGAAATTCAACTTAAATAGCAATTAAAACTATAACTATTAAGTGCTTGGGGCTTCTAAACTGTCTTTTACAAACGGAAACAAGTCGTAATGGGGCTTGTAAGACAAGAGCATACAAAACAAATGAAAAACAAACAAATGACACAAAACACTGGCCAAATGAACTTTTAACCTGCAGACGGGCGTTCAACAGGTGCAGGGATCCGCATTGGGATCAGAGTCGGAGTCAAAGTCAAAGACCGAGTCGACCCAAGCCATAAACTGACAACTTTTTGGACAAGTGTCAGTGCGTGTGATTTATGCGCGCGCTTACCAAGAACTCGAGCAGCGCATGCGCAGCGACCTACAAAGAATTCAGCAGCGGGTAGCGGGTAGCGGGTAGCGGGTAGCGGGCAGCGGACAGCGGACAGCAGGCAGTAGACATAAGACTGTGAACAGTGGACACTGGATATTGGACATGGTACAAATGTTAATCGCTTTAATCTCTCAAGTGCGCCGAAAACATGCAACGATATCCGAGTCCAAAGACACGGCAACGTTTCCGTCACATTCCCAGCACATTGACATTGCGCAATTCTTGTTCTGCTATTTGCTGTTGCCTTTTTTTGTTTTATATTTTTGGTGGACATGTGTGCATCATTTTGTGGACAGTCGGTGACAGCCAGCAGGGGCATCGGGACACAGCGAGCTGTAAACAGCAGGTTATCAACGTTCAGTGGCATTTGTAAAATGCCGACCAAAATACTTTGCCATTTGAAAGATAGTGCAAACCCATTTACTGCAAAAACAGCTGTTTCAATAAGTACTTGGTACATACTTTAGCAAAGGCAAACTTTTTATGTAAAGGTTAATATATATTGAGTATTTAATTGAAAAATAAAATTTGTGGGTTTTCAGAACGAATTTTGTTTCAATCTAATATGTACCCATACCATATACTTATAAGTATTTATCATTTTACGCACTCAACATGCAGTTAACGCTCGTATTTTGTTGAGAAGTGTGGGAGGAGGGGAACCCATAACTTATCTCTGTGGCTATGCTTAAAATATTAATGATCTATGAATCGATTGAGTTGGGAAGCCCATTTGGACATTTGGGAATCAGAGTGATCGCAGCCAACACTTAAAATCAAAGCACACAGACAAGAGGGAATTATACATACATAAGTATTAAAATTCTGAGCAGCTAAAAAAGAAAAACTGACATCGACCCTGTTGAAAACTCAGCCCAAGTGGCAAGAGTTATGGATGGGCTGAGTAGCTAACTTGCTGGCTGGCTGGCAGGCAAACAAGCATACTCCTCATCGGATTGTGATTGCGTATGTATTTATATATATATATATATATATATTTGTGTGTGTGTGTGTGATTTCACTAACTGATTTAGATGCAAATCAAATCAAGAGCGAGCAAGACCCGGAAAAATTGGTTAGTTGAGATAGCCACCGAACGCAACTATGAATGTTGCATTCAATCGCTTATGGATTTCAAATTTAAATTTAAGACCTTACACATTGAGTATTTTAATGTGGCCACAAACGAAATTCAAATTGGCCGACAACAGTCCAGACGTGCTTGCCTCGTGTTTGAGTTTGTTCGCTACGTTCCAAAGCCAGCTCGAGACAGAATCGCAGTTTGAATTGGATTTGGATTTGGACTTGGAGTCGTAGTCTGACCTTAGAGTCGACCCCTTTTGTGTGGCATGCAGACACATAGACAGACGAGACTCAGATACGCATCTGAATTGTGTATGAGACTATCAACGGACACATTTATTTCATGTTTATGTTGATATTTTTTCAAATTTGATAAAAGCGAACCAACAAAGTTTTCGTTTCGTTTTCTTATACTTATGTTAATGTGGCATGCGGCTCGATTGCGGCTTCGATTCCCGCTCCAAACCCAAAGCCAGAGCTCATCATCATCGTGGGGTCATCATTAAGCCAATTATCATCAGCGAAGCAGTTAGTAGGCGCTGTTGTTGCTTTAAATGGCATTTATGCATTTTATTGACATATTTGAGTCGCATTTTTATCTCTAGATGGGCAGGCGTGGCGCTTTGGTGCCCCTTTAAATCAGTATAACAGTTTCAAGATACTAGATACTGATGGTAATTGCTTTCAGCTCTAGATGATAAGTTGGTACAGATGTGGAATATGCGATAAGTTATGACTAAAGAGCAGTTTGAAGGGTTTTTTAATCATTTCAGCTAACAAACATCGAGAGATGAGGTGTTGTGTGC
This sequence comes from Scaptomyza caliginosa, assembly GCA_035044725.1. Lineage (NCBI taxonomy): Eukaryota > Metazoa > Arthropoda > Insecta > Diptera > Drosophilidae > Scaptomyza > Scaptomyza caliginosa. Next base: position 142,187 of record JAWNNR010000215.1, on the reverse strand, counting down.
TTAAGATATTCTTTTACTTTTGGTTTAATGTAAGATTTAAGTTTGTCTCAATGATCTCAATTGTATATGTGATTTACGATAATTGATTGTTGATAAATTCATCAAGATTTATGATTTCTACTTGAGTCGAAGTATTTGATTCAATTCATTTGTCTATATCATATTGCATTAAAAACAAAGCTGGTAATATTAAAAAAGTAACTTGCATATTTTTTGTCATTTAAGCAGCTTCACTCAATCATCTGTAGCTTTTTGAGGTATTTTACTTGCACATTTTGAATTTTATAATGACTTTTAGATTTTTTTCACACAGCCATATTATTTGGTTTTAAGTTCTTTGTTAAGATTTAACTAGAAGCTAAGAGCTTCTGAAGATAAACCATTCATATTTAATTTTGAAGTGGCTGGCAAACAAGTCGAAATTTATTTTCACTGTAAATTGTGATGAGCTCACAAGAAGAAGATCTTAGTTGAGCTGCAAACACCTGAGGGCAAGGCGAGAGGAAAAGGTTATTCAAAGAGCCTTTAGTCAAGGTGGGGCTCAATATAAAAGGAACTTATTTAAATCGAAAAGCGAAAAAAAAATCGCAAATGCATAAATATTATTTAAGTTGATTTTTTGCTCATAATTAAAAAAAGAAAAGAAACCAAATGGTACAGAGAAGTGAAGCATATATGAAAAAGAGAATAAGAAAACGATGCGCACTATTCAAATTAAAAATCGAACGTAAATGTGGCGCACAGCAGGATGCGAAATTTCTAAAGAGAGCGAGATGGCTACAATTTTAAGGCTTGAATGCTGGTTTTCAATTCCTGGCGACCCCAAGCGAGTCGAACGGACAGCTGGGCAGCTGGACAGCCGATTGTTGTTGCAAGTCGAAAGCTGGAGCGTTCGAGGCCGTGGCCATATGATAATTTAAGGCTGCATAACGTCATGCTGTTGCTCCATTGCCATTTATACACACAAAAAGGCGAAAGCGAGCAGGCAAGCAAGAGTCTTGGCCGATCGAGCGGGGATCGCGTGTTGGGGCCTTATGAGTGACTGCTGCCTGCTGCGGGGCCGCCAACTGTGCCGTGCATCCTCCTTTGATGTCGAGAAACCATGGTGGGGCCAGCCATTCAGCCATTCAGTCAGCCAGCTCCCCAGAGCTTCCCAGTGCTCGCTCTGCGCTTTGATGCGATAAAAAATTAAGGCGATAATGGAATTGAAGCAAATGAGCTGGGCAACATTTGTAAGACTCCACTCTGCTTCACTCTGCTCCACCCCGGTCGAAACTATGCAGCTGTGCGACAAGCAAAAATTGGACAAGCAACACGCAATTTATGTCAATGTGCGCTCCCAGCGCCAGCCCACACGGAAAATTTGCAGTAATTAATAAAGTGAATAAGCTGTAGGCACTAAAAACTACACAGAAAATAAAATGAAAATGTGAATTAAAAATCAAGCAAACTTAGAGACAAAACTGAAATACACACGTATACGCAATGAAAACTCTGACTGCATGTTCAATTTACAAGCCACCTACGTTGCGGTGACAAACGCCCGGCCATAAAAATTAAAGAAAAATCAAATCGTATATTATGCGACAGTTGACTGCTGCAACTTCAGCCCCGACTCCAGCTCAAAAACTACAACGTTGAAATAATGTTGCCCCGGCTAACAACTTCATTTCGTGCGACACTCATAAGGCATAAATTTGCTAGACCTAAGCCTAATTTATGCAGCGTTTCGGGCAGCGTGCTGTCGGCCGATCGGCCAAAAGGGTTGACTGGCCGTTGTTGTGGCCTACAGCAACAAGTACGAGCATTTTGTCGCCTCAACGCCGACGCCATTGGCTATGAGTATGGGGATATGGCGATATGGGGATGCCATACACTGCCGGACTGTATCTGCATTCACAATTAAACAATTTCCACTAAATCTCGTTACTTCCTTGGCAATTTGTTACGCGCGCCAAGCAAAGTTATGTGACGCTGTGCCATAAATTCATGCGCCAACCAAGCCCAAGTCCAAGTCCGCTAAACCAATGCACTTCGGTCAGCCGGTCGGTCAGGCGCGTCAGCCGATTGCCGGTTGCCTTCAGTCGGCAGCAGCAACAGCAGTGGCAGTCAGTAGTCCACTAGCAGCATTTGTTGTTGTGGCTGCTGTTGTTGTTGTGCAATCTTTGCATGCGGCACTTAAATCGACAAATTTATGTAGCCACATTGCGCCTGCGCATCCACTGAGCCACGATTGAATCTCAGGTCAGCAGGAGCAACAGCAGCAGCAACAGCAGCAGGCTCTAAGTCGACAGAAGGTGTACACAGCAAGCGCATATAAACTGCGATTAGACGACAGTCGGCATTGGGGCTGGGTATGAGCTTAAATCTTGCAAACTGAGTCTTAGACTCCCCAGAAAAGACAACGCACTTCTGGCGGCCACTGCATCGCTGGCTCTGACACTGACACTGACCCAATGCCCGAGGCGGAGGCTGAAGTTAAAGCTGAAAGCTAATATATGAGTGTTGTAATAGTACTCTATATGTTGTTTGCTGTTAAATTACCGTATCTTAGCATCTTATCAAATATGTTGGACACTAATTAAATTGTAAAGTTGTTACAACTCAAAAGTCAACACAATGTCATGAAATCGATGACAATGCGAACGGACAATGATCAATGTGCAAAAAATTTCTTTCTGCTTGCATAAATGTTATAATGTGTACAAATTATATTAATATTGAAAGATATGTTTATAGCTAATAAATAATTCTTCAAGAAAATTTCTTAGATAAAGATAAACAGCAACTGTAAACGTTTAAAAACATTAAAGCCAAATTTGCGTACCAGATTGTAAAATATTGATTTCTTAAGGAATCCTCAAAAAGTTTCTAAACTTATTTTTGTTTTATATCTTACTGCTTAATATTTACATTTTTTAAACACATGCAGCGAAATATTTGTGTACTCTTTGGAAAATGTTGCAACAATTTAAGATTTTGAAGCAGTTTTCCGGCTGCACCCATATGCAAAACTAAAAACTAAAATGTTCCGTTCAGTGCAAGAGCGCAATGTGCGGCAGTGCATAAAAATATTTGAAAAATGCACCGACACCAATAACACACGCAACTGAAAGCACCACAACACATACACTTGGTATATTTGTACATTTTTACATAAGAAACAAGCGTGTACTCCTCGTATAAAGTCTTGAGTCTGAAGAGTACGAGCTCTGTTATCAAATCAAAGCGTCTTTAGCATATCTGCAATTGCAAATAGCATTAGTAAAAAACTAGGCATTACACTTAAAAAAGATTATACAAGAACTTTGAAATCAGTTCAAGAAAAGATTATACAAGAACTTTGAAATCGGTTCACAAAAAAAACTTGGTGCAAGAATTGGGACATTTGACTGTATAAAAGATAATAGATTATTCAAGGAATAGGAACTTTATGATTGAATTTCGATTTTTGGATCCTGGGCTTTTCTTTCAGTGTACTGTGCAAGTCTTCCATTTAGAGTACATGAGAGGTATTTTCAATTGGGGGGAAATCTTGCGAAAAAATAATTTTAATTTATCACTTCCGCCGGCCATTGTGTCGTCGTTCATTGCAGCCGCGTTGTTTCTATAGGCCCAGCCCAACTCAATCCAGACTAGAGCACCACTAGAGACCCACCAGCTAAGCTTAGTTGGGCCCAGTTCGAAGTCGGTTGAAGCGATGGCAATCTTTTGCATTTCCTATATGCATGCATGCATGCTACCATTACCATTACTATAACTATTACCATTACTATTGCTACTACTGCGACCATGCATACTACTAGTGTTACCATTAGCTGTGCCATTGCCTCCATCATTGCCGTAAAGTGGGCGCAGTATTTTTTGTTGCTGTTGTCGCTGTTTTTTTTGTTTTAGGCATTTGCCAAAGCTTTGTTTGCGTTCATATGCAAATGCAATTTTCGCATTATACAGCCACCAAACTAACGGTGTGCGCGCTCTTTTGAGTTATACGAGTTGAGGGGAATGCAATCGGGAATGAGAGAGCAAGTGTGCGGGAGGGTCTCATCGGGTCTGGGCCAATGAGCCTTCGCCACGCAACAATGGGCCGACCCCGACTTGCCAAGTTACCAACTTGCCGTTGTTGACCTTATTTTTTGTTTTTTTTTGATTTGGGGTAGTTGAGCCCTGTAAATGGCGTAACATTTTTTGCATGTCTTGAATGGTCCGTCCAGGGGAGACCAAGGGAAACTTAAAGGGCCCTTAACGTTGTCGTCATGTTGCCAGGCCAAGACATGAGGCATTTGCTGCATTCTACTTACTACTCTGCTATATTGCATTGCAGTTGCAGCTAGCAAGTTAATTTAGACGGCTGACCCACACACACACACACACACTGTGTTCAACACAAAAAAACAGCTGCCAGCCATACTATTTTTCCCTTGTTATTGTTATTGGTGTTGTTGCTTCTTGTTTGTTGCTGCTGCTGGACAGTGGAGCATCAGGGCTGGTAAGCATTCGTGTAAGTGCACTTATCGCCAAAACACATCTCAAGTAGTTAATTTCCAAATAGCTTTGGTAACAGGCTGCGTTTTTTTAATTTTTGTATTTGTTTTTGTTTTACTTTTTGCTTGTATTTTGCTGTCTTGTCAACGCTTTTGATGGACAGCGCGCGTTTTATGGACGGGCTCTGCATTTAAGTATTTCATTAGACAGTTTTAGACGCCCACGTCACAGTGCGTTGCCAAAACAGTGAATTTAAGCTGCATCAATTACATCGAAAACGGCAACAGCAGTAATAACAACCTAATTAACAGCCCACACACAGCAGCGCCGCCCAGCGACGTGTAGCTGTACTACACAACATAAAAAAACTAGACAGGCCAGCCTTAGCCTGCAGGCAAGACAAGCAACAACAACCATACTCTCTCCCCCACTGCATTCATTTCAATTTCGCCTTAGTGGTTGCTCTCGCCTGGGTAGCATTCGCTTGCTCGCTCACTCGCTCGCTTACTCGCACGCTCGCTCAGTAGAATGCGCGCTCGCTCGCTTCAAATATGGCGACGCATTTGATTGGCTGGTTGGATATGCAGGGCGTGTCAGCTTTTTTGCTGGGCGCGCATGTGAATTGGCGCACCAGCGAGTAAGCTTTTAAATGCAAAATGAAAGCAACAAACAAAGCAACAAGTGCACCAAATGAATCGGAGCATACTATTCAATCGAACTGAAATTGCTTTGAATGAATGGCATCGAATCACTTTGAATTACCAGCTGCGCTCAATCAAATTGACCCCAGCCACCAGACACCAGCTAACAACCGCCAGCCCCAAGCAGGTCGTTTGGTCGCACACACAGTAAAGGCTAAAGTAAAGTAAACTTAAGTAACCAACAAAACGCAATGTGATATTGCAATTTAGCTGTCAGTTATCTGCTCTCTGGGCCAATTAACTAGCGTGTTCTTGTTGCTGTTTGCAATTTAGTGCCCCCAAGACTCTGAACTGGGCCGATGATTTTGCGGTTTTCTCATTGCCTCTTACTACACACTAATACTAGCCCACACAAACAAACGCATTCAAGTCATGTGTGTGTGTGTGTGTGTGTGCGTTCAAGTGTGTGTAAACAGCAATTATCTGATAAATGCCCTGGCGCTGAAAAATTGATAAATTGCGCATATAAACGTTATACGCTATGATTATACCATGTTACGTGGATATAGATGTGGAAGTGCAATTGGAAATAGAATTGAGAATTAAAATTGGAATGTGCCCTTTACTCAAAATCGCATTGTCTACAATTCTTAATATCAACTTTGACACGATTATATGAAAACTGTGTGGGTACCTCTTATGTGTGTAGATATTGCTTAACTGTCAGTCAATCGATGTGACAGGCGGCTGCAACGAATTGTTGTGGAAAGAAGCTGCAAGTGCTGTGAACATAGAACAGGCAATGTAAATCTGAGTTAACCGATAGTCATGGATTAATGCGATAAGTCGAATGAGATTTTCTATGAATAAATTCACCCCAATGTTAATTGTTAATCTTTACAGTAAAAAAATGAATACAATTTCTGCTTAGCTAAATAATATTTATACGAGTAAATACATAATCTAGATCTTGTTTTTCCTAAGGCTTTTTTGTACAAAACATAACAACCTAACTTAATATTTCTTTATGCAAGACTTACTAATTTGTATGTCTTATGTACATATGTGAAATCAAAGAAGAGGATTTAATATCAGATTTTCGTATACATATGTTATCGCATTATGAAATAGATTATTTCTTGGATCGATTGCAGTCCCAAATAGGCAAATTATTGAATCCTTTTTAGGCCTATCATAAGTTGGTGTTGTTTGTTATCATATTAATCGTAACCCTTAAAAATAGTCTAATTCATCTGAGCCGATTTTGTTTTGTACAGCAGGTAAAGGATATTCGATTCCATCGATTTTATCTGGTCGGTATCCACAAAACATTATTCTATAACACAAATCACTTTCAACTTAGTATTATAAAAACTGATAAAAATAAATATTTTTCTTGCTGGGAATATGCGAGTAGAATAATTCCAATAGAAAAATTGGCAAAACAAGATGTTTGTGTGAAAAGTGTGTTTATTAAGAGCTTTTTAATAAGTTTTTAAAGTTTCATAAGAACCCTGTCCAAGCACAATTTAAAAGAATATTGTATCAATATATCATTTGATTGTTAAATGCAATTATAATGGATCAGCATATAAGTTTATATTCCGTTGGTAATTACATATTACCAACGAATCGTTCAACAAAGTTATATAAAATATTTTTAAAGTTGTTTGTAATTGGTTTCGACAAACTAAACTGAGACAACTAGCTTATTTATTAGCCTCTAATTGATCTATTTGCCTTTTCACGACTCTAATCACGTCTAAGGTTCGTCTACAGACTAAACAAATAGAAATCCTCCAATCCCCAGTAGTAGCGCTTGTAAAACATATAACTATTTGGGTGTGGGTGCAACGAACAGTCCATCAATACACAGCAAATCTATCATAGTTGCCTCACGCCCTGGACTCTGGAACTGTAAATTGTGATCTGTGTTATGTGAGCTGTTAGCTGTGAACTATTGGCTAATTTGTGGCATTGCTTGATGTTTATGTTTGCAACAACAAATGGATCAAGAAGACCAATCTGCTAGAGATGAGGAAGGCAATAACACAGAAACGAGATGATGGCGATATCGATGGCAACAATGCAGGCAGCACAGCGACTGATTTGTTTATTTATATAATTTCAGTCAAGCTCAATTAGAAGCACACATACACACACTCACAATTAGAGAGACTAACAAACATGTACACACACAGAGAATGGCTATAGTATAAAAATAAAATTGTTGTTGAGGCTTTGGTCTCGTGGCGTTGTTTGGCTGTAGTGCTTTGGCGCTTTTCACTTTATTGATATAAAAAAATGAAAAATTTATGTCTAAACAAAAATGCGCCATGCAGTCCAAAAGCTATTGCCAGGCTAGCAAGAGGACATGGAATGGGATTGGGGGTGTGCATGAGGGTAAGGGTGGGGTTACGGATATAGAGACCCTTGACTGGCGCTGTGACCATTGGCGCCACCACTTAAAAACAACATGAGCAAGAAGCTTGGCGGACTTTTCGAATGTGAATAAATAAACAATGAGGCTGTAGCGCGTAAAAGCAAGAAACAAATTGGGGCAACAATTTCTAGAAATGGCTCTTGATGGAGCATTTTTGTGAACGCATTGCACTGTATCCCATTGAATGCAACGCAAAAGTCGAGTCGGCAAAAGTTTTTTGAAATTGTCCAGGAAATAAGTTCACATAATCAAAAATGCATTACCAAATGCCGGCAATGCAACAATACAAATAAATTGCAATCGTTCGTCAACTGAAAAGCGCAAACAAAGGAGTTGCCGCAGTTGCATTGGTTGCAACCCCTCCATTCGCAGTTTTAGTTGCAGTAGCAGCTTCTGTTGCCGCATTTGTTGCACCTTATTTGGGCAACTGGATGAAGATGGAGATGAGGACGAACAGAAGAAGTCAGAGACAGATTCGTAAATTTTGCTGACCACAGTGGTCAACACACTACTCGTTTATTTGTATGAAATTGAAAGGTTGCTAAAAATTAGTTGATATTACTAAATACTATTGTAATCGCTTCATTTTTAATATTATTTTATATTAGCTAAGACCTTTCGACTAACGGTTTAGATATGAAGTTTATTTAAAGCATATATATTTTGAAACGTCATTAAAAGTTTCATTTTATTCACTTCATGGCTTACTGTAATACGATTTATCACATTTATTGTTATCAACTAGAACAACTAGATTTTTGGCACATTTTTGACTAGCATTAGTGTGACTTGTTAAGTGTATTAACAGCATTGTTTTGCCTTTGCAATTGAAATTGTGTGATTCTGGCATCACTGTGCACTGTGTCGCCGGCTTTACCTTTTCTACGAATTTCAACCGCTGAGCCGATCAGCCTCAGCCGCAGCTTAGCACAGTGCAGCTCAGCTCATAAAAGGAGCAGTCAACAATCAAGCATGACGAAATGGCAATGGCAAGCGGCTTTTTAGCCACAAAGTGCTATGCCTGTACTTTGCAACTGCAACAAAGAATTGTGCTGAGCTGAGTTGCGCTAAGCTGAGCTGGGCTGTGCGACCTGCCCCGATATGCAAATGTAGCGCAAGAAGAGTGAAATAATGCGCCAAAAGGAACCAATGGCCGTTGTCTGTTTGTTCCTTGTCCAATGTCTGTTTTGTCGTCGCAGTTGTCGCTGCGGATTTGTCTTTGTGCTCAAGCCGCAAAAGTCAATTGTGAGTGGAATGTGCCGCCTGCTGTTGCCCGTTGTCTGTTGGATTAGGCAGCTCCTGCTGTGCATCTAAAAATTTGACTACTGCTTTCACTTTAGTCCCGAAACTCTCCGCGCTTTACCTCGCCTTTCTCTAAATATTTTGATAGCCCAGGCCGCCGCCTAGCTGTTTATGTGTGACATATAACACAAGTGCCTGCTGCCTCCGATTCTGTGTGGTCCCGATCTGTATGCCAGATACCAGCCAGCCAGCCAGCCAGTCAGTCAAAGAGAGAAAGCATTTGCTTGTGCACTTGAGCAAACCATTAACCTACCGCAGTTTGTATAAACTAAAAATACTACACAAAATACACACAAATTAATACTAATATAAATGAAGGCCGACTTGTTCTGCACTCATTTTAGATTTGATTTTTTTCTTTATTTTTTTTCTTGAGGGAAGCAAAGCAAACTGTTAGGCGATTTACGACTTCCTCAACATCCTGCGCTGATTTCTGATTTTTCCCGAGCCTTTCCCAATAGACAGATAGATATCTTGAGTAGGGTCCGAAGGCTTTCAGTCAAATGCTTTGCTTGTAATTGATGTGAAATCGTTTGCCTTTGCCTTTAACAATTAAGTCGCTCTTTCGAAAGCCAAAGTCGCCAAAGTCGCCAAATAATTTAGGAACAATCAACAAAAACTAAAAAAAAACATGCCCCTGCAAAAACAAAATAATATCCCCCAACAAACAAAAAAAAAAAAAGAAGCAAACTGGCAGGGTGCTTTAGCTCTGTTGATTGCCGGCAAACAAAGGCCAATTGCTCAGATCAGATTAAGTGCTTATAACATGGACATGACTCCATTGACTAACAGGCTACAGAGCAGCCAAGCTGCCAGCCAACCAACCAGACTTGAACAGCAGCCACAATTGGGAGCGACAAAAAGCGTTGCCCAAATAGCCGCCAACACATCGATGATGATGACAATGACGATGACGATGATGTTGGTACTCCTCGTTCAAACCAACTGCTTAATGTACACTTTGGTCGGCCGCAATTGTTCAGGTGCAAGATTTTTTAGAGCTTGTTGATTTAGGAGAATGTTTTGCGTCATTTTCTTATCTGATGAATAGTTGTAATAATCTTTGATTTTGTATGGATTGTTTAGAATATTAAAATTCTCTTGTTGTTATTCTATGCGTATTAAAATTAAAACCGGCACTATACTGCAATCAAATAGATTATTGGATTATTATTTAAATGGATAGATAAATAAAAGCTGATTGCTAAAGTCTGGCAAGCTGGATCAAGTCGAGGTAAACTCCTCAATTGCATCTCTTCATCTTTGCTGAAAGAAAAACTTAAGCTTATCTCAATTGGCGGCATTAAACGAGACCAAAATGACAGAAAAAAAAAATAAAATATCGAAAAAAACCAATCCGAGCTGTGCTTCCAAGTTAAGCTTTTGCATCAGCTTCGGCTTCAGTCTCCACATGATGCCTGCCCACTCTGGCACATTTTGGCCATTGTTCTCATTGCGACGGAGGCAATACTGGAAGCTGTTGCTTCTGAAATGTAGCAAATTCTGTTGTTCTTATTGTTGTTGGTATTGCTCTGTTTGTACAAAAATGTCAATATTCTGATTCCACGAAAAGTCAAATGCGAATGCATCGCAAGCCTAACTGATGTCGAGACATCGAGTCCATGTCGTTATGGATGTGGATGTGGTTGTGGTTGTGGGATGTGCTTGTGCTTGTGCATGTGGATATCGTTTTGTCTGCGTCCGTAACCAAAAAGTCGCAATTTGCGACATTCACAGTCCATCTCCAGCTGGAGAGAGGCTTACTTTCTGTCGGATCCTGCGTAATTCAGTTGCAGCAACAGTTGCACCAGCATCAGCACCAGCAGCCAGTGAAACAAAATGGCGCACATCAGTCCATTGCCAACCAGGCTCAATCTCGCCCTGAGGCACAAAAGCCCGTTGGCGACGGCGGCAGTGGCGGCAGATCAAAAAGCTTTAGGAATGGCTCACAGTTCAATAGGCTTTGTGTCGGTCGCACACATAAGAAGAGTAAGAGTAAGTTGGCAAGCGGCTATAATGCGCTTGGATATGCAAAATTGCATTGAAATTTGAATTCAATTCAAAAGGCCGTTGGCCACCAATTCGTACAAGGGGCTTGGAGGGGTAGCCAAGCTCGCAAGCAGGCAGGTAACTCTGTTGGATTGGTCGAGTTGATTGCGCGGCGGTTGCCAATTTGAATGAAATCAAAAACTCAGCCGCCAAAGCTATTCTATACACAGTTGTTGTTGTTGTCGTTGCTTGTTGCTCGACGCTGTTGTTAAATTTTTTTGTTGCAAATTACGCAACTGTGGCAAAGATCAGCTCTTGTTTTGGCCACATTGTTACAAGGCGCAGGAAGTTTACAGCTGCCGGTAGCTCACTTTGGCTCTGAATCTGCCTTAAGCTCCGAATTGGCATGCCGACAGAAAAACACAGCTAAGGTCGAAATAATAGTAGCGCTAACTATTTTTGGAATTACTTTTATAAGCAAGTTTATTTTATAAGCACGACCTATCTTAAAAGCTTAAATCTTTTGCCATCAAGTGTTTAAGGAGAAATCACCCAACATTTTACATGTAATCTAATAAAAACACGTAGCTGGAAGTCGAATAAAAGGACATAAGCTTCAGGTGGGCCTTACAAAACATCAAATTGGCCATTTCAGTATTGAGTCGTCAGTAAAATATAAACAATATCAATTTATTTGAGCAACTGTGAAAGTATTCATATAAGCTTTAGATAGTATAGGGTAAATGGAAACAAGAATGAGAGCTATTCAGGAAAATAAGTTCAGAAGGATTGAATTTGGATTTAGAAAGATTTAGATTTAAGCAAAACCCTGCAGCATGCTGACAAGTGTCTAAAAAAAACTAAAAACTAATTCACATTAAAAGCACTATTTCTAGTCTGTTGACCATAACTGTATTTGGGGTACATAGAGCACCGGCAGCATGCAAAACAAAATAAAAATAAAAGATAAAAAAGCAACAAAAAATGAGGCTCTTAATAGCCGCCGACAGTTACAAAGTGCTTGGCAATTGTGCCAAATGCCAAACCGTGCCTCTCACCTCTTAGCTTCCAGCTTTGAGCACAAAGTGAGCCCCACTTTTAGCTTATGCTCCAACTCACACTCCAACTCCAGCTGCAATCTTCCGAAGCACATGGGCGTGTTGCTCGGGGGCGTCTGTGGCAATCGCATTTGGCTTTCAATTTGCAATCGTGCTGGCTACACCTCTGGGCGTTGCAGCTGGGCATCGAAGCATTCAAGCAGGAACTTTTGGCCAAAATCATAATTGCAACAAGTAGTCAACGATTCCTTCCGTTGCCGTTGCCGTTGCAGTTGCAGATTGGAATGGCAACACCTTTGGGAAAGCCTTGGCAATATTTTATCTGCATACATATATTTTAAGGCATGAGCATATGAAACTATTGAGCTGTGTGACTTTCAATAATTGTGATTATGCTAATTGACAAATGATTTTGTCTTAAGGGTGTTTTTGGCAACAAAATGACAATGTTGTCAACTAACAATAAGATTAATTGTCATAAGATGTGACATAAAGATTTTTGATCTTACTGATTTGTCTATTAGCCTGCATACATGTAAGCTAAGATCAAATTGAATAATAGAACACTCAAATCATAAGCTTAAGCAATGAAATTCATTTGCCAATGGAATTCATTTGACTACGACACTTAGACAGCTCATCTAGCCGGGATGTTAATTTAAAGCCAAACAACTTGTTATTCTATATAGTATTATTAATAACGGCAATCGGACCGTTATCGAAACGTGTAACTAAATGCCGCTGTCATGCTGCTGTCATGGCAAGGACTTAGCACCATAGAAATTCAATTCAATCAAGCACTATTGAGCCGGGCATTAACAGAATACCGAAACCCCTTTCGTTTCGTGCTGGAAGGATCTAGACTGGGCATTCAAAGTATAACTGGAAGTGAGTGGGAGAAGCTGGTGGAGGTGGTTGTGTAATAGCATACAAATCTTTTGCTGTCATAGTTCCCTCAGTTGCGGCATTCAATTGAAGTGAAATGAATGAGAATGATTCTCTCACGGTAGTCGGTTGTGGGTAGTGTGGCTACGTGTTTCAGGATATGAAACATATCTCCGGTTAGCAGGCAGGACATTTCCTGTATTCCCCTTCAACCACACACGCATACACACACCGCCCACAAAGCTGACATAAACCGCATTTAGAATGCGTTTTGCTGTTGGGATTTTGCGTGCAGGATATTGCCAAAAGGATGCGACTCCCAACCAGTTGTGTGTGTAATAATTTGATGGGCATTTGAATGCAGCCAGTCTCATGTCATTTTGACTCGAACAAAAGCCTTGAGAGTGCCAGCAAAGCTGACTCAGATCCATCCGTATGGACGGACCAGCCACAAAACATTTCAATTGAGTGCCCAATGAGACACCTGACACTTAAGCGCCAGCATCGAACATACAGCTAACTGGATGAAGGCGTTCGCCTGACAAATGAGACAAAGTGACACAAGTCAATCAAAGCGTCGAAAAATGCGCCTCGCTTATAAATTCCATTGCAGCTTCCGACCAATTTACTGCTACTACTTGCCCCATGGCCATGGCCATGGACTAAAAAACAAAACAACATCAGCCTCATGGCTGGTCGAAATGTGGCCCCTTGGGGCCGAAATATATTTAAATCAATTCCGTCAGCAAGCAAAATCAGCAAACAAGCAGCAAGCCAAAACCAAAAGTCTACCCAAAGTGATGGACGCATTTAAAATGTCAATACGCATTGACTTCAGGCCAAAGACGTCGGCGTCGACGACGACGATGGATTCCACGATGCGAACAATAATGTGGCTATAGACTATGCCCTGAGACACTGACACTGAAGCGGAGACGGAGACAAAGACGAAGTCAGAGACTAAGACTTGGACTGCGGCGCGTAAGCTTGAAGTCATTCAAGTGGCGGAGACAATGAATCCTGTCAAATCAAAGTAACGCAACGCAACGGAACACAACGCAACGCTCAACCTGAGCTAAAAGTGGCATACGGCGCGCGAGAAACACCAAGATAAGAATGGGTGAATACAAAAATGCCCAATGGATAATGGACAATCGGTGAGAGAGAGAGAAGATGGCTTTGAGAAGCACTCGAGATGCCCAAATCCATTAGAGTTAAATAAATTTTGTTTCTGAATTCAATTTGCGTGTTGCAAGCAAAACAAAGTGCCAAGTTAACTAGGCACAAATATGCCACGCGGAGCCAGTGGGTGGCATGAATAGTATTACAATTTACTTATATGTTACTTATTTTTCACTCTTGGAATGTAAGCATATATATTTAGCATACATTAAATTAGGCTTTAAAGGTAATTTTAAAAAATATCAGATAACACATGAAGAATACTGCGTAAAATTGTATAAAACGATTTAAAAATATTTTTTATTTGAATATAGGAAATATTAAATGATTTTCAACTCCCTTAAATTAAATAAAAATACTGTTGCCTTAAAGCATCACTGGAGCAACCCTCGTCAGGTATTTTATGCCGGCCGGACACATAATTTTGCAGTTCATCGCTTCAAAAGCTCATGCCGTTCGCATGCTCTCAACTGGCAACCACCAATCTGCATCCCTGCAACCCCTCAATCCCCACACTCTCTTACCAATAACGATTCCATGGCTAGCTTGTTGGTTTGTTGGTTTGCTGGCTGGCGACAAGTGATGAGTGAATGCAAAGAATTTGAATATTGTGCCGCGGCGGCAGTTGACATAAATCGTCAATGACAGCGACATCGCCTCCTTTTGGGCCTTTAAACACGCAACCAGGCAACTCGGAACTCGTCTAAAAAAGGCCGACAATCAAATGATGGGCTGAGCTGCTGCTGGCCGCAGAACACGACAGACACAACTGTAATCCGCTATTGTGATTTTGTTCGGCCAGCAGGATCAAGAGATGGGGTTTTCGAGGGGTTGACCTGTCAGCGAGCTTCTCAAAATCAATTCTAATCGATTTGGGACATTTTGACAGCACTTATTGGCAGCATTCGCGTGGCCGTGATACCAACACACACACCTTTTTAAATAAAAAATAAAACCACACAAATATAAAATAAATTGTTGACCATGCGTACAACAATAACATCGTGGCTAAAATGTCAACAGCATTTTGGCTTAAATAGCTGCTAACTAAATCGCAGAGATATCAGCAAAAAAACCAAACAAACCAATAACAAAAACCAGAACAAGGCAGCATTATCATTATCTGAGTGGAAGCTGATTGAAAACAGATAATTAAAATCTTCTAATTAGCGGCATGTTCACGCACACACACACACACACACACACACAAAGATATTGTGTGTATGTGAGTGCTATTGTGTGTGCGTGTGTGTTACCTTTACCACTGTCGGCTGTCAGGGAGAACAAGTTCATAAATCTTGCGCCCAACAAATCGTTTTGCAACATGAAAGAATATTGCATACAAACACACACATATACGAAGCCAACAACAACAAATACGACAATAAAAGGCTCCAGGAACAAAAACTGTCCACTCCGCGTATGCGTGTGTTTGTATGCAAGTATGGAAGTGTGTGTGTGTGGAGCATGTGAAAGGCTTGGGATAGTAGCTCCTTGGGATTTTTCTCTCTTTTTTGCCAAAACGTTTAATAAACAAGATTCCCATGTCGATAATCACAAATTAGTCACATTAATTATAAGCGGAGGTTCCATGCCAGATTCTATCTTGATCAACAAAAACTGGAAGCAACTGGAGGATAGAATTCGGTTCAATATCCAACGATATTAGGGCTACGTCAGCTCTCCTGTGCTTTAAATAATCTCGTGCCAAAAAACTTGCGGAAATATCTGCATAAGTTATCATTGCTGGGTAAGAATGCAAATTATAAATGAACAAGATTTTAACAGGTTGGGCTTAAGATATTTTAATTTGAAATACAAATATATTTGAGTTCCGGCTTTAAAGATTGACAGCACCGATAATCAATTAAAGAGATTGTGTTATATTGAAATATAGTTTGGCTAATATTAAATATATGTTTCGGAATACATAAGATAACTTATTTTTATTATTTTCATTGTTTGCATTTTAAAGCAGCGAACATCTGTGTGACACGGTTTTTGGCTTCCTTTTATAATACAGTCAAGTCTGTTTGCTGCATACTTTGCGGCTGCACAAATAGCAAGCCATCAGAATATTTGCAACTTTCAGCTTAACGCATAAGGTGATGTCTACTTCTTAGCTGCTCATAATATAGTTGCGGCTGCGCTTAATATTTAGTCGTGTACACAACCATTCGAGTTGGCAACGATGGATAAAATCGGAAACCGATATTTTCGATGTTTTATGATCACAAGCAAGTTGGTTGCGGACACTACTACATGAAACTTGGCCTAGTACAGCTAAGAACCAGTATGTTCTAAGAGTAGATTTTGCGTTTTCTACGCAGCAAGAGATGTCGCCATAAATGAAATGTATAGTACTGCTGTTGTACTATAGGTGGCGTTACAGTTAGAAACATACAAATCTTTATGGTACTTTCATAAAATTCGATATGTTTAACAACTTAGAATATATGGATACGTATATTTATGGCGCTATGAGTTTTATTTGTATAACTCATGTAAATCTTAGAAGCAAATATACCAGTAGAACAGCTGTGACCCGAAAGAAAACAATCCTGATTTTTTGCATTTGTTGACCTTTGTTGGCTTTGTGTTCAAACAACAAAGGGTGTTGCTTATCCTTCAGCTAAAATTAAATATGTATTTCAAATTCATAAATTAAGTAATTTTTATATAATCCTTTGCATTTGAATTTCTTTTATTGTGAAGTCAATTCTGTTTTGAAATCCAACTGCTGCATACTTTGCGGCTGCAAAAATATAAACACCATCAGAATATTCATAACATACTTCAACAGAAAAAAGTGATGTCTACTTTTTAGCTGCTCATAATAAAGTTGTGTCTGCGCTAAACAGTTAGTCGTGTACACAACCATTCGAGTTGGCAACGCTGCATATATTCGGTTACCAATACTTTTTGATCACAAGAAATTGGGTTAGGAACACCACTACTTAAAACTTGGCTTAGTATACTTAAGAACCTTTATGTCTTAGAAGTAGATTTTGAGTTTTCTACACAGCAAGAGATGTCGCCATAAATAAAATGTATAGTATTGCTTTTATACCATAGGTGGCGTTACAGCTAGAAACATAAAAGTCTTTATTGTACTTTCATAAAATTCGATATGTTTAACAACTTAGAATATATGGATACGTATATTTATGGCGCTATGAGTTTTCTTTGTATAACTCATGTACAACTTAGAAGCAAGAATACCAGAAGAACAGCAGTGATCCGAAAGATAAACAATCTCAATCCCTATCCTCTGTTGGCCTTTAAGCTTTGCGTTCAAACAACAAAGGGAATGGCTTATCCTTCGGCGCCTGCAGCCAATTGTCCTCAGAATACTTGACATTATTTTCAGTCTCAATCACATGAAAGGTGTAGGCGTGGCGGCTTTTCTGCGAGCGATTTGGTTCACTCTTGTGCACCACATTCCCATGGATGACGATACAAGTGCCTTTAAAGGATATGTTTAATAATTTCTATACATCTTTGCTGAGACATTTCAATTGCAGATTTACTCACCTTTGCTTACTTGGAGCGGGGTAAAGCTAGACTGCGGATAAATGGGTGCTGGGCGATCATAGACCATCAGTTCATTGGCATTTGGGTCGGGATTACGAAGGTAGCGACGATGCACTCCACTCTTGTGAGAACCCTTGATAAACTGCAGGCAGCCATTTTGCAGCGTGCAATCCTCAAGTGCAAACCAAAAGCCCACTGCCGAATTGGGCTCTGTGTGCAAAAACCAGGAGTCCTGATGTGGCGTCACCTCCCCACCGATGCCAGAGTTCTTGAATATATACATGCTTTGGCAGACAGCCGGACGATTGTAGTTCAATTGCCAACAAATCTCACGCACACGATTACTGAAGGTCAACGCATTAAAGGTGGGATGCTCCACATGCAGAGCATGTCCCACCTTGTTGAGTGCAATCATGGGATCCACAATCAGTTGACCCTCGTCTCCAATGGCGCCCTGCTCGAAGAAGTACCGCACCTTGTCACCAGACTCCATAAAATACAGCTCTTTGCTGTGCGCATCTTCCGCTTTCAGTGTACTAAAGATTTTGCGGTTCGACTGTGGCGCATCCAAGCAAAGTGTTCGTCCAGCCTGGTACATCGTTTCCACCTCTTCGGGTGTAAGAAAGTCCTCAATAACAATGTAGCCATTCTCATTGAGCTGTAAACCGAAATATGTTGCTATGATTATTATATTGGATTTTATGTTATATTATTTAGCCAGCGGTAATGGGAGGTTATAGTAGAAATGCATACAATATGCAAGCCAACAATACAGCACCACAATGTTCTGAAATCTATTTAAAATTTTTGGGTCACCCTAATGGAAACGTTTGATGTGAACGCCATGGGCATAAATGTACCAAAACGGGTTAAGGTCCAAATTGATTTATGAACAAGTAAGCTTTGTTGTTCTCTTATCGCCACGCCGCGCCGTCTAGTCTACGTCTGGAGCACCCAACGTCGCACCCTTACCAGCCCCCTCATTTCACTCCAAAAGCATTATCAGACTAACCGGCAATGTTTGAAATGGGCACACGCGTGCCCCTTCAGGGCTACTCTACTAATCATCACGCAACAATTCCCTCACCCCCATCCCTTCTTTCCAATCAACGCGACCCTCTAAGCTATTTCCTTTGCATTGTCAGCTGTGTTCTACCTGCTAATGAACAAATTCCTAGCCATGTCATAGTGAACAGTTGATTTGACATGCAAAAAACCAAATTCATACTCATTCATCGAAATTCTTAAACGTAAAATTGAAAATTCACACATTTTCTACAGTGCTAGTGTGCATGGAACATCTGCTAAAAGTTGATTGAAGGGTATATGCACTTGGTTATTATTTTTATAATTTTATCAATCAATTTTTGTTAACTATTCTTTTTGGTAGGTTTTAAAGTACAAAATAGGTTAAAGAAAATATAAAATTATGTTTCTATGGGTCAATCCCTTTCTTTAAGATTAGTCAGTATTTTGAATATCTCTACTCTTAGGTAAGAGTGTACACATTTCGCCATGGCCCTAACGAAATATCGATTCTTTTCTTGAGAAAGCTCTCTAAGTTTTGGCTAAATCAAATAAAATAAGCATATTTCAAAATGCTTGAGTAACCAAATGAAAAGCGAGAGTATAAATAGTCGCAGTGATTCAATCACCAACACACCTGCAATCACCGAAGGGGTCAGTCCCCCACCCCACCAGACACAAGGGGCAAGCAAGCCAATCAACAAAAATAAGTGTCAGTGATTGAAAACGGTAGAAACAGGGAAGGGAACAGGGAAGGGAACATGAAACAAATCAGCCTTTTTGTGGGTCTAGTAAATGAGCTTGTGGAAAATAACCGCTGGGGTCAGCAAATGTTTAAAATGTTATAAAACGAGTATGCAGCTTTGTGTGTGTGTGTGTGTTTATGTCACATCATGTGATAATGGATATGGATGCAATTATCAATCGAGTGTGTTTTGTAATTAATTGTTAGCTCATCGTTTGTTGAACTAGTAACTAAAGAACTTGCACAAGTTCTAAGCTGATAATAGTTAGGGTTACGTACATATATTTATTCAACATTTAGTTTACAATAAGTCGTGTGTTTGGAATAAAATTTTGCATAAATATGTATGAATGCAGATTATTCAGAGCTGGAAAACCAGTTCATCGAGCATTATAATTTTGTGCCATTTTAACAAGTCTGACCATGGAACGACGAACAGGCCACGAGAGTGGAACTAGATTAAAAAGATTCGCTCGTTCGTGTTACTCTCCGAATATTCCCGCTGAATCTCTCAAATTTTGTATAGTACCAATAATAAATGACTTTGCTATTCGACTTAAGCACAGTTAAAACATTTCCTCAATTGTTAGCAGAAACCAGCTGGCCGTCCTCGCCTTTGTTCCCAGGCAAGCAATAAAGGAATTCTTTTCCGCAGTTGGCTTTTCCGCGAAAAAAAACCAACGGCGACGCATTGGCTGCCAATGTTTATGATGCTGATGAATGCAAATAAACGGATGACACGCACGAGGAAATTTTCAAATGAGATCGAGCGAGCCTAAAGAGATGACTCAATAGTACAACTAACTAATTGCGTGATCTGTTGGCGTCAATCGGTAAGTTGGACGCAAAACATTTGCCAACAGAAATAGCTACATAAAAGCCGGCAAGAACCGAACACTGACAAGTACTTAAGACTTTAAATGGTTAAACGTACCTCATCCAATAGTTTGCTGTGCATTTTGTATTTGCTTCTGGTTTTAATTAATCTACAAAGTGTGTTTTGTTTTTCGTTTAGGTTTCTTTCAAATATCGAAAACTATGATTTAACGCGTTGCACGATTGACAGCAAACGTTTTGCTCTGTTTCGCGTTCGTTTCAAAACTGTTTTGCTTTTTTCAAAATACTCTGATATACTGAGCGATTCGTATACTGTCAGCCAGAACGAACACTCTATTTGATACTATGCGCTTCCCACACGACGCTTTGTCGGGGTGCTTAACAGTTTCATATACGTACGTATGTATGTAGTACACACATGTGTATTCTTAGCATATGCTCTTGATCGTTGCTCTCATTCCCTCTCTCTTTCTCACTCTCTGTTACTAGCAGTGATGGCAGTTTGAATGTTTCGTTTCAGCTGTAGCTAGTTATGTTAGACATATGGCAAGCCATGGCATAAAATGAACAATATTAGCTAATGTTTGTTAAAATAATAAACTATATAAAATATTTTAAATATATATGACAAAGTCTAAAGTTTTTCATATGCATAGGTTAATTTCACACTTGATGAAGTATATAACGAATATTTGTTCTATTTATACATATAAATATAAATATAGAGATTTTAATATAATAAACACTCAAACTGAAACAATTATATACTGCTTGAATTGAATAGTTTTTGCTATGAGTTACTAGCTCGGCTAAACCGGCATCACTGACTGTCCGCTAGCATTGCACAGCTCTTGAAATGCTTTGTGTGTTGTAGCGGTGGCTTGACGTTTCTTTATTATAGTTTATCCGATTCCGCAGATTATCATCATTAAATTATCTTATATTAGTTTAACTTTAGCTTGACATTCCCAAATTAACGCAGACTTTTCTAGCTAATTCCCGGTTTTTCACAATGTGCAACATGCACATTCATATGTCACGTGTATTTCGTGTGTTCATTTAAAGGTCTGCAACATACATGCATACAATATTTGTACATACATGAATACGATGTGAGTATTTTTATTGTCTGCCTAATGCGCTGTGTCTTTTTCTTCTTCTTCTTTTAGTGTGTGTCGTCATATACCAGTTAATTGCTGTCTATGCGTGGGTCGTTCGGCGAGAAGCACTGGCTGTTGAAACGGTGATTTCCCCATCCAAAATATGTTTTAATGGTATACAAAAGAAATAAGCGAATAACTATTGTTACTAAGTGACGATGTTTACATAATATGTATGGAAAAGAGCACAACTTAAGACAAGTAATAAGCCCACAATCTACAAAAGTCGTGCGATTTAAAGATTGTATACATTGTATACATACATGCCTATATTTATGCATCTATGATTTGCTCAGTTGAAACTATATAAGCTTAGTATAAGAGTATATATTGACGTAACACACAGCTCAAGTCATCCAAAGCTTAAAGCCCCTTCCCTTCCCCCATTTACACATACTTACATATGTTTATACATACATAAATGTCATAAAGAGTCGCATTAGAAATGCATGCAAAAGGCAAATTGTAAATTTATGCGAGGCGGCTAAAACTAATGGCATGTGGCTAATAATGTGGCACTGAAACTTGGCCTGGCTAACATGCACTTAGGTATGAATGTATGCAGTTAGTATTACAACTTTACAGAAGATTAATTACACGAGCTCTGGCCATAAATAAGGCAAACAAGCAAGCGGCAAATAAACCAACCGTCGGCAAAGCCAAGAGTCGCGTAGCATTATTTGCAAATGTATGGTAGTAAAAATTCAAATTAGAAATCATTGCGGCCAACGGTCAGCCAACGTATAAACCATTCAATTTGATCAAATGTGCCAGAAGCCAGCCGCAGCAGATCAACATATGTATATATGTATGTGTGTATGTCGAAGAAACAAACATACCTACATATCTCTACATAATGACCGTGTTAGCTCCCGTGCCCTTGAATTGTAGAAGACGATGGCTTTAGCTACAGCCAAAGAAGCAGAAGCAGTCGCAACAGCAGCAGCTAAACAATCAAGTCATAAACAATGTGCAGCCGAAAGGTCCCAAGAGGCCAATAGACGCCCCTCCAACGCGCTTGCGAATACACCAATAGACAACAACAACAACAGCAACAATGAGTTTGTTTGACCAAGGTCAGAGAGCTTTGAGTTCTTCTTGTGTCTGCGTGCAACTTGGTGTTTCGTGTGCACAGAGCTCAAAGCTCTTTTGTGCAGCTAATTAAGTTAATTAAAAATTGAAGGCACGCGATTTGCTTGAAATCAGCATATTTGATAATATTCCAAAATGTATTTTTCGTTTTCGGCACAAAATTGGAATATATGTATTGTATGTATGTATTATTGCTTAGCTGCTGCTAATGGTGATGGCTTTTAGCTAGAGCTAGTCTGATTAGAAAATGTCAAGTCATTGCAGTCATACAATTTAACATGCTGTCTTTTAAATTTGAATACCCTCTGCAATGGGCGTATAGTGTATATTAATGCTGTTAGTAAAAGTGTAAAGTTTATTATTTAAATGTGCATTTCACTTCAACAAATTATATATTGTTTATTAAAAATTATCCGCTAAAAAAAAACAACGTTGACTACCAAATAATGGATTAACGAAAGTGACCATAAGCCCCGTTATTAAGCATGGCTAAAGGGTATCTTGGACTAAAGTACTGTTCACTATTGCACTTTGATCTGATCCTCATTTCGTGTTCTGTATAATTTTGATTAGAGTCTTTTTATATTTGTTTTGTATTTTACTTACTTAGACGCGCCCCTCTCGAGATTTGTGCCATTTGCTTGACCCTAATGCGCGTGAACGTATAAGTTGCTTGCCAACCTTAAAAAACAGTTTCGAAAGTTTCAATTAAGCTGCAATAGCGTCCCACGCGATGCAAACCTGATATGAATACATGGGTATTAATGCAAACACTCAGGGAGAGGAAGAGAAATAATGTTTGTGTCTCAGACAGGAAAAGGAAATGATAGCGAATGCTCAGACAAGATGTGGACATTATAAATAAGTAATTGATGATGATACCAAGTGAGATACAAGATACAAATTCAATCTAATGTTTCTTTTCTGTGATAAGAGATAAAACAAACAACATTAAATGTTTCACATAATGATTTAAAGTATATCAAATATGAAAAACATAATTTTGTTCTGGTACATGCATGTCTTTAATGAAAATGGTACCATAAATACACAATATCCAATCGCTGCCAGACAGATACTGCGAATGTTATACCTAATTCATAGTCATAGCTCTTCAGTGTAGAGCACTTATCTAACCCTTATAAAATTATCACACGGCAAAAGCGATGAAATTCGAATAACAAAGTTTAATGATGTACTGTGTATATTTAAAATCTCATCACCTTACTAATTTATACTCAACTCAATCCATTCGAAAAGAGACTGAAAAGCATTTGCATGCGAAGATACTTGGCCAATAAATCTAATGACGAGCACGTTGTCAGCGATGTATCTGAATGTGTATATGTATTTGCGAAAGTGCCCGGACCAGGCCGGACAAGACCAGGCCAGACAAGAGCCGGCCTGTCCGGCGAGTTGGCAGCCAAATGTGGTAGCTTTACGTCTTAATTTTGAATGTTAATTGCTGCTGGGGCTGTTAGTTATAATTTGTTGGTTGTTTGTTGGTCATCGCTTGTTTGAACTTCAATTTCAGTGAAGAAACTTAAAACTAATTTGAGTCGATTCAAAATATATACATGCTTATGGGAGAAGGCACGCACTGGGATAGTTTTATTTTATTGCCAGATAAAAGTAATAATAATAAGAGGTGCTCACGCAATAAAAGCCAGTCAAATTGGCGCTTGGCTCTCTGCCTGTCCCAACTGGCCGGCTGTTCATCTGTCTGTGCTCCCGCCACCAAACGTTGATTACGAAAACATTTCATAAAGGAAACAACAGATTTTGATGGCTTAAAGTGAAAGAAGAAACGTATGAAAGATGAATTATGATGACTTTCTACAATTTACATGAAGCATTGGCTTACATGAACTGAAAGAGTGTTGAAACTGTATAACTATCTATTATAAAAATGTACCATATGAACTATATTTTATGCTTTATTCAATTATGTATTGAAGAGACTGTTTTGATATTTTAAAATGAAAATCAATCTGGGTGTGCTTTCAAATACACATTTAAATGTTTTTATATATTCAATGTGATTTATGAAACCTCTTCACTTGAGTATGTTATTGTATGATCAGATAATCATGCTCATTTTTTAGCATGATAATTTGAAATAAAAGTATCAGCTGATTGAGGCTTTCAACAGTTTTGTGCGGTTGACTCACATTTAGTTAAAGTTCATTTAATTAAATGCGCAAAATGTACCGAAATTCAATGCGCAAATGATTAAAAAAAATTGTTGTAGTTGTAGTCAAAATTTAGGAATTATAAGCAATACATGGTTAAAATATACAATCTAAGCTATAACTGCATAACTTTTCATTAAGAAAACGAGAACAAAGGATACAAAAAAAAAACCGGCCCAAAAGCAAGTGATTGGCCAGATATTGTGAATCTGATCGCAATCATAACTCTTATGTTAATTGAATTATGCAAGCGACTAAGCCAACGAGTTACAGGCCCAAAAACGATAGCTTCAACCAACTGCTTTGGCCGACCTTTTGCGAACCCCCATTGCACGAGAAAGTTGTGTAAAGCAGCCGCTGGGCATCCAAACAAAACACGAGGTGACCACCAGCAGTGAACTTGGAGACGGCCAACTCACGAGTTGCTGCCTGCTGTCTTTCTCCTCATCTATCATCTGAGATTGATAGAGGCACCATTATCTAATGTATAATCAAACACAGTTAACAATAACCACAAATCCCAAACAAAGTTTCAAATGTTGGACAAACCAATGAGCCAAATTTAATTGTTTATTGTTTGCATTTTGCATATACAGATTTATTCATAAATGAGCCAATGACACGAGATTTCTTGAAATGTTAAGCAACTTTAATGTTGTTGTTGGCGCAACATAAAAAACAATGCATTCAAAGCTAAACAAGTTCATAGCGCAAAATATTGTTTGAATAAGCAATATAAAAAAATTGGCAAAATATCAAACACAACATAAATGCAAAAAAAAACACATATATATAAATATATATAAAACGTCACACTAACGAAAAGATGTGCGAAAAAAAATAAAGAAAATGAGCAGAGCTACGTTTGGAATTGTGATAATTATTGGCGACGCTGATGAGACGGGGTAATACAATAACAACATCATCAACAACTGTTGCTGTTGCTGCTGCTGCTGCTGCTGGTGCTGCTGGTAGAGAAATAACAACAACACCTACTAAGCACTTGTAAGCAACAACAATAGCAGAAACCAGCCCGCTGCTGACGTCGCGGCGACAGCAGCAACTTCAAACCAAAGTATTCAACTCTTCACAAGCACAGCGCAGACGCAACGTCGATCAGTGCGGTTTTGGAGTTCGTAGCGTCTGGTCGTGATCGTGCAGCAAGTCGGAAAAAAGCACCCACAACAGCTTGCCCCCTGACAAAAGATATAAAATAACAGCAAGACTCCGCATAACAGCTTGCTAGTGTGCTTGTGATTGTGTTTGTGTGAGTGTGAGTGAATTAAGTGTCTATCAAGTGTCGGGATCTGTGTTATCCTGAACAAAAAGAAAGCAAAGAAAATACTTAAAAGAATAGAACAAATCACCCATTGCTCCAATTTTGGAGTTCGAGTTGGGCAGCAATGTCAGCTGTGAAGGATAAACCGTTGTTGCTGCTGCTTGTTGGCCTATTGGCCGCATTGAGTTGTAAGTAGATTAAGCTGTGATTTATGAGTGACAAATGCGCATGTGATGCAAATTGCGGTTGGCTAGCTAGCCAAAAACTAAAAAATAAATTAAAATCAAAAATCCACATAAGGCTTATGCATGTATGTATGTTTGTATGTACGAATGTGTATATGTGTGTCTCTTAATGAATAGAGGGCGGCCAGACAATGCGCCGAATGACACGACGCAAATATATCATCTTTTGTATGTTTGTGGTATGTTTGAATGCAAAGTAAGCCAAATGAATATTCAACAGCTTGCAGCCAACATTTTATGATTGGCGTTGACCGTTGAACTGGCCAAACTGACTGACTGAGTGACCAACTGACTGACTGACCGACTGCCTGACGGATTTGCATAAATTTATGTGTGTATGCGTTTCCTTGATACAATTCGGAGACCTCCGATCAGGCGATTGCCTCAATGAAAATGCCGTCGTGATTTTATTTTTTCTTCGTCTTCTCTTTGGATTTTTGTATGCAACGTGAAAGTAGGTCTCTAGGTTGAAGATTGCTTGTTGGGTTTTCGCAAAACACACATACATCCACGTATACACATCTTGTATACATATACAAATACATATATCTGTATACATATGAATCTATTGATTGGCCAAACCGTGCTTTTGGCTGCACATGATTGGCAATTGCCGCAACTGGTTCCAGTTGAATTTTAGATTTGAGTTTGAATTGTATTTGGTTATCTGCTGCAGTAATCACCTGGCACCTCAATAGCCTACGTAATGGCTCTGTCTAACTATGGCCAGTGCGTCATTAATCAGTCAGACCAACGATGGCAAATTGCTGTTTGATTTTATTTTAACTTTTAATTACACCTTTGGCATTTTGCATGTGCTTAAATTCGGTTTGCATTGCAATCGCATTGCAGGCTGGTTTTGCTAGTGGTGTGATCTGTGTGTTTTATAGACAAACAAATTGGTTTTTAACAGTTAGCTAATGAGAGTTTACGTCGTAAACGATAGACAATATTGATTCAATGTTTTTTCAACTGCCGGCACTTTCATTTACTTCGAATTCGAAACAGCAATTCTTGTGCTGACAGTCTGCTTGACTGCAGCAGACAGGAAAGTCTTGTCGGCGACTTGTATATTTGGAGCAGCAACTGCCATGGTCACGAATTGGTAGTGAGCACAGAAACTAATACACAAACCCAATAACAAAATCAAGTCGCGTCACAAATAAAATGTATATTTAAATAAAAACTGCAGGCCATGGAGGCCGCCCATAGTTGTTGGCCTGATAGCGCGACTCAAACGTGTTTATGGCCCCTGCAAGCCATACTAAAAGTAATAAAAATAAAATTTTTAATTGAAATTTAACAACAACAGCTGTGACAACGATTGCTTTGTTTGTCCAAAGGCCTGCGAAGCTTATGTTTTGAAGTTGAAATCGAATTTCAAAATATAAGAAAGAAATATTTTGCAGCATACTTAAATATTTTCGCAAATCAATTGTACAAAATTCACTTCATTAAAGTTCAATCAATTTACCTTAAATGGAAGACGAAATTATTTTTTTTAATTTGTTATTTATAATTTGGCACACACGGCTCATTCATATATCTTACTTAAAAAATCTCTTTGATGTATGCCGTGTATACGTAATTCAATTGCTCTGTTTTGTTTAAACAAATAAACAAATCTGTGTTACACGCACCACAAACTTTGTTTGGGCTATAAGCTCTATTGTTTTTTTTTTTGTTTTTGTTTTTTTTTTGTGTGAAATTTTATTTGCCAAACTTCCTGTCCGACATCAAGTTTATGACTAACATCATTAGAGCCAGATCTATTTTGATATCATCATAAAACAGGCATCGCCAGAAGATGCCGAAAACAAACAATACTCTTAAGTCGATTTTTTTGTTTGCCTAGTCAACTTTGTTTAGCCAGTTGAGAATATGACGTGAGTGTTGCTTTTGTATAACTCAAATCGCTGTTAATATGTAAATTTGATGCGAATAATTAAATAGCTGCTAAGTGGTGCCGGAGAATTGTTTATTTATTACTTTATTATTTTTGTTGCTTTTCGTTTTTTGTTGTTTTCTGCTGCCTTTTTGCTCGCGTGAGTTGCAGACTCAAGTTCGTTGCCTAAGTCTTTTGTTTTGGTTTGCCTAACATTTGCGGCTTTTGTATACACTTATACACACATAAACAAACCATATATATTTTTTTCTTTGTTTTTGTTTTCTCGCTAAAACAGCACTGCAGCTTTGTTGTGATGCCGCCTACCCATATTATGGCACCAAGATCGGCTCACTGACACGACTGCATCATGGCGTTTCCGGTGATGTCTATGCCGTGGATTCCCGTACGATATTTATTAAGAAATTCAACTATGATGGCGAAGCGCCCGCCGCTTACTTCTATGTGGGAAACACAGCGCGACCCAGCAATGAGGGTGCAGCTCGCCTTCGGGACGAGCGTGGAGGCACTACTGCCCTAACACGCCGTTATCGCAATAAGGATATCACTTTGTCGCTGCCAGAGGGAAAAACTCTGAGAGATGTCAAATGGTTTTCGGTGTGGTGCGATGAGTTTGCTGTCAACTTTGGCGATGTTGCCATTCCGAGCAGCTTGGACTTTCCCCGTCCACAGAAGATCAATGCTCTGCGGGGTGTTCATGGCGTGTCCTCCGATAATATTGTCATTGTAGATGCTCAGACGCTGCTCGTGCCCAACTTTAGCTACGATGGCGAGGCGCCAGGTAAGTTATCTGGTGTAGCTAACGAGGCGAGGGAAACTTATATCAATTTACAGATGCCAAGTTTTGGGTGGGTCGCGGCCAGCGTCCCACACCTGAAGGTCTGCGCATACCCGATGAGAATGGCAAGGAGAATCCGTTGCGTCGCTATGATAGAAAGACGATTGTATTGACACTTCCAGAGGACTTGACCATCTTTGACATAGGACACTTTGGCGTCTGGTGTGAAGCATTTACCGTTGACTTTGGGCACGTTCGCCTGCCCGAGGGCCTCAATGTTCCACCCTCGCTTAAAATGCTAGGCATCAGTCCTCAGGTAAAGAAGCCGTTAAATCTAATACTAAGCCAGCTCCAGACCTGATTACCCTACGCAGATGTTTGTATGCACTTGCCAAGCGTGGAACTTATTTAATTACAAACATAAATTAATATTCGTATTTATTTGTATATGCAAACTATATTTATCAAAAAAAAAAACATTTGAGTTTCTCTTGAAATTTTAGACTCTAAGTGTGCATTTCTTTATATACCACTACATGATGTATAAAATATATGTGCAGCACATTTTTATTTACAAAATATACTTAATTGGTTGTCTTCTTGTTTTTTGTTGTTTTAAAAAACTTTTGCTTTTGGTCTTATTTTTCGAATTGAGCGCCTATACAAAATGAAGTGTGTGCAAGTAATTTCTTTTGGGTTCACCCAACCCTAATCCCTCTTAGTCCACACCGATTTCCACCAACCCTTATGACACACAGACTCACACATTAAAACATATACATAAACATACATATACTACACATAAATACTGTATACATGCGCTATACTAACTTAACCTTTTTTTTCTCTATTCAAACCTTTCGTAAGTTTCCTTCCTTTATCGAAAACATTTTCATTTTGTATGTGCTTCATAAATCGATCCGTTATTAAAGTGTTATTTGAAGTTATTAAAAAAAAGCAAAATTTTTTTAACGCAGCAAAAACTTAAAAGGCTAACATTTGGAAACACAAAATTTTACTTTGGCAAGCGCTGAACATCATCTACCCATCAACTAATCATTTTCCTTTTCCTAATCCTTTTATTCATGCCATCATCTAAGAAAAATCCATATGCACAATCATTTCATTATGCTCCAATTCCAATTACCTACCGAAAATACAAAAGCCCAATAATTATTTTCCAGTCTAAGCTCAACTGTGAGGTGCTCTACGATGATCTGGCCTTTGAAGTACGCTGGGCAGTGGCCGGTGAGAGCATCGTTGTACAACTGGTCGCCAAATTGGGTAAGTTTTACAATGCGGAAATTTGTATGGTTACCTCTAAACCCGAACTTGACACTCGACCAAAAACTGCCAAAGCCATTTAGTTACAAACCTCTAAATTGGCCACAAATTGGCATCAATTGTTAAGCACTTCGTAATATGTTTAAAACCAAGCGTTTAACAAGTTGACAGATAAATTAGAAGTGATTGGCAAGCTCACACTTTTGACCGTCTCTTATTTTTTTAAAATATATATAAACTGTTGAAAAACTATCATCTCTTATTGTCTTTAAAGATTCACGATGTCACGATTAAAATAACAACAGTTTAATGGTTATTATTAATATATATAGTTTTAGATATTATAAAAAGACAATTGATTGGGATTATCTTTTTATGAAATGAATATAAGCATGCCTATCTAAAACTTAGTAGAACGTATACAAAACTAAACAGTTTTGACTTTTTAATATTCCCCCCTTTTACTAGCCCCAAATTAAGGTCCAAATCAACATCGTAGTTGAAAATTAATTTTATTTATAATGCTTTGGCATTTTACCGAGTACAGTTAATAAAGGAGACTCAACACTTAAATTCACACATACATACATTAAATACGAACAGCAACAAAAAATCCAGTTAGCAGCCAAATTAACCGATCACCAGCCGCATCGTTTGTAGAATAACAAGTTGCAAAATATTTATATATGACGACTGGTTTATTGCGCAACTAACACACGGAGCACAGGGCAATTAATGAAAAACAAGAGAGGTAGATGCTGCCAATGTTGCCGATGGCGTGCCTCTTCTGCAACAGCACACTCTTGGAACATGACCATGTAGGAGAGCATATCTTGTTGTGGCAGTGGCACGCGTTTATTGAATGCTACCGGTCTTGAATCTTGGTTGTTGGCTCTTGCTATGTGGAACCGCTAAGAATGCCAATAGGAATTTATGTTCATCTGGAACGTGGCAACCGGTTGGTTAGGCACCTATTTATGAGCATGTTTGTGTTTGCGTTTGGCCTCCAGAAATGGGGCGAGCAACTTTCGTTGATTGCAATCCTAAAAGCATTATTGAATTTCTGAGAAACCAAACCACTCCTCTTAACTTTCCACAGAACCCAACCATTATATGTCCTTTGGTATCTCACCAAACAAGAATATTAGCCAAATGATTGGAGCGGATGCTGCCGTTGCCTGGGTGGATCCCGAAACGGGCAATGGCTTTGCCCAGGATTATTATCTGGAGGGCAAGGCTCAATGCTCTGGAAGTCGTGGTGCCTGCCCGGATGTCAAGATACAACAGAATACCAACTCCATTCGTTTACTTAATGCGGCCATGGTCAACGGTTATTCCATTGTTACCTATCAACGTTCGCTGGCTGCTACAGATCGTTTGGACTTGCCCATCTCAATAAATGGTCCCGAGTCTGTTGTTTGGGCCATTGGTCCATTGAATGATTTCCGGGAAGTTTCCTTCCACACCTTTTACAATAAGCATTTGCACCAGATTGAGTTTGGACGACAGCCTAAATGGAACTGCCCCCTGCCGGAAGGAGCCAAACCAGGTAGTGGTAGCAATTCAGTCGAACAGGAGGAAGAAGTCACCCAAGTTAGCTCGACAGGCGGTGCAGGCTATCCACCTGCTGGTCGTCCTAACATTGATCCCGATGAGGAGTTTTATGAGAATCGCCCTCAGGCCCTTCAACGTACCACCACCCCCGCACAGACACCACAACGACGACAGGAGACCGCTATATCTACCCAACGTCGTCCGGTGCCAACACCAAAGCCTGTAAATAGTAACGGTGCCTGGGATATTCCGGCCATACAATGCCATGAACCTGAGGACGGAGTTTTCTATGCTCAAATGGGACCGACTGGTGGCAAGCACGGTTATTCTGCTATAACCGGTGGGTATTATTCATAATTATCTGCTAAGCCACTTTTAATGATAAGATTTCTTGGCCACACTTCGATCTTTTATGTTATTTTAGGTCATGTGGGCTGGGGCATCTCGTGGTTTATCAATGGTTTGCTTATTCCCGAGATTCATGTGGTAAGAGGAAGGACTTACACTTTTGTTGTAGAGGGTGGCAACAACCCGGATATACCCGCCAAATATCATCCTTTCTACATTAGCGACGATCCAATTGGAGGTTACGAGCACAAACGTGAAGAAGAGAAAAAGGTAGATCTTTAAAAATATTCGAGTTAATTGTCTAAGAACAAGAGTTTCTAATTCCTCTCCAGGCCGTACGCATCTTTGCTGGTGTTCATCGCTCTCGGTCCGGCCAGGTTACGCCCACTGGTGTGGGACGCTTGTGCAACTGGACGCCAGATGTAGATGGACCGCCAGCGGATGACTATCAATCTTTTGGAGCGTACCAGCGTACCTTGACACTTAAATGCGATGCCGGGGAGCCGGGAGTGATAAGCTGGAAGCCAGATAGAAATACGCCGGACACCGTCTACTATCACTGTTTTACACATCGCTATCTGGGCTGGAAAATACATGTGCATGACACGTGTGATGGCTCTGGCGATGGCATTGGCGCAGCTGCCTCTGAGCGACATGTGATACAGGAGCTGGCACCGGTACGGGAAGACTATGCCGCCGAGTCATCGATACGCCACGAAACCAAGGTCAGCCCCAACGATAATTTTTTATTGAAGCACCAAACCGATTTGATTAAGAATCACAATATGAATGGAACACCGCCTAAACTGAGTTTTGAAATAACGAAATCTTCGGAAATAACCAAACTGATTTCAGATGGCATCCGCGCTGCAGAGGCTCTCGAGGAGAGTCTACTAAGGAACCAGTCGATTCTTCCAGCACCACCTCCACAATTACGAGATAGCAACAACAACGACAATATCGGCCCCAAAATACCATCAAAACCAATGCTGGCTTCTGCCAGACCCGAGATTTTGCATGGCGAAACTCATTCATTACAATCATCATCATCATCGCAATCCTCCTCCTCTTCTTCACCGGCTCACCCAAAATTGCCCATTTTTGCTGCTCCGCATTCACCGCCTGTAATTGTTAACTCTCATTTGCATCAGCAGCGTCTACCATATTCGCATTTGCACCACGCACACTACCCATTCCCCCACCCACATACGCATCTTTATCATCAGCATGCACACGCTCACTCTACACTGCACCATCAAAACCTAACTAGTAATCTTCCAGCACTAGCGCAGAAAACGATAAGCCTCTCCGAATATCTACGTCCACCGCAGAATACACCGCTCTTTAACCCCGTCAAGCTGCCTGGACGTCGCCCGTACCCTGGTCCCATAAAGAAGGTGCCCGCCTCACGACCGATATTGCCACAACAGCACCCTCCACCGAGTGGAATCCTTCCACAGTCTTCATTGATTGTTAACCACTACCGCAAGCCAGTGCCCAGTCTTCTGAAGCCATTTATAAAGGAGAAGCTTTTTCCCATACAGCCTATAGCTGCTTCAGTGCTATTGTTGGGTCAGCCCACGGAACTGGGTGGACCTGTACAGAGGAAGACCGATGCAGCAGACCGTGGAAAAATTAAATCCAAGCCCATTATTCCACTACCAGTTCCATATGTTGATTTGGAACCGCAGACATCTCTTAAAGCTGCATCCTACTTTAATTTAAACCCTAAAGTAGAGCAAAAACCCCTACTGACGACCTCAACTTCTACAACTTCGCCAATTATAAAACGACCACTGCCTGAGGAGCCGTCACCCCAACAAATTGCTAGCATGCGTCCGGCTATCAATCAAGGCTTTAAGCCAGACTCCGTTGTCGTAGAGAGTGGATTCCGTCCAATAATGCGCACTGATGGCAGTGGTGTTCAGCTACCTCCAGAGATTATTGAACAGGTGGCTCACCGACGCGAAGACCCTGGAACGGAAATTGATGAGGTCATGGAGACGGACACCCTATTTCTTACCGCCCAACAAGGAGTCAGTGAGACTCAGAGCTTTGAGCCCATGTTTATACCATCTCCATTGGACAGCACCAATGCCACAATGCTGGAATTAAAGGCGGCGCAAGAAGATCTTGATAAATCTGAATCACCACTAAGACTACCTTCGGCAGCGTTAAAACATGCACTGCCAGCTGCTTCTGAGCTGCGAAAGCCATCTCTGGAGGAGTTGTTCCGAGAGAGTGTCGCAGACAATGATGAAGACGAGGTGTATCAAAGCGATTCGGATGCGCACAAGGATGTGGTGACGCCTGCAAATCAACCATCAGCTGTTGTTAAAAAAGAAGAGAGCTCCTCGGAAGTGCTTGTCACACATGAAGATGACTCAGAGTATGATGACGTCTCCAATCTGTTTGAATCAGTAGAGGATGAAGTGGACAAGCGCCGGGCACAGGCTTCCTTTGCTGACGACCTAGAGACGGAATCCGATGATAAAGAAGCTCAAGCCGCCGAACGTGTTGATACATACTACTTGCCACCTGATAATCGAAAAATTCCACATGCCAGCATTCCTAGCGGTGCAGTTTACACTTTTGATGGCAAATCTGTAGTGGATAGCACCCTGGTGCTGCCCCCCAAACTAGATGCCCGTGATAGCGGACACTCTCGGAACACACACTACGGTCTCACTCCACTGGAGAAGCTTATACGCACCACTCCACAGTTTGGCGCCTATCGCGGAGAGCTGCCCGAGGACTTCTTAGCCACCACTCAATCCGGTATGTCAGCACCGACAGATTATTCGAATGCGGTGCCCATTAGTACTGGGAGCAGCAGCAGCAGCACTTCGGCTATTCCTGGCACTGACAGTACTCTTAATTCGCACTCATCGCCATTACTAACATCGTCACTGCGACCCATTTCAACCAAGTTGCACTTGCTTAAGCCCGACGTCAATGACAATAGCACGTAGGAAATTGTCACGAAAAAGTGCGCAATAGTTTAATTCATCGATTAGCATAAGCATTTACAACTGGGAACAGTTACATACCAATTGAAATTTTAACCATTACAATACCATAAACCTTACAAATCGCGTTTTAGCTGTAGGCACCTTTATATTACTTATGCAAATGTATTTCAATAATATGATGCTCTTAATTTTAACCAAACACAAAAATATAACATACTCAATTAGCTAAGCTAAACTCTATGATTAAAAAGCATTTTAGTCGTTGTCTATGAAATACAACCTACAATCATATTATACCTTGTCTTTTTAAAAAACAATCATTCACAATTGGTTCTACTGTGAAAGTTAGAAAACACGTAAGTAATTTTATCGGGTAATATTATTTAAATTAAATTTTTAATTTTTTATTTTATTTATTTTTTATATATTAAAAATGAACGTGATTAGCAAATTTAACTTTTCTGTTACAATTTCATTTAAAGATGTGCTTACAAAGCTTTTTTACAAGCTAGCTTACAAGTGATCAGCTACTATTTTTGATTTAAATTAAACAACGCTAAATTGTGTAGTATCATTAAACTTTTAAGCAAAACAAAATGTGTTCTGTTAGTAACAGACAACAGAAAGATATTTATCGAACTGAATGAACGATAGAGTCTAGGCTAGTTCATTGGAGCAAATTCAATTTGTAGTTCAAATGAACCTATTCCGAATGATTCGATACAATTTTACACGTGATACATCATGAGCCAATTTACACATTCAATAAAAGTACCCACCCAATATAAAGCCACAGCTAAAATATTAAAAGCGGCTATTGAAAAACAAAAATCAATTAAATCTCTAATATTCGAAGAAAAGCATGCGGTGTGTTAAGTAAACAAACTACATTTAATAAGCAGCTAATAGTAACCAATGTGTATTTTCATGGCAACAGCGTGTACGCAGCTTGCAGGCGGTGCTTAAACATTACAGTGACAACAGAGGCGCTGTTGACAACGCAATCGAGGAGACTGGTTTACTGAAAGATAATCCGAATTTGGACTCCGCGCTAGCAAAAGTGCTTGTCACTGAACTAATATTTGGACGTGGACAGCTTAACGGGGATAGCAGACCAGTGCAAACAGTGCGAACATATCAGGAACGATTGCAACAGGCGATAAGCGGTGCAGATATCAAAAAGAAAGGCAGGTGCACTTACATAGACATAGCTGTAGCTCAAACAGTATTAGTATCAGCCATCGGTTGAGTATTTAAACAAAATGACCAAAAAGTCGAAAAAGCAATCAACTATGTCCATGGAACCAATACAGAGTTCCATAGAGCCAGAAAAATTTGAATCAGATGATCTTGAGTCACAGGAACAGCCGCTGGATAGAAGCCTTGAGGTTTTTCTTTGGCTTATGGCATATAGTGTACTTATGTTTACGCTGCCTTTTCTTGGTTTTTATGGTGTGCGCACCTGGTTAGATGAATCATTTCCTGAGCTAAGTACATTTGAGGTGAACGCCTACTCTGTTCTGACAGCTGTGCTGGTTGTCAATGCTATTGTGGCCATGTACGTGTTGAAGGCAGTTCGTGAAA
The DNA here is from genome assembly GCA_035044725.1 of Scaptomyza caliginosa. Lineage (NCBI taxonomy): Eukaryota > Metazoa > Arthropoda > Insecta > Diptera > Drosophilidae > Scaptomyza > Scaptomyza caliginosa. The sequence continues at coordinate 105,666 of JAWNNR010000215.1, read as the reverse complement.
AGGATCCACCTGCTTTAACATCTGAAGAAGAAGAAGATAAGAAAGAACAGTAACTAAGTTTAAGAACACCAGTTTTAATAAAAACAACGTTTGCAACAAACTATTCAATATTGCTATTTTCATTTAAACACACAGAGCCCAATCCTCGCTATGTACGGATCAATACCAATCTGCTTAGCGTTACAGATGCCTTGGATTATTTGTATGGAGAGGAGTGGCGACGCAAACAGCTGCCGGCAGACACCACTTACGCTGACTTTCTTAGTGCCATACGGACCTTGGAGGAGGATGAGTTCCTGATGGACATGCATGTAGAAGGCGTATTGATCTTTCATCACAAATGGAGCCACTACTGGGCTTCCCACGATTATGTCCATGCCAAAAAGTTTATATTGCAAAACAAGGCTACTTGTCTGGCTGCCGAACTACTAGCTCCGCCGGTGGGAGCAACTGTGCTGGACATGTGCGCTGCTCCTGGCATGAAAACGTTGCATATGTGTAATGTTATGCAGAACCAGGGTCGCATCTATGCAGTTGAGCAGTCCAAAGAGCGCTACACGGCGCTTTGCGACATAACCAACGAAGCAGGATGTCAAATAGTCACACCCATATTAGGCGATGCTCTTACCATGAGTAAGTAACACAAATGCCAAGAAATCAAAAGAATATATCATTTACTCAGCACATACCTTAGACCCAGATAAATGCCCAGATGTCGAGTACATTTTAGTGGATCCTAGTTGCTCTGGCAACGGAATGCAAAGCCGCATTAGTGTTTGTGATGAGCAAAAGGATGACAAGCGCCTATATAAATTGGCGGGGCTACAAATTAAGATACTGTCCCATGCCATGAGTGCTTTTCCTGATGTCAAACGTATTGTGTACTGTACGTGCTCGCTTTGGAAGGAGGAGAATGAACAAGTGGTTCAGCGGTGCCTGCAGCTCAACCCTTCATTTAAATTGCTCAGCTGTAAGAAAGCGTTAAGAAACAAGTGGCACAACTTGGGCGACAAGGAGTATATTAAAATCGGCAAAAACGTTTTGTATTGCCTGCCGGATGAGGATCTTACCGATGGCATATTTTTAGCGTTGTTTGAGAAACGCCAAGAAAACGATGCTGACTAAAAATAACACTGATAAATTTGTTCTTAGGGCGACTCGATAGTTTATTTGATTTTGCCAGTAATTTCAACATCGGCTTACAGAGTTCTTATATTTAAGTCTATCTTTTTTAATACTTTTTGAATTAATAAGGCATAATATACTTTTCTATATTCATACATATTGTATTGTACCGATCCGAAAACAATATGATTTAATAAATATATAAATAAGAATTTAAAAAAAAATTATACATATATATATATAGATCAGTATATATATAAAAAACATATATTAAAAATAACGTTAATCAACTTTTTTATGTCAATATTTAAAAACGTATACTGTGAAAAGGTTGCCATCGAAAATATTCAATACTCTTTTCTTGAGTAAATATTCAAATTAAACTTTATCACGATTGGCAGTTCAAAATTCAAAGTCTTTAATCCACAACTAAATTTATATCAGATCAATATTGCAGATTATAGGACCGCTAGGATTCGTGAGCGGTAATAAAATGCTGGCATTAATCAGAAAGCCAATTTTGAGACCTTTTTATCGGTCACTGCGATTTAACAAATATTACGAAATTGTGAGTAAGAAACAAACATAACTTTAAAGTTGAAACGTGTGTTTAGCTCGCGATTACACTAAACATACCGAAGTTTTAAAAAAAAATTAAAAAATAAATGATAAAATCGATCGCGCCAGGCGCATTGTATTCGCAGCTCTTGAATGATGGCTGGCTTGTGGATATTGTATATAGTTTTGTTATATACATTTGAAAGAAGCTGCCAGAGCTTCTTTCACTTTTAGACCTTCATCTGCTGCTTGTAATAGTTGCTTTTCGCCAGTCGAAATGATTCGGCCTTAATGGCATCCTCCATGGTGACAATGGGTTTTTTAGGGCAATACTTAATGGTGTGCGCCGAATCGCCGGATGCCCCGCATATAGGGCACACATATGTTCGTAATTTGGGGCACAAAACACGTCCGTAAGAATCGCGCACCGAATGACTGTTAACTACAGCTTCAGGTTCATTATTGTTTTCACAAAAAACGCAGTGTCTCTGCACCTATCGAATGTGTAGGGATTAAAAAACGACCACAAATCTTATTGCATTGACTTACGTGTTCTTTGGCCTTCGGATTGTTATATCGCTTTTGCTGTCGATTGTTAGTGTTATTGGTAATATTCACGTTGCTTACATTTCGCATGTGGTCGGGAGGCAAACCCAAGCCAACAGGGTTAATATTCCTTATGTTGCCAGATGGCATGGCAATTCCCGGGTTTGCCGCTATATTATTGGGCATGTAGGCCATGGACACGCTACGCCAAACATTATTCAGATGCTCCCGATAATTGTTAAGGTTTAACAAATGGGCAGTTGTTAATTCGGCTGCTGCAGCAGTGGAAGTGCTCGCGCCCGTGGTTAAACTGGGATACTGCTGGCGTGGCATCGGCGTCGGTTGCGGTTGTGGAGTTGAGCAACTTTGACTGTTGTATTGAAAGCGATTGAAGTCATCGCTCGCATAGCCATTAGCTGCAAAATCCTGCATCGCATCATGTGTGGATCCACTGCCGACATCTGTTTTGATGAACATGTTCAAAATTAATGCTTGTGTTTGAGCAGATAATTAATATTTTTGATATTTATGTAACAAATTACATTAGTTAGCAACTAACTGTACCATTGCATCTCTATCTGCCACAGTCGCACTTACCTGTGTTGCAAGCCGTAAGAAGTGCAAACATTTTCAATGAATGCGCTATCTCGTCTTTTTGCTGATGACTTGCAGCAGCCGCTGATGCAGCCAAAGCCAACTGATGCTGAGCCAAAGCAAGTTGTTGCTGATGATGTTGGATCAGCAAGTGGTATTGATACTGGCGCTGCAGTAGGATCGTATTGGCAGCAGAGTTTAATTGATTGCTATCCGTCAGCAGGGGAAACTGAGTCGACGCCATCGTGGGTTCCGGTGTCAGTGGCGTCGTAGGCGGACTCAGAGTAGCCGACGACATAGGCGGCGACATGTTGTGTGTTGTACTTGTGTCCAAGTACATGTTGAGGCCGCTTAAGCCATTAAAGGCCGAAATGTTATCCTATCGTGTAGAAAAAAAAGTTTCTATAGGTACATGTAAAAGTACATACATACAGACGATTGCATGTACAAACATACATATGTACATTTGTATGTACATACATACGTATGTGTAAATATTTCTTGCAATGGCGTCCACTTACAACTGGTGTATTGCTTTCCAGGCTGCTGCTGCTGCTGCGAAACATGACAAATACCAATAACAATGTAGCTGATTGGAATGTTAAATGTACCAAGTTCCGTTATTGCCCTTTCAGTTTTGCACCAATTTGCACACACAATTTTAAATCACTATATTTTGAGATTAATTCATCTGAAGTATAATTATGCGTTACTTCTTTGTATATATTTTTTCTAAACTTAATTTTCACTGTGCAAATGGGCCGCAAATTGAAACGAATAATTCAAAAACCCAAAGAACGACAACTGGCGCCAACAACTATAAAAGTAGATTAGGTATGCAAACATACAAACGCCGAACACCCAAAACCCGAATAAGCTCGTGCAAGTAACGGTTTCAGACTGCGCAACATACTCTCCCACAGAGCTGCCACCTAGTTGAAAAATCGGCAAATGCGTAGTAGGCAACATAATCAATCAAAGCAAGCAGGACATACTTATTCAAAAATATATTATACATAACATCTGTAGAGTTTTGGCGATAACCAACAGCCATTACTCCACCCTCACATTGGTGCATATACAGTGTCAAACATAAACCACAATTCAAACTGCACCACGACCACATTTGTTACACAGTACTGTACCTATAATTAACCAACACTGTTCGCTGAAAACAGCTGATGCTCAGGTTCTGATACGTGCGTGTTTCAGAGTACGAATTACATAAATTTCGTCCAATTTACGTGAATTTCTTAAGCATTGCTCACTTAGTAAAAGTCCGGCAAAAACTGCAAAAAGCAGCAACACCTGTCACCATGGTAGGTTTATACATTTAAAGTCAATGCCAAGCATCATAACCGATATAATCACATGTGACTGTTTCGAGGTTAAGCTTGTCCCAACTGCACCCCAGCTAATCTATGAGTTAACCCGCAATTTTTCTTTTCAGTACAAACTAGCTGCCGTAGCGCGCGAACGCGCCTGCTTCCTTACGTATCAGTTAGCGAGCTCCAACCTGCAACAAAAGCCGGTAAGTTATTCATACATTTTTTTTAAAAGATTTAAAATTGTAAAACATTTTCTTGCTTACTTGCAGCGCTTTTATAGTTCACCAGGGCGCCGTCCCGGCTTCTTTTCACAATTCGTTGAAAATGTTCGCAGTGAAATGGACAAAAATAAAGAGATGAAGGATAGCATAAAAAAGTTTCGAGAGGAGGCACAAAAACTGGAACAATCGGATGCATTAAAGTCGGCGCGACAAAAATTTAACATTGTGGAATCTGAAGCTCAAAAGTCCTCGAGCATATTGAAAGAGCAGCTAGGCGCCATCAAAGAAAAAGTAGGCGATGTTCTTGACGATGCGTCCAAATCTGACCTTGCCAAAAAGGTCTCCGAGGAGCTGTCAAAAACGGCGAGGGGTGTGAGCGATACGATAACGGATACAGGCGGTAAAATCGGTCAATCCGGTGCCTTCCAAGCTATCTCGGACACGACGAAAATGATTAAGAAGGAAATGAATGCGACAAGCATAGACAACCGTGTTTATTGCTCGCCAGTGAAGCTGCGGAAGCGCGTCCAAATAGACTTGTCCGACAGCACGCGCGTTGTTGAAGCAGATACAGAAACAACAGGTAAATATAATTGTTTTCTATTGCTTAAACAAAAATAACATTCTAACCTATAGGTTTGGAGCTGCACAAGGACTCAAAGTTCTACCAGTCGTGGGAGAACTTTAAGAATAATAACACATATGTAAATAAAGTTCTAGACTGGAAAGTAAAGTACGACGAATCGGAAAATCCTGTCATCCGAGCTTCTCGCCTGCTTACCGATAAGGTTTCCGATGTAATGGGCGGTCTTTTCTCCAAGACAGAACTGTCTGAGACGATGACCGAACTAGTCAAAATCGATCCAAACTTTGATCAAAAGGAGTTTTTGCATGACTGTGAAAAGGATATTATACCTAATGTTCTGGAGGCTATTGTGCGTGGTGATCTAGAGATACTAAAGGACTGGTGCTTCGAAAGTACGTACAACATAATTGCCACGCCCATAACGCAAGCGAAAAAGGCTGGCTTGTATCTGGACTCAAAAATCCTGGACATTGAAAACATTGAGCTTGCTATGGGCAAAGTTATGGAGCAGGGCCCAGTGCTGATAATCACGTTTCAGGCACAACAAATCATGTGCGTACGCGACCAAAAGGCTCAGGTTGTCGAGGGCGATCCCGAAAAGGTGATGCGTGTGCACTACGTGTGGGTGCTGTGTCGCGATCGCAACGAGCTCAATCCAAAGGCAGCCTGGCGATTGATGGAGCTATCAGCCAACAGCCAAGAGCAATTTGTTTAAACAAACTGCATACCGTTTACCTCTAAGCAGTTTAAGTTACTCTCATCATCAATCAAAGCCACTACACATACCAACGACAAAAACACGTCTACAAACCTAGTTGTAGGTTTTAAATTGTGTGCAGAAAGTTTCACTCTTATACTACTTCGAAGGCTTTTGTCAGCCGTTGGTCCCGATCGTGTGCGTTTGCTAACCCGAGCCGGAGCTGCTGGTCGGTTTCCTTCCTTATCTGTGATGCAGCAGATTGCTGGCTTAGGTGTGCACTTACCAACACGCGACTTACCCGCACCACCGGTCATCGACGGCCATGCTTCATCCTGATCGGGCAGCCGGCGGGCGCTGTATATGTTGTATATTTAATTTATCTTGTAAGCTGTATGTGAACCTGTTGGCATGGGTGCTCAGAGTGTTGCGTGGCCGTCGGCGCCTGGTGGGTCCTTAAATTTTAATTTTGAAACTTAAAGTGAAAGCGATTAGTAATTCTTAAGTTAAATTGTTGAGAATAGAAGATTTGTTACGTATTTTAAGGTCAGGCTGACCTTCTATTTGGCCTTGGACATTATACAATTTAAATTTATTGTACCAATAAGGTGAAACTAACAAAAACCACATCAAAATAGAGCAGAACTATTATTTTAAAAACCAAAGCGCTACACATTCAAAGTCTAACGTACGAAAAATAAAAACTAAATTGTACCTTTAACAGCGTATTTACGTTTACAAATGAATATGGTAATTAATCATTTTTTTAGTCTGGTAAATATAAAGCCCAATCAATTGGCTAAGATGAGTTTCTATAAATATTTCAAATATTGCTATCAGAGTTATCTAAGAATCTGTCTACATAAGTTTCAAAACTATATATATATTGTTTTTATTTATAAGTCATAGTTATGCATATAAATATGCAGTGCATCCGTAACAGATTGATTATATTTTTAAATTTGTTAGTCATATTCTTTTGAACTTGGAAAAACACCACTATGGAAAAAAAGTTCTTAATGAACTGGTTTTGAACTGGCTTAAGCAAACAAATTAACGTCTCTTTGTCATTCACTCTGATCTGGCCGTTAACTTTGAACTTGGCGTAAGCTCACACGCTCTTTCTCTCTTATTCACCTAAAAGCTTTGACGCTGTTTGTTTGAAAGTTTGCGCTCAGTCTTCAAGCAGAGCTCGTCGCGAACGTACGTTGCACAACAAGCGCAAGCCCGAACGTTTAAGGGGATCATAAAGAGTTTATGTTTAAATAAGTGCTTGCTAAAAATCCCGAAGCTTACTCACTTGGCAGAAATACGTCAGCTGTCGCATAGTGCTAAACTTGATTAAATTTACGTCCGAGTGATAAGCGAATTCATTAATATAATTGATAAAAACAACAACAAAATTAAGAGTGCTCAGTTCAAATCAAATATCGCAAAAATGCGTGCCAGCAACGGTTTAAAATTCTGCAGTCTCTTGCTTTTGGTGCTTCTGACGGGTTTCTGTAAGTACATCTGTATGTACACAAACACAAGCACATACTATACAATGCCACCAAGCTACATACATACATACATACGCATACACATGTGTACATAGACAGACAGATAGTCAAGGCACACATAAAAAATCCACGCAGTGTCTTAATATTTATTTTTCTACCCGTACATTAAACTGAAAACTAGTTTCCAATGCAGCTGAAAGACAGATCAAAGGCATATACTACGCTGTTGGATACGCAATTACCCTTTGCCTTAACCGTTAACGTAAAAAGCCAATTTCTGTGTCCCGGACAGATTACAATCCAAGTTTATGGCACATAAATATCTCTTTTTTATAGTACCAACTTTAACCTGGTCTTAGTTGGTTGAACAAACTTCAAGGTCTCCATTTTAGCTAGAATAAGGGATGCGTTAAAAAACATGTGTACTGAAATATTTTTGATATCTATAAATTCGCTTGCCTACACACATCAGTGATAAGATACTACTTGCGAATATGATTACAGTGATAACAGGTGCCAACCATTGATAAGCAATTGATTCACGCATAGATGTGGGTTCTTGCTATTTACCTAACTTGACAAAAAAAGTATTTTGCTTATTTTTATCAATGCCAAACATGCTAGAAAATTCCAAATACCCATTATTTAGAGCAACTTTGGTAAAATATTTGCAAAACCTAAATTTTTGCCCGCGTTTTTAACGCAATATATTTGCATTTTATGCGATACGCATGACAAACATTCTTTTGGCATTTGAAATGTCTTAACATACAAACATATACTATATACAGTTTGGGACTGGTTTTGTTTTGCGAAGCTTGCCGGTTTGATTCGGTTTTGGTTTGTCGTCTCCATTCTCAATTCGGTATTTGTTTTGTTTGCCTAAAAGTGTAGTATCCCATAAAGAATTATGTCAGCTTCTTGAAGATAAGTCGCAACAGCAAATATGTTGACGTTTCTGCGATTCAGCGATTTTTGGAAAGATAAACAATTTTATTCTACCAATAAACAAGGGTGTGATGTGTTTTAAAGTTTCACAGCACTTGTGCAAATATTTATTGTGATGTTGTTTCAAGGGAAATGCTTAAAATACGTCTTGATCGTTTCTTCTGCTTAATTGCCATTTCTTACAGCTCATGCCAAACCCGTACAAGAAGATGAAGCTGGAGTAGCAGTAAAGAAAACTGATACCACCACACTAAGTGATTCGAATGGGCAGGGCTCCAAAAATAAAACAGCTGTCAGCGCTGGCGAGGAGGTAAGCTAATCACTGACCAAAAGACAGAGAGGGTCGGGTAACTGGGCCAGCGGACAAAAGGCCGGCTTAAATCTGACGATTGACGCACCCAAAGTTATTTTAAAAAGTCGTCACCAAAACAAAAAAAAAAACAAAAAAATTAAGAAAGAAATGAAATATGATATGATGGCTATGGAGCTCGAGCGGTTTATTTTTATACAGAACCGGAAATTTACGCTTTAAGACATTTTTTTATATTTATTTTCACTTTGATTAAATGCAAAAAAGCGCAAGCAAGACACGCGCGTTGTTTGCCTTTTAAGGCTTGAAAAGAAAACCATCATTTCAGTGGCCAACACTTTACATAAAATTAACACAAGTGCAGCTCAAGAAGTCGCGATGAGGGTTTTTAGCGTCTTAGTCACGAAATTCCATAAAAAATTTACTTATAACCGAAAGAGACAACAGACACAAAAACAAACGCGTCGTGTTGAGTTTTAAGTGGTGGATACCCCAACTGATCCACCTGACAATCAACGCCAAACTGTCGTTTTTCTCTCTATGACTCATGTGTTACTTTTAAGCCCAGTTCTTAGTAAATTTTTAAATCACTTTGTGACGTTTCAATGTCACAACTGAAGTTCACGCGTTTTGCGCGCGACTTGCACGCGATTTCACCAGATCATATAAATGATCACTTTCCTTCAATTGTCTGGCTTATTACATCTATGCACTTTTTTATTCGACTTTTCAGTTGTGAAACATGAGACGGGTCGGCAGTGCAAAGGTGCCTAAATACACAACAACAAGTCACGTAGCTGCATTTGTTGTCATGAATCAGCTTCTTGACTTTATTAAATAACATGGCTGAGTTGATCTGGTTGCTAAAGTTTACGACCCTTGGGGTCGGTGGAGAGCTTAGAATGTGCCTGGTGTAATCAGATCTTGTTGCAAGCGCAACGTGTATCTAATAACAGTTATTCGACCTTGCTTTTTTATCGTCTCAAGTTTGTAAGAGTTAATAACATTTGATTGCACAATATGCAGGCCAATTTTTAAATTGTTTGCATTAAATTTGCAATCTAGCTGCAAGTAAGTTTATACTTTCTGTCGGGAAAATCTTTATAGTATTATATTATAAATGTGAACTTATTTAAAGATGTTTCTAAGCTTTCTTAAGCGCAGATTGCTGATTAAGACAACTAGCTTAAGATTGGCTATTGAAAATGTATTCATAGATTTCAAGTAGAAAATTAATTGGTAATGTGCCATAAATTTTCATGTGCTCATCATAGGCTGATCTAATAAATGCCCACTCACATACACACCTTACTTTTTGTTCGATTTAACGCCCAAGTAATGGCACTATTTGTCATGCTCGTGATATTGGGTTACGTGAAAACTTATGGACATACCATAGTATCGAAATACATTTGAAATTCAACAATTAATCACGTGCCAAATGGAATTTAATATTTATGTACTTAATGTAAAACAGGTTGTCTAACGGTATTGAACCTCTTTTGTTTTAGCTGAACACAGCGACAAATCTAGTGCTGGCCGGAAACTACAAATACGATGTGGAAATCCTCGAGTCCGGCGATAATGAGAATACGGATCGGGATGACAGCAGTAGCGAAGAGTTGGAGGAGCGGTTCAAGGGACATGGCATTTACAATACGGATACGGATAGTTTTGTTGCCGAAAACATTGAGATGACGCCCGTGGATGTGGATTCGACTGCAATAAGCGAAAGCCACATGCTCCTCAGCATTGTACTTGTGGTTGTGGCTCTGGTATCTGTGTGTCTCTATGCCGGACTGGTTATTTGGAGATCGCATTTAGAGTACGTAGCACAAAATATTCCCTAACATTTAACTTTCACATAGAAATTTCTAATTTCTGAACTCTTGTTATTGCTTTGGTTTACAGGCAGCGTTATGGCATGCGCGAGAGACTGGTCAATCGGGATGTGGATGAGGAGGGCATTGATGATACGGACTATCATGTGACATATCCTCACACTCTCAGCCCCTATGCTCCAACCACAACGACGACAACGGCGCGTTCGTAGTCGGTTTATTCACTGTATGATGCAAGAGATTTAATTACGCTTAAGTATGTTTTAAGCTACACTTGATAACAGTGTTAATTGGTCACATGAATGGAAAGTGCAAGTAATGAATGCCATAAATTTAAAGTCACACACATACCTGTGTGGACGGGTGCTTTGTGCTTCATAAACAGTATCAATTAGCTACATATCCGCAACAACTAACAAATACTAAAGGTCATTTTAGAATACATGTGCAGTTGACATGCCAATTACTTTTAAGTTTCTGTGATATTGTTCTAGCGACTCTTTGTACAACTTTATTACTAACACCATGCTGAGAGTCAACAATAAAATTATTTTGTACATCGAAAGTTGATTTTTTTAAAAAGTGCTTGAAACTGCATTAAACGAAATTAATACAAATTTTTTGGTTGTCTGCCTACTTAATGAAATTTAAAAAGAACCGCCAAGATTTTTGCATTAAGCGTATAGAGCGTGAATGGTCTTTTTATTCACTTCTGACTCTGTGCAACAATTTGTTAGGTTGGCAGCATCTTTTTAAGTTTGGGCAGTGTTGATAAATTCACATTCTCAAATTTTTTGCTTGTTTGGTCGTCTACTCCCAGAACTAAGATCCACATAAAAACTCATTCATTTCATGCAATTTAAATTATTAAATAAACGTATAACCCATGACAACCAACCACAGTGCAAAAATTTCAACTGCAACTTTTTTTTGACTTAACAGATTTGCTCCTCATGTGGTAAAGCTGCTCCACACTTAACAGAAAGCGCAACAGCTGTTTTTGTTAACAAATTTGCACTTTGAACTTGTACTTGTTTGGTAAACTGTGCCAAAGTTGAGTGCGCGTGTCCCATACCCGAATCAGTGGTGTTTGTCCTAGTTTTTATTCAAATTCCTCTGTCTATCAACTATATAAAACCGCGTGTGCGCTCTTTTCTACTAATGTAAGTATATACAGGTGGAACTTGTGAAAACAGCCGGCAGCAGAGGTAAAATTAATTTGATGTGGAGACACACAGAAAACTCATCGTCTTGTTCTCTTTCGTATGACTGTAAGCGAGCAGTTATGTTCGACGTGTGCCTCTTCCTTCGCACATCCATTTTATTCTATTGCTATTTCATTGCACTTGCTTCGAACATTGTTCAAATGATGCAAAAGTGAAACAGACTCGAGAGAAGTTGGGTCGCTCAATACATATTTACTTGGGCTTTTGCTTTCGTTAGAATGCGAATGCGCACTCTGGTCGAACCGTTTTCATTGATAAGAAAGCAAGTGAAAGTCTCGACAACAAGACGAGAGTTGCTGTCAGTATACAATTGTCCGTTGTCGTCTCCACAGACAGCTCGGCGCAAAAGCAAAGTGCAAAAAAAAAAAAAACATACTACAAACCTACATGGATTGAATCGAAATAGTGCGAAAGTTCTGTTGCTGTCCAAGTTGTAGCAGTTGTAGTTGTTGTGGACGCCGCATTCAGCACACGTTGGAGCTGTAATTAATTTATTTGCGTGGCTTCATTTTGTTACCGCTGTTGTCGCTTTGATTGACCAAGTTGCCGCTTGCTTGTTAGCTAAAGTGTGTGTGTGCGTGTGGGTGTTTTTTCATATATCAATTAACGGTAAAAGCAAAGCATCGTTTCCGGCGCTTTTGTTTCTTGTGCTTCCTTGCGTGCTTCCCCCGCCTCTCATTTTGAAACCTGGACAACAACAACATCAACATTCGTAACAGTTAAACGGCATAAACAGCACCAACATGACACACTGGGAGGACTTTTACAATACACATTTGCCGCCCGCAGACTTCGAGGATAATCGTTCGCTGCTAAAGGAGTTTTGCGAGCGACATAATAAACTGCAGAACCGCATTGTGCTCGTTACGGTAAATACACACACACACACAACCACTTTTTCTCTCGGTTTCTCTCTCTCTCTCTCGGTCTTACTCTTTTTATAAGACCTTACTAATGATGTGACCATACTTAGTAATCATGTGTCTTTATATCCCTTACACAGAGTGGCGGCACTACAGTCCCCCTGGAGCACAATACGGTGCGCTTTGTGGATAACTTTAGCGCTGGCACACGAGGCTCTGCGAGCGCCGAGTATTTTCTGGATCATGATTATGCCGTCATTTTTATGCATCGCCACAAGTCACTGGAGCCATTTACGCGCCATTTTACCGGCCAGCAGTTCTTCGATATGTTAGACATTGCGGATATAGCGGACGGCCAGAACTCCACAATTGCCATTAAGCCAGATTCGGTGGACGTGTTTGCCCCAGTGCTGGCCAAATACAAAATAGCGCGCGAGACCCAAATGATACTCTATGTAAACTTCACCAGCGTTGTCGACTACATGTGGTTGCTGCGTGCCGCTTGTGAGTGCCTGGCTGCGTTTGAAGAGCGAGCTGTCCTATACTTGGCAGCTGCCGTATCTGATTTCTATATACCCGAGGACATGATGGTGAGTAAGCGCAAACTAAGTGACTTTTCTAAGTGAGACCCTGTCCCTATTGTTGTGCTACACACACAAAGCTGAAAATCTTGTGGGAAATCTTGTAATTGATTGCACTCGTCATTCAATGACGGGCTTCGTCGCCAGCAAATTGCTTTTTATCGATTTGCAATGTTGATTGCCAGCGTTTGCCATCGGCTCTGCCTTTGACACATTTTTTCCTTCACACATACAAAAACTATTTGACGTCAGTCCCAGCAACAGCAGCAGAAGCCGAACCCGACAGCAGCTTAAAGTCAACTCTTGCTCCCGACAATATGTTCCCTTGTTTTAATATCAAGCCCATGTCAGCAACTCTAACTAGTATTTACATAAAGTGTAGATACATAAAATAATGCAATGCTTAACTGAGGTGAGTATTTTTACACTAAACATGGCCAAACTTCGCAAATCATGCTTCAAATCAGAAAGGTCTCACAAAGGTCGTTTCAATGTTTTTATTAAGGTGTTATATACCGAACACCCTACAGAAAATCGCATCTAACAATAATAATTGTTATAATTTACAAGCGATCTACCTACATAGATATAAACTTGTATATAAATATACATAAACAAACACATCTCTATCAGCGACCTTGTCGTAGCAGCAACCTTAACATTGTCATCATGCCTTTAATTTGATTTGCATATTTTGCTTGTTGTTTTACCCATGTTCCTTGCCCATGTGCCAATGTGTCCATGTGTGCCATGTTCCCTCCTCTGGGCAGTTCGCCATGCAACTAGGCAGCCAAGCAGACAGCAGCACTTTACTCAGCCACATTTCATTTTCATTTCACTTTTACACTCATTTACATGTTCATGCAGCTTTGGTTGCATCCTCAGCTTGTCAGCCTTGCCTCACTCCACATTTTATCGCTGACGCCTGTCGCTTGTCATCTGACTTTGTGCCACATATGTATGCATACGTACATGAAGTTACATACATGCATACACTATACATACGTATACGTATATTCAGTGTTCCTTGGCTAAAGACTTTCAAGTGAATGCATCAAACGTACATTGCTGGAAGTTTTCGTTGTTCGGCGTCTTTGGCAGCTTGCAATTTTGACCTAGAACCCGATGCAGTGGTCGCTGGCGGGTTCAACCTGCTGCTAATCTCGTTGGACCAACAAATGGTGGAACTTTACACTTTTAAGTATCACTTTCATAGATCAATGTGCAGGTAACATAAATAGATATTTGAGATTCAAATTAACTAAAATGTACATGCTTCACGTTTCTATGTTATTGAGTAACCACTGTACCGACACATCAGGCACTATGGGTAAAATGGTGATGCAGGTAAACAGAAAGTTTTCCACTTGTCGCCTGCCTTTCAGCCTCTCAGCTTCGTGCTGGCATTTTCACCGCTCTATTTCCGTTCAGCTCGTGTATTTCCGCCCGACTCCATGCTTAAGGCTTTTTCCCGAGTGGTTGTGTGTGTGTGTGTCTGTGGTTGGGTCGTTGTTGGGGCGTTAGCCACAAATCGCTTGCTTGATTGAATTGTTGGGATGTTCTAGCACATCCTTTGCTTGCCATTCAAAGCGCAATGACGAAAATTGCCTGTTGATGTGTGTACATTGAAATTTATTTCTAACTCTTGAATTTGAATACAATAAAGCATCTGATTTAACTGGTCTATTTATATACGCACTTTGCATAATGCCTGGAAGCCGTTTTACCCGGTATACATGCGTTTCAAAGCTGCTTGTTTTAAATGAAACTTTGCACTTTAAATGTACATTGACATTTTCTTCAATTTACCTAACTTTCTGTGATTTTTCGAACTCACTTGCACGCCGAAAAACATGGGAAAAAAAAATAATTTTTAAGTACAAAACGCCATCCAATAACCTTTAAATAAACTTATGCAAATGTGGCAAATATCTTGTCATTTTGTTTGGATTTAGTACACGACACACGCCATCGCTTAAGTAAATTCTAATAAGCCAAAACCAACAAGAGTTATAAATGTTAACTAAACAAAGAAAGAGAAAAACTGGCCGTGTGAGAGGAGAGAAAAACCAAAGTAAAGACACTGGGGCGACTAAACGCAAACAAAGGCGACGTGCTGAAATCCGCAAATCAAATCAAAAGATTTCACAAGAGCACGCATGAAAGCACACAAAGAGACAGCGACCTATACAGTTATGCAGACACACTAGCAACATACAAACGCACAGAGGCACACGCGCAAAAACATAGTTAGCGTGTACAATGACACACACACACACACACACACGCACACAGAGAGAGAGAGAAAAAACCGAGTGAATGAGCCTGCAAAGGCAAAGCAGGGAATGAGGATAAGAAACCAAATTCAATGTCAACAGCTGTTGGCAGTTCTTAAAAGCAAGCACAACAAGTAAAATTGGTCTAGTCAAGGGTGCTTAGCCACAAAGAAACTATGTGACTGCCATAAAATACCCTTTAATTGTTAATTATTTTTATTGATGTAGTGTCTTTGAAATTACTACCACAAAACATTCCAGAGCATGGGCAGAAAACTCGTTACTTTCACATGTACATTATATAAGTTAATCAGTCGAAAGGCATTCTTTGTTCATATTTATTGGTAGCATTGCTTAAAGTTAAAGAATTTATAAGAAATGAAACAGCTTAATATAAGCGTGAATATGAACGGACAAAGTTCTTAAGTACTCCGACAAGGCTTTTACAGTTTTAAGATTTATGTTTTTTACTAAGCAATTCTGAAACTAAACAAAATGAACCGCCAAGAACTCGAAAGTCCTATTTGAAAACTTGCAAAAATATAGGGCATTAAAACTTATTGTCTCAAAAGCTTAAAGTTCGAATTAGCAAAAGCGCCAACAGCGACGTAGGCGTCGTCGAGGACAACGACTGCGACGTCAGCGTTGCGCAATTGTCAATGTCGGTTTAGTTCGTCTTCGTTGTCAGCTTAATGCCTGCAGCTAGGTTTTTCATTTTATTTTTACTTCAAAGTCTGCACAATGTCCTGGCTACTTATGGTTGTCCTTCTGCCTGCCAGTTGGCCAGTTGGCCAGCTGGCCAGTCCCATTGTGTGCTGAATAAATGAAACTGGTCAGCAGTTAAGCGACAGAAAAATAGCAAAAGAGAGAGGCACCGCTAACCATTGTTGGGGGCATAACGTGTTCAACAAGTAGCCAGAATGGCACAAAGAATAAAACTAAAGCAGTCCACACGTCGTATGTGTAATGTTTAAAGCGACTTTAAGGCAACGCTGCTCTGCAGCAAGTGTGCAACGAGGCGTTGCTGTCAGCTCATTACCACTGAGTTATGCTTTCAATTAGTTGTAATACATTGCCATGCGGCATGACGGCCAAGCGGGTGGCAACCCTGGCCTTTTGCATTGCCTCGTGCCTCGTTGTCTGCTTTATTGCAAGGACACATGAACTGCTGCTGTTTCTGTAATTGTGTTTGTGTGTTTGTGTGTGTTTTCGCCTGGATGCCCCCTTTTTCTCATCAAAGCGTTTGATACGCATCGTTGGCCTGTCTTTTAATTAATATGCTAAGCCACTAACTGGAAACCACTGTCATTAACACAGCCAACACACAAAATGCAATCGGGAGATGGGGCACCAACGATTTCATTGCAATTGGTGCCAAAAATGCTGGCACCGCTCGCCAGTTTGTGGGTGCCGCATGCCTTTGTGGTATCCTTCAAGCTGGAAACAGATGAGAATCTATTGATTGTCAAGGCACGCGACAGCCTCAACAAATACAAGCATAAGGTAAGTGTACTTCCAACTGCTGGCAATCAAAGCTGAAAAGCTAATGCCACTTTCACCTTTTTTGTTTCCTCGTTAGCTGGTTATTGCCAACGTGCTGCAGACACGCAAACATCGTGTTGTGTTTGTAACGCCAACAGATTCCTATGAGCTGCATTTGACTCGCGAACAGGCGCTGCAGGGCCTGGAGATAGAAGAGCCCATTGTTGCCGATGTGGTAAGTGTCTGGTTTGGCTATAAAAACCCCAAGAACACAATACTGAATTCTTTATACTTGCAGGTGCAGAAACATGGCGACTTCATCGTTAGTGCCGAACAGCGTCAATGACCAATGTCGATGCGCCGCCGACAGCAGCAGCAACAACAACAGCAGCTACAGTATCGTCAACCTACAGGTACTGGTATCGGCATCGGCAGCAGTAGCAGCAATAGCAGTAACAACGAGGAAACCGCCGCAGCAACGGACTATCGCGTGACCAGTTCACATTATTGTCGCGTCCTAAATCCGGGCACGCCAAATTTTGGCCGCAAATATTGAGCAGGTTATAGCCGCCAAGTCCATTTGCATATTTTGTACCTATAAGTTGTAGTTATCTTTATATACTATTTATGGTTAATATCGGTATCTATTTATGGTCACGCCCCGGTTGGACAGACGCACCATAATTGATGATGATGATGATGATGGTTGAGAGAGCATGTTCTGTAGTACTTCAATATTTTTGTTTTTTTCCTTTTTTGTTGGTTTTGTTATTGTTATTATTAATGTATTTTGTTTACTGTTATTAGCTGTTTTCTTTGAAAAATGATGTCACCTCTTATTACAGTATATAGTATAGCTGTCTATGACGACTATAACTCACATTTTCATTTTTGTAGCACTATTGCAAGGGTATAAGGGTATTTAATCTTCGGCATGCTGAAGATAAACTGTTATATCTATTACTTCTTTATTCTTTCTTTGTTGATGTTGTTCATTTGGAGGCACCACGTTGATATTATTAAGCATACGCACGGTGTTACACACCGCTTAATCTGAGATCATCAACAATCAATTTTGCTTATGCTCATGGTAGTATTCCTGTGCGGCTTGTGGCGCCAAGGTTTCGCGTGAGCACCCACCTACGCGTTGGACACACAAACAACACACAGGCAACACTTACACCCACAAACACATACACACATGAATATACACATTGAAGGGTTTTCATGAAATTGCAATTTGCGAGCTGGCCCTGGTGGCTGTCGGTTGCAGGCATTGCGACAATTGATTTACAAGCCGTGCATAGCAATATCCACAGCAACAACGAGCACCACAACAACAACAATGAAGCCCTTACCTTATGTCCTTGGCTGTGTTGAAATTTATGGCGGCGTATACTTAATGCCTTGACGCTTGTCTGGCTCCAAGCAGGTCAAGTGGCGTCTAAAGGTCAGTTTTGAATACAGTGCAACACAAGCTAAAGTTCCGACAGCTGCCACTGGCAAATTAAAATTTAATTGTCTAAAAAAAGACAAGAAATGAAAAACAACCGAACGGCCAGCTAGAAAAACTAGTTAACGCAGTGCCCGCAAAACCAAGGACCACAACATGAAATACTCATCGTTTGTATTTGGTACAAAGCAGGAACCGCTATAGACGGCAGACATCAGTAAGGGGCAATAGTTGCCCCTTAGGTCTTGGGGAAACACTTTTCTGTTTTGGTTTTTTTTTTGGCACATGTTTATTGCATGTTCTGGTGCCGCCGTCTTTTATCTACGGCTTTGCCGCCTAATCTACCTGCCTTAACTGTTCCCTGGTTGTGGCGTGTGCGGCTTCGGGTCCAAAGCCGACAACACTTCCGGCCACATTTTCAGTTTTTGTTTCAGCCTCAAACTAGGCAATGTTTTTTGTGTTCTTTTTGGTGCGCTCGCTTGGCAGCTGTGGCATAATGTTTAACAACTTTTTCTTCGCTTTAATGCCTCCAAACGCGCTT
Source organism: Scaptomyza caliginosa (assembly GCA_035044725.1). Lineage (NCBI taxonomy): Eukaryota > Metazoa > Arthropoda > Insecta > Diptera > Drosophilidae > Scaptomyza > Scaptomyza caliginosa. The sequence continues at coordinate 86,988 of JAWNNR010000215.1, read as the reverse complement.
GTGTGTGTGTATGTGTGCGTATGTATACATTAAATTAGATTTTATTACGTTCACACATACAGCTTACAAATACGCAAGTGTTTGAGTGTATATGCCTATAACAGAAGTGCATTAGGTATATGTGTTCATAAAATATGTTTCAAGCAAGTTAAAGCTAACAAGGTGGAAAATTTGCATACACAAGCAAAATATTTCCGGTTACATAACTACGTTAATCATTTTTACCAGGAATTTGGTAAATACCTTTCCCAATGCTGGTACACAAATTGGCTTCGTTTTGTAAAGATTTATTTATTTATAAGACATATATTTATCCTTTCGACTGCGTTTATGTAAAGGCACATAGTAAGAAACAATTTTGTTGTAAATATGCATGGCATGCTGCTTAAAGGTTATTAGCTGTTGTCGCTTTCTCTACAGACTCTCTGGATTGTGCTCTGTTTTTATTGCAGCACATAAACGCACCTACATCCAATCAAACACACACATATACACAGGCAAACAGTCACATATCAAACGATAGCAATTTCAGAAGGCTCTTGAGTGTGTATTTCTGCCATATTTGCGCCCGTGCCACGCCCTCAACAAACATACCATGCAGCATGCCGCCAACGTATATACATATATGTTGCCGTGGGCTTGTATTTGCCCCCGCATATCGATTGCGCATTTAAAATACTTGTAAACATAAAAACTCTGCTCTCAAGCTAAATGGTGTATAATAAAATATGCATTTGAACATTTGTGCAAACTAGCCAGGCATTCAAAATCATCTAATAACTTTTCAAGGAGCTTAAAGGCCTTGTTTTGATTATATTTTGAATAATTTAATAGCATATACATATGTATGCATGTATTGTTGTGTCTAAGTTATTAAGAACTTTTCATATCCTTTTAAACGGGACTGAATTATATTTTCTATGTATTGACCATTTGTAAGCTTTTTAATCTAACTGTAATTTTTTTAAATAATGTTTTGAGAAATTTCATTGCATGTCCCATTTAAAAAACATTTTAAAAGTAACAACTTAATAGTTTAAATAATCTATGAAAAATAAGCAAAATTCAAACGATTAACAATATATATTTAAAACAAAAACTAAGAAAAAAAAAACTATTCTTAAATGAAAATATTAAACACAATCCTAAATAATCAGAGCTATAAAATATTTTATCCAATTTACCACTAGAAAACAAGAAAAAACGAACCAATCCTTCAATGTTTTAAAAATCTAGGCAATCGGACCAAAAAATACAAATCAGATAAAAAACGAAATAGAATTTGAAATATACATATATCAAAAGTAAATTATTTTACATTCGATTGATAACAACATATACATACAATGATAAAAAATAAACAAATATTATATATGTATACATATATTTAACTAAATACATATTTGGATGTACGATATGTATAAGTATTTATTGGTTTAATCTTAAGTATATTTATATACTATACAAAAATATACATATTGCCACTATTTAGCCTACGCAACTCAAAAATTATTTATAAAATGGTTAAACAAATCGAAATATAAAATCAAAATTAAATAAATATACAGCAATCTATTTATTGTTGAAATTGGCCAAAATCTATTTAAAAATATATTAAAAATGTTACCTAACCAATCTATTGTAATGCATATTATTTGTAAAAATAATAATGCATCGAACCCCAACCAAACCAAACCAAACAAAAATCCAGAGCTGTCTATTTATAAATAAAAAACTGTTGTAAAACGTTACATCTACTTACATATACATATAAACTGAATGTCTATAGTCAACATTATGTGAATATAAAAACGTACATATATATTATATACATATGAACATACATACGCTCTTGTGTATAGTTAAAATGTGTATGTACTAAACTGATGAAATAATAGCTTTAAATGTTTAAAATTCAACTTTGTGTTCTTATTCGATGGGTCATTTTGGGAATGGGAATTAATAAATACTTGAATTCAGATCTTTATCAATATGCTTTAGCTAAAGTTTATTTTCGAAAAGAAAGTTTCATAAAATAAACCAACTCACTGCGAAATACCGATGAATGATTTAAGCTCTATAATCGATTAGCAAACATCTATTGCTTTTCAAAATATTTAAAAACACTCAAAACCCTTTTTTTGATTCTGAATTGAATACATTAATGATGAAAACTTTACGATCAATAGTTAATTTGTCTGCTTACGAATAAAACTTAATGTACTCTTAACAAGTTTCATTTTTAAAATCTAGGGTATAATTGATATTTATGAGTGTGTCAATAAGTATAGCTTGTTTATTCGTTTTCTTTACACTGAGCTCGTTTTGCAGTTTTTTTTCTTATCAGTCAATAAACACAATGTATACATATTTCCCAGAAAAGTTAGTAATGTCAATTTTGGTTGGCATTGCTCTTTTCCACAGTCAGATGATATGTTGCATTTTAAATGGGATCGACGAGTTTGATATGTTCAAGATTGAGCAAGATTTTCACTGTCTGTTTTTGGATTACGATTTTAAGTCAAGCATGAACTGCAGCTTTGTCCAACCGAAAGAGAACGATGCCAACTACAGTGTCAACTACTATCTGTGACTCTGTTCTGTTGAAGTGACCTGTCAATTCCCGGAGCAGTTTTCCAATCGCTGCCGGATGCAGTGTATCTTGAGTGCGGGACAGTTTAGTAAGTTTAGTGCACAGTATAACTTTACACTGCGCATTGAGCAAGATTTCAGCAGCCGCACAAAAAAGATTCGCGTTAAGAGGTCAGAGTGCATGGTGCTGGAACAGCCTGGCATTAAAGCAGTTGTGCTCAACTCAACCAGCAACTCAATATGCCTTCAATGGGCAAATAAAAGGAGGGACAACCACAACTACGATATAACATGGGAGCTTCAGCTGCAGCCCAATGCCAGTGTGTTATGGAATCCACCTTACTATGCCAAAATTAGGGATTATGAGTACCAAATGAAACTACGCCGTCGTATCAATGTAACCAGTGCTCACTGGAGCAATTATTTTCACTACACTTTTCGAACGATGCCAGGAGTTAAGCTGGTGTCAGCATCCGTTTCAACTAAATTAACACTTTCATGTTTTTTATTTGCTATATCTATTTTAATAAGATTTACAATTTAAAGGCGCATATAAATTGATCAGTTTTCATAACCAACTTTAGCAGCAAGCTCACGTTAATCAGTAGTTGATACGTCTACAATGAAACTTTGTATGCTACTGAAGCCAAAGCTAATTTGAATAGTTATTAAAATGATAACTTGATTTGATTCTGGCATGCATTGCTTGATTATGTGTAGCGTATATACATTAAAATGCAAAACAACTGATAAACCATTAACCCGGAATGGTGTTTTTAATTTATATGTAGTTTAGCTCAACTCTGACGTCACAAAAGACAATACTATAATATTCAAATACAGCTAAATGTATACGTAATATGTAGTTTCAGAAGTTAATTTACTTATTTTAGTATTGTTTGCGATAAATTTTTGACAGCACAACAAACGGATTGAAACATTTGTCCAAATATGTATATAAAATATTGCACAAGTATTTAATCAGATAGTATTAATTTAATGATTGACTTGATTGTTTGTCGCTTCAAAAATGAAATTAAAAAAAAAAAATCACTCAGAAAATTTTCAATTTGTTTTTAATTTTCAAAAATTGTCTTTGGTGTTTATATTTCCACGGACAGATGAAACTTGTTTCTTAAGTAACTATTATCTTAACGGATAACTTTACTGTACGTTGTATCGTTAAAAGGATACGAACCAAGCGTATCATTGAAAATGTAATCACGAGTGTAAATACTTATATAAAAAAATATGTAAAATTTTTATAAACAGCCATCATTTAATATGTTAAAACTAGTTTAATTTGGTATATCTGTAAATTTAAACTTGAGTGGAATATTTGGTTTGTTGATAAGCACTGAGCGGAATGCATTCTCTGTAGAATAGTTAAACTCGACCTTAAAGTTTCGAATAATCCGAGCAATGCCCAGTTCTATTTCCATATCCACAATGCGTTTACCAACGCACATACGAGGTCCAAAACCAAAGGGCAAAAACACAAAAGGGTTTGTGGTTTTGAGAGGATTCTCTGGACATTTGCCTCCAGCGCCAGCCTCATTTCGAATCCAGCGTTCTGGTAAAAACTCCGAGGCTCGTGGAAAGTATTCCTCACTGGTAAGGGACTTGAGAGGACACATGAAGACAAACGTACCAGCCGGAACCTGATAGCCACTGAGAACACAATCTCGGTTGGTGGTCCGTGCATGGCCAACAACAAGAGGCATAAGGCGCTGAGATTCCTTGAGGCATGCCCGTAAATAAGGCACATTCTTCATGGACTCCTCTGTGAACTCCGAATCCTTTTCGGGCAGCACGCGCATCACCTCGTTTCGTAATTTCTCTTGTTTGTCTGGGTTTTTCGCCAGGGCCAACAGTAACGCTGAAAATGTGGTTGAAGTCTAACATAAAATTGAAATTTGTTAATCAATATAAGCTCGGTTTTTATTATATATTTTACCGTGTCGACACCGGCCATCAGCATGTCCATAGCCATTACAATGCCCACTTTTTGGTCTATCTTTAGCAGCTTCTCAAGAACACTCTGCTCTTTTTCAGGTCGAACTATGCCTTGCTTTTCTTCCATTTGGAAGCGTTCCAGAGCCTCATTAACATACGCCAAAGTTACTTTTTGTATATTGTCGTAGGCATTTAACAGTTTCTTCAACATTGGTGTTTGAATGTAGCGCCAAAGTGAGGGCTGCATTTTCAAAACGGCTGCATACGTAAAGAAATCGTCCAAACTCTTGAATAGCAATTTAGCGTTCTCATCTCTGTGGGTCGTTTTTAAAAGACCCAGCTGCTTGTCCAAAGCAACCACGGAAACCGACTCCAATGTCCAGCTGTTAACATAGTCGATAAAATTATCCGGCACCTCAAGCGAGGTAGGATCTCTTATGTCTTTGATACTAAATATAAATTCTTCTTGTTAACGTTAGTTTAAGATATGGGGTGTTTGCTTACCGTTCCATAAACTCCATGTTTACTTGTGACATTTTTTTGTAATAGAGTCGAACATTCTTAGGTTGCATTAAAACAGGATTTACAACTCTACGAAAGTCTCCCCAGGTCTTGCCTTGGGTCGAAATAAGACCCTCAACACCTTGAAAGAAATCCCTGCGATATTCCTCGCGGTGATATTTCATAGTATCGTTACCAGGTCGATGGGGCCAAATACCTTCATTTCGAAACACTACCTCAAAGTCCTTAATGTTGTGAGTTGTCAACATAGGCTCACTACCAAAAATAGATGGCATTCGATATATGTCACCGTAATCCTTGCGCATTGCTAACACGATTTTCGAGAAGTCCCGATTCTTATACTTTCCACCGGGAAATGCCAAATTAAAAGTTAACACCACGGGATTTGTGTATGGAATATCCCCAAACTGACGTGCTTTTTGCCACTCGACATCGTTTCTAGCTGCAGTTGATTCCTTAACTGCGGCTGCAGTGCTTTGATAGCGCTAAAATAGAAAGTGATAAGAAATAATTTAATGTTTTGTCAAACTTACCTGTTGAACACTCTTACTTATCGCATTGGGCGCTTGAACAATAGCTAGACAATTGCGTATTTTAAACATTTTGCACAATGCGTACGTTCTTCACTCGCTTAATTCCAAAATAAAACTAACTATTTGTTGTGATCAATTAGAGAAATGTCCAAAGACCAAAAGCTTATTTTGTTTGTTTGCACTCTGCGGGAGAGCGGCTATTGAAAGCTTTTAGAGAGAACCGAGCATTTAAAAAAGGTTCAAACAACACTAACAAAAGCGAGAAAAAATTTTTTAATGTTTAGTTTTATTTACATATATTAGTTGCTTGTGTTTATCATTAAAAATAATATTGTTTGAGCAATTTTAATTATTATATTTGTCTAAAAAAATGTAAGCAAAATGAATTTAATTATGTAAATAAAAACGGATTGTTAAAAACATTTATACTTTCACTAATACTTGAATAATTTTTTAATTAATAAAATAATACATTAAGCGTTCCTTACAAAAATATTTATTGGTCTGAATATGAGTGCTGCTTGGCCAAAGAAATTTATGTGTAATCTAAAGATATACTGAATTGTGATTAAAAACTAAAGCTGAAACTCCGGGATGAAAATAATTTTTTTAATTACGATTATCTTAATATAATATCATAAAAGGATTTATTATTTATACATATATACATTTTAAATTTTTTGTGCCTAATGACAGTCATTGATTAAATTGATAACAAATATTTTTAATTTGGCAAATCTGTAAACTTGAATTTGAGTGGAATATTTGGTTTGTTGATAAGCACTGAGCGGAATGCATTTTCTGTAGAATAGTTAAACTCGACCTTAAAATTTCGAATAATCCGAGCAATGCCCAGTTCTATTTCCATATCCACAATGCGTTTGCCAACGCACATACGAGGTCCAAAACCAAAGGGCAAAAACACAAAAGGGTTTGTGGTTTTGAGAGGATTCGCTGGACATTTGCCTCCAGCGCCAGCCTCATTTCGAATCCAGCGTTCTGGTAAAAACTCCGAGGCTCGTGGAAAGTATTCCTCACTGGTAAGGGACTTGAGAGGACACATGAAGACAAACGTACCAGCCGGAACCTGATAGCCACTGAGAACACAATCTCGGTTGGTGGTCCGTGCATGGCCAACAACAAGAGGCATAAGGCGCTGAGATTCCTTGAGGCATGCCCGTAAATAAGGCACATTCTTCATGGACTCCTCTTTGAACTCGGAATCCTTTTCGGGCAGCACGCGCATCACCTCCTCCCGTAATAGTTCCTGCTTAGCGGGATTTTTCGCCAGGGCCAACATTAACGCCGAAAATGTGGTTGAAGTCTTAAAGTTAAAAACGAAATAAATTATTTTGATTTTTGCAATATTTGTATTTCAGATAATCGATTTTTTTGTACTTACTGTATTCACGCAAGCCATCAGCATGTCCATAGCCATCACAATGGCCAGTTTTTGTCTTTTTCAGTAGCTCCTCTAGCTCTGTTCACTCTCAGCTCGCTCTATGCCCTGCTTTTCTTTCGCTTGCAAGCGCTCCAGTGCCTCATTGACATGAGCCAAATTAACTTTTTGCATGTTGTCGTATGCATTCATCAGTTTTTTCATCATTGGTGTTTGAATGTAGCGCCATAGTGATGGCTGCACCTCTTAGATCCCCGCATATGTGAGGAATTCGTCCAAACTCTTAAAGAGTAACTTAGCGTTCTCATCTCTGCATGTTGTTTTAAGCAGACCCAGCTGCTTGTCCAATGCAACCACCGAGACCGACTCCAATGTCCAGCTGTTGATATACTCAATAAAGTTGTCCGGCACCTCAAGCGTGTTGGGATCTCTAATGTCTTTGATGCTAAAAAAAAGCAGATCCTTGTTTTGCCATAAATTCAAGATACATTAGCAGCACTTTGCTCACCGTTCCACAAATTCGCTGTTTACCTATGACATTTTTTATAGGAGAGTCGAACATTCTTAGGCTGCATAAGAACGGGATTTACAACGCTGCGAAAATCACCCCAGGTCTTACCTTGAGTAGGAATAAGTCCCTCTACACCCTGGAAAAAATCCCTACGATACTTCTCTCGATGATATCTCAATGTATCACTGCCCGGTCGATTAGGCCATATGCCTTCATTGCGATAGACAACCTCAAAGTCTTGTACATTGTATGTCGTCACCATAGCCTCGCTACCGAAAATTAATGGCATTCGATATATATCACCGTAATCCTTGCGCATTGCGAACACGAGTTTAGTTAAATCCAGATTCTTATACTTTCCACCAGGAAAAGCCATATTAAACGTTAGCAAAAAAGGATTGGCATATGGAATATCCTTATATGGACGTGCCTGTTGCCACTCAATTTAATTACTTAACTGCGGCTGCAGTGCTTTGATAGCGCTAAAATAGAAAGTGATAAGAAATAATTTAATGTTTTTGTCAAGGCAATTGCGTATTGTAAACATTTTTCACAATTTGTTCGCTAGATTCCAAAATAATACTAACTATTTACAATGATCAGTTAACAAAGTTTCCCAAGCCATAAAGCTTTTGTATGTGTTCGCACCATGCCAGAGAACGGAGCGAAAATATAAAAATATTTGAAAGCTTTCAGAGAGAATCGCACACAAAAAATAATAAACAAAAGACGTAAACAAGCAAATTAATTTTGAGCTTATATTTTGGTTCGTACGTATATATATGTATATATTTGTTTTTTGCTTGTGTTAGTCATTAAAGAATTTTTGTTATTTTTTTTTTTTTGCTTCGATATTATTAATATGTTAACAACATGATGTTTGAAGCGTTGCTCATTATAGCATTATTTTAACTATGTTATATATTGCAAACACACGATACTTAAGTTACTAAATTAATGTATCAAAAATAGTAGTTTACTAAACCTTTCTTCTTCAGTAAACAGTTGTTCTTCAGTAATCTTTAGACGTACAAAGGTGTATTGCAAACATATTAAAGAGCTTCTAATGTGGGTGCTGTAAAGCCATACATAAATGTTGCTAGAATGTATGTGCACAGCATATGTTTTGTTAATAGCTTTTAATTTTTACCTGATTACTAAGCTTTCTGTAAAGTTTTCTTAATTTTTTGTCAACACAATAATTTATCTTTACAGCTTTATCAAATTTGGTACTATCATAGAGCTTTCTAAAGCTCTTCAGGGGTGATTGAACTTCACTCGGCAGTTCAGAGTTAGTAGTTCAAGGACAAGCTCCAAAATCAATATGACAATTCATATATACATGTTAAAATTCTTTATTAGGCCCATACATTTTTTTTCATTAATTGGCAATAATATTGTTGGTTTTAGTATTAACTATCAGTTGATCTTATATGCTCAATTTGCTACCCCCTCAAAGAAACATCCAAAATTGTATACGTTATTCGTAGAATCCTATCCTAATAATCATTGACTTTATATCATCAATTTTATATCATAGCATATTTATAAAACTACTTACAAGCATTCTGTATCTTATTTAAAGGGGAACAAGTTTACCGTATCTTTTATTATTCCAACTTTTGTAAATTTCAAAACAAATCTATACAACATTTTCATAACAATTTTAATAAAACGGCATATTTTGTGTTGTGGATAATTTTTAAATTTGTACAATTTATTTATCTAAATTGCTAGGAAACTGCGCCTGGAGTCAATGTCGCAAGTGTTGCGATAAACACCATTTTTGCGATTGCTCATTTGTCTAAAGCGACGCATTGCTTCATGTATTTCCTGCACACTTATAGACTTAACAACCTCCATGCCACGGCCCTGTGTGACTTCAGGGCACACATGCATCATGGCAGGACTGCCGCCAGCTGAAGTGACACGGCTGTATGGTTCGGTGACGCGATTTTCTGAGTTTAGACGTGACAGGATTGAGTAGTCCACAATTGCCGCAATTGTCTCGTGTGCCAGATAAGCCAAAATGTTCATTGTTGGTGTCGGAATACGCAAGTCAGCTGGCAAGTCCAGAAAGCGTCTAAACTTGTTTTTTATTTTCTCGCCGTGTCGGCAGTAGAATGAAGTCTTTCGTGCTTCGTTAAACTCCAAATACTGCTGACCCGTAAGTATTTGGGAAATGCGATCGGCACGAAACAAGCGTCGCAAGCGATCCTCATCGTGTAGCTCATGCATTTCAATGGGCAGCTCTTCATCCTCTTCTGTCTTCTCCAGATCATCCATAAAGTCCTGCGGTCGACCCGTGCGTATACTTAGAAAACGTTTTAATATGCGCATGTCTTTTAAGTGTTTTCGCATACGAGCTATTTTCACAGGATGATTTCGCATCAGAAATTCAAAGTCAGTTTGCGATGGACAGGGATTCTGTTTGCGGCGCATGGCTACTAGGGAAGCTTCATTAAAAATACCGCGTAGCTGCTGCTGTAGTATTTGCTCAACCAATTTCACGCTAGCAGTGCGCGGCTGATCACTATCTCCAAAGCTACGCATTATATCTGCAATCTCTGTGAGCAACGAAACGGGAGCATCATCCGCAATCTGAATGGTAGCCATTTGGTTTGGAGCAGCAGTTGCAGCTGCCTGCATCTGTTGGTGCTGCTGTTGTGGCACATTGCCGCCCTGCACAAGTATTACCTGACGATGGACGTGGACAGGTTTGTTGTCTTCCAGATTCTGTAGTTGCGGGGTGCTGGGCGCTGATGGCGTTGCCATAACAGGTGAGGCAACGCCGGCTACATCACTAGCTGCAACTGAAACCGAGTTTTGGCGCATTACGCGCTTTGCTTGATAGTTCATAATTTAACGCAGTTGACACAAGCAATCTTTTGACGAAGTTCCTTTTGATACAAATGCTTGTATGTAAACAACTGGGGTAGATGAACAGTGGTTCACAAATTAGCAGCATAAGGCTAACTACAATGAACTGGGTAGAATGAACTATTAAAATGTTAACTGGGAAGACATTACAGTTGCGAATTGAAAAATATTAGTGTGAATAATAAATTATAAGTATAAAAATTATTAATAAGAAATATATTACAGATCTTTAATGCACGTAATGTTTTTAGAAACAATTATGTAGTTATTAAATAGTTTAAATATTAAAAACATCAGGTATTGACTAATTTTTTGGAGGCTTAAAAATATCATAAAATTATATATATCAAAACCATATCAAATTATCAAACCACATCAAAATCAAATTAAATAAACAAGAAAGTGTCATTCTGCTAGCATAGCAAATTTAAATTACTACTCTTTCACTGAACTTAAATGTCCAACACTAAATTGATTTAGTTCAGTAGCTGCTCATCGAAACGTCTGCCTATCGGTCATCATTAATGTTTACGCTATAATCGATACTCGGGTACCACCATTTTTGTTTGGACAATGGAGAATTATCACTACAAATAATTAATAAATATAGTAATAATAGAATACAATAAACTGCCGCAAAAATGTTCAATGGCATGGTAAAAACCATTCGTGATAGCATTGTTGGCACCTATCCATCCTGTCATGTAAATTCACGTCTGGAGGAGCGTCGTGCCAAGCAAAGGGCAATGCGACAGGAACGTAGGCGAAAACCAGACAAACCAGACGATTTTGTTACCTACGAGGACTCTGGTAGTGACGAGGAATCGCCCCAACAGCAGGACGAGGTTCTAAACACATCTTATAATCTGTGCGACTATCTGCGGAGCAGGGAAAATTCGCTACGCGACGTAGGCATTTGAGATAATTGTCTTGTTTAAATTAACCTAATGAGTTCTTTATTTTGCAGCGTCGTAACGTTAACGCAGAGTACACCAGTCGCTATGTACTCACCCACGACATGCTGCGCGAGACGCAAATCAGTTTAGGGTACATTAACAAGGTATTTTGTTCGAAATGGCTAAGCAACCGACAGGTGGTGTTCGGCACCAAGTGCAATAAGCTGCTCGTCTACGATGTTAATATGCGTCGTGTCGATGCCATACCCACGCTCTCCAACAATCGTGCCAATCATCCGGAGATCCAGGGAGGCCTGCATGCAATCGAACTGTCGCCCAGCCGCTCATTTCTTGCTACGGGCGCTCGAAACTCATCCGATATTGCCGTCTATCGGCTGCCCACACTTGACCCTGTCTGTGTGGGTGAGAATGGACATCGGGACTTGATTATGGGAATGTGCTGGCTTGACGATCAGTTTCTTGTTTCCGGCTCTAAGGATTCTCGCATGGCCCTGTGGCGCATCAATGAAGATCACATGGACTTTCCCGACGGCGGTGAAGAGTCATGTCCCACTTTTGCTACCATACATCCACTAAGTGTCAAGGAAGTTCGCACTGCACAGCGCGTAAGCCATACTGTTTCATATAAACACGACTACGAATTGATTTTTTTTTTTATTTTCAGATACGTTCGCTGTGCTTTAACAAAGAGTTTAAGGAAATCGCAGCGCTTTCCCTTAACGGTTATATACACATTTTCAATGCAGAAACATTCAAGCAAACTTTATCCCGTAAACTGCCAAACTGCCAGGACAATGTAAGCATTGCGTATCATAGCGATGGCCTCTACGCGGTTGGCTGTCGCTCCTATACCATTCTATTGGATGCGCGCACTCTGCAAACAATCAAGAAGATCACATCCCGTTATAGTGGCTGTGGGATTCGCGCCACATCTTTTGAGGGAAATCTTCTAACAGTGGGCACTGGTCTGGGCATGTTGCTTTTCTATGATATACGGGCTGGCAAATATTTGGAAAGTAGCGTAAATGCATCGCGCACAGTGGCTCTTAAATGCAGCAAGGGAATTGTGGTATGTGATGTACACCTTAATAGCATAATCTTGAGTTTAACTTAAACTTTTTTTACAGTATCCGGAAGATGAAATGGATGGCTTCCAGCAGGTCAAATATGTGCCTGCTATTTACACTCACTGCTATGACAGCACACGAATGCGTCTGTTTGCGGCGGGTGGGCCGCTGCCTGCCACACTAGTTGGCAACTATGCGGGAGTTTGGCAATAGTTCCACACGGCTGTCACAAAACTGACAAGTACGCGTATTAAGGCAATAGTTGAGTTTAGTTTTTGATTTTTTTATGGCTTGTCGCCGTTGTGGCTGCGATGTGCAAAATGTGATTTTTGATTTCTCTACTGATTTTAACTAACTTCATTTACATATAAGTTAACATATATAAGTTGTATGCTTTATGTATTTGTTTTATACACTTATAGGTGTAAACGTATCCATAACTTTAGCCAATTACAGCTCGTATTTATACAGTCTATAGATTATACATAAAATATACCTAATTAATTTGTTTAAGTTTATACATATACAAACAAAATAAGAAAGCATTGATTTTATAGTCTGATCTTTATGGTAATAGAATTTGAAATTAAACTATCTACAAATGCAATTTGCATAACAAAATATCGTTAAACTCGTTGTTATGACAAAGTCTTCTCGGTCGGTTGCAGAAGTATTGACTCTACATATATTTAACATATTAATATTGATAATAGAATGCTGTATAGGGCGCTCTATTCATTTAGTATATGTTTAATGGACAACACATCAGGAGCTCAACAGATTATTAAAAAAAAAAAAATACATACATAAATACAGTTTTGGGTACAAGAGCCATACTGGCCCTTAAGGGGTAATCTTTCATCTCCCTTGTATAGTTTTTTCAATACCAATTTAAACTAATGGTTGAAGGACAAATTAGTTTGTGTTGTTGTTTGACGTGCTGCTTCCACCACTCCAAGCGCTCAGAAAGCCTGTCCAACTACGATTGTTGCCATCATTGGAAACTAAATAATAAACAAGTTTTAAAACACAAATTAAAAGACAAAATAGTTCGAGTTACCCTTCTGTCCTTTAGCCACACAATTAAGCATTTCCACCTCGTTGCGACTCAAACGTAGAATTGTATTTAGTACCGGCACCAGTCGTTGTCGCTCGTCCGAATTGGACAATGTGATAAACTAAAATGTAAAATGAAAATACTTTTAATTTAATAACCCAATTTAAACAGTTTGGGATCAACCTATGTCATGGGTTTTCTTTGTGCAAACGTGCTTACCTTAATGAATACGTTTTTCAAATATTCGGAATTGTGCATGTGCTGTTCCCGTTCCTCGGAACGTTCCTGGCGACGCAGTTCCTCTTTGAGCATATCGTTCATTTGTGTTAGCTTAGCCAGATCCTGCTCATTCTCAGCTAACAGGGCGGTCAGATGACGGACACGACTCTCCTGTTTATTCAGGCGCTCCTTGGTGGCTAGCAACGCTGCATGAGTTTCGCCACGCACATCTAGCTCCATATCGTCGTCCTGCATGCTGACGCTACGACCAAAGTGGGATATTGTTGTCACCGTATCGCTATTAATGGCATTCATCGATGTATTTAGTAGCTCATCGAGCGGCATAAAATCGTGTGAACGACGTGACGCAGTTGAAATTTTACGCTGTGCTGCCAGCTGAGCAAGCGATTCACTGCCGCCATCGTGATCCAAAAGGTAATCAATTTTGCTTTGCTCCGCACTTGTGGAATCAACAACAGCCGTTGCAGTGGGCGCGGCTAGCGCTTGGACTGTCTTAGTATTGGCTACCTTTTCGAGCTGATCAATCTGCTGCTGCAACTGTGACACACGCATTTGGTGCACGTCATCCATTTGCTCAATTTGCTGTCGATGCTGCTGCAGTTGCTGCTGCTGCTGCTGTAGCTGTCGCTGATTGTCCATGGTCAATATTTCATTTTGGTCACGCAATTCATCCATCATCGCCAACACTTCCTGACTGCGTCGCATCATTTTTGTATTTTCCAACTGCAAGCCATCTAACTGAGCTTCCAGTTCAGCGATCCGCATTGCGCTTTCTTCGTTGCTAGCACGCAATTGCTTCTCTGTGGCACGCATCGTCGCTAATTCTGCTTCAAGATCCTGTTCCTTGTCTGTATCGCGATTCTGATGCTTTCGCAGCACCGCCTGTGCCTTCAACTTGTAGTCGGAGTACTCCCCCTGCAGCTGTTCGATAGCGCGTTCAGCAGTACGTAAAGCCGTTTCCAGTTGGTTTGAGGCATCCTTTTGCAATTCTAGCTGTTGTGTGCTGTTGGTTAACAGCTCCTGAGAGTACTTGAGCTTTGTCTCGTATTTCTGTGTGCTTTCCGCTAGTTGGAGACGCATTTGCTCCACTTGTAGCTTATGCTGTTCCACGCTTTGCTCCAGTTCTTTCCTACCAATAAGTGCCTCTTGCTTGCCATGAACAGCGTCTTTGACTTGGGCCTGCATGCGATCAATTTGCTGCTTAAGCTGCTTGTTATGAGCTGCCTCGCCGTTCTGCGCTTCCTCCAAAATGCTTATCTCCCTACGTAACTGGAAAATTGTATTCTCCTTGCTGGCAAGAGTTTCATTAAGTGCTTCCAGATCTGCAGTCTTGGCTAGCAGTTTGGCGCTTACTTCGTTAAGTGATTTTTCTGCTGCCTCAATTTCTAGATTCAATACATTTGAACTCTTTGACTTGTCTTTTGACTTTAGTTTTTGGTTTTCAGCACGCGCTGCATTTAGGTCTTGCTGTAACTGCGTCTGCGCCATTTTAATGGCCTCAACTTCGGCCTCCAGTTTGGCTGCTCCAATCTGTTCCATGCTTTTTATTTGCTGTGTTTGCTCCTGTAGCTTCTTTTTCAGTTTGGCAGCTAGAGCACGCAGCTTATTATATTTTTCTTCGTAGCCCTCGTCCAGTTCCCGCAAACGACTTAGTTCCTCGGCACGTGAAATCGTAGAAGTGGAAAGCACATCGCTCTGTGCATCACCATTTAAGTGCTCATGTTGCTCTAGCTCATTAACTCTGCACTGCAGCTGCTCTAACTTCTTTGACTTTTCCGTCAGACTTTCTGTTATTGTCTGTAGTTCGTTGTGACTCTTGTCATGTTGTTCCTGCATGCGGGAAATGACATCGCCACGTGCTTTTAACGCCTCATTCAGTTCTCGCATCTCGGCCAGCAGTTCGGTATGCTCGTGCTCCTTAAGCTGATAGCGCGATTGCAGATCTTCATGATGCTGCCGCAACTCTACAATGTTGGCCTCAAGTTCCGCTTGCTCTCGTTCACGTTGCTGTTTCATCAATTGCAGTGAAATCTCCTGCTCACTTCGCTCCTCGTGCAGTAATTTAGCCAGGTGTTGCATCTGAGTAAGTTTGGCATTAAAATGGGCAACATTTAAAGTGGTATAATGCTGGTCATTTTGATGGACAGATTGTTGATCCTTGACGGTATTCGTCAGCTGCTCTACAGTATTTAACTTCTCCAGCACATAATCAATATCTAGTGTGCTCTTTGGATGGTGTTGCTGCTGCTGTTCCTTTATTAACTTGGTCAAACGCTCCAACTCGTAGACTTTGTGCAGCAGTCGCTGGTTATGACTTAAATCTTGGTTATTATTTTTTGAGGCCTCCAGCTGTTCCTTAAGATGCACATTTTCTTCTTGCAAAGCTGTCATTTTGGCACATAATAGCTGGGATGCTTTGACAATCTCTTGCTGCCACTTGGATACGGAAGCAGCGTATTCATGCTGCGTCTCAAGCAGCACACACTTGCATTCCTTTAGGTTCTTCAGCTTGCGATGCACATCGATAAAACGATCTTTAAGTGCATTAAATTTTTTCCGCTGCTCCGAGTTCAGTTGCTTGACCGCATCATATTTTTGCTGCAGTTCAGCAAGTTCAGCGACTCGCAATTTTGTCTCATTTGCTGCACTCTCGACTTGTTGCCTAAGCACGTCATTTTGCGATTCGGTCTCCTTGATTTTGGCAATGTCCACCTCGAGGAGTTCGAGATTCTTTCGCTGTTCGGCGCCCAGTGAATTAACCTGATGCATGGCCTGCTCCATGCGTTCGATATCTGCAAGCAGATCATCATTTTCATCGCTTAGACGTCCCAATTGACGTTTTAGGCTCTCGTTTTCAATTTCAAATTGTTCCAATCGATCAGCATCTTCTTTGGTTCTTCGCTGCATGCTAGTCAGCTGTTCCGTTAATATTAGATTTTTGTCAGTAAAATCCTGCAGCATCTCCTGCATTGCTGGTAAGCTGCTTTGTTTGGCCGCTGCCCTGGTCAATGCTTCCTTCAACTGGCGATTCTCCTCGGTGAGCTCTAAACAAACAAAACGGGGATATCTTTTGTGATATAATTTGAAATTATTTAAGTGCCCTTTTGGCTTACCGTCTTTGGCCAGTTTGGCTTTTTTGGCAATGCCAAGTAGGCCTTTGTATTTGGCGATGAGTTCATCTTTACTCAGAGCTTCGATTGGATTCTTCTGCACGCATACAGAAAAACACACATACGTAAACACAGATTTGAGACGTCATTGTTTTGCTTTCGTTGCCTGTTTTGTTGGTTCATGATATTGCAGCCATTTATTACATACCTGTGTGTCTCTTGTTGATGTATCCATCTTTAAATCTTTCTGTCTGCTGTTTTCAGCCTCATTAAACTAATTCATGTGCGAATTTAATCCGTTTTTCGATCCCTTCCGAAATTTGTGCCAAATAAAAGTTGAACAAGTTGTCGGATGGGTAAACTACCGATAAACGATGGTTTTTGTCGATGTCGCTATTAGGGATTGGCAAAATAAGCTGTTATTTCGAACGGTCATTTCGTAATATCAACTATTTCACAGTAAAAATAATAGTCTCAAAATAGGTATTGTTTTATTATAATTCGATATTTCTAAGAAATATTTAATTCAGATAATCAGTGCTCTCAGTTCTTTTAGCTTAGCAATGCAGTGAATATCAACATTTTGTGCAATATTTTTAAGCTACTCACCTTACTGTTTTGTCTTGGTATCTATTTTTTTTAAATCAGCTGACTCACTATCGATTAGAAAGAACATGAAATCAAAATCACGAATTGTCACTTCTGCTAAATTACTTTGTGTTTGATGTTTGTGCTCAACAAAAGAAGTAATAATAGGGGTTTGGTAATTTTTAATTTTCAAAATAAGAGCTCTTGAGATTATTGTTAATTGTAAAAATTATATTAATATCACACATAATAAATTTAAGATATATCACATACTAGCTCGCACTGTGTGCTATCGGCATTTGTCCATCTCTATCTATTTATATTTTGGTATTTTTTTTTTATAAGTATATTGTTAGTGGATTGGTTATTTTGGGTTGTTGTGGTTGGCAAGAAGCCTTAGGCCATATTAAACATGGATTTGAGCGATAACCAACTGGAGGATCAATCCTTTACGTACAAGCACGAACAGCTATTTAGCGAAAGTTTTCCATTGTTTAAGGAGATACGAAGACAAGGCAAACTTTGTGATGTCACACTAAAGGTCGGTTTGCAACCCACCTATCTTTGCATTATCATCATCTTGTGCTTGTTTCTAAATATAAAACCATATGTGTTCATGCAATTTGCAATCGTTACTTACAGGTTGAAGATCAGACATTCTCTGCACATCGCGTTGTGCTGGCCGCCACAGTACCATACTTTCATGCAATGTTCACAAACAACATGGCGGAAAGTCGAATCAAGGAAATCACCATGAAGGAGATTGAGCCTAGCGCTCTCGAGAGTCTTATTAATTATGTTTATACCGGGCAGGTTCGGATTGATAATCAGAACGTACAAAGCCTAATGGTCGGCGCCTCATTTCTACAGCTGTCGAATGTGCGTGATGCGTGTGCTTCTTTTCTGATCTCCCGATTCCATCCGCACAATGTGCTAGGCATTCGTACCTTTGGCGACTCAATGATTTGCCGCCAATTGACAGATGCCGCTGATAAGTATATTGATCAAAACTTTGCCAAGGTATCCCAGTCGGAGGAGTTCCTAACTCTCGACTGTGAACAGCTACTAGAACTGATGCGACGCGATGAGCTTAATGTACCTAACGAGGAGGTGATATTTGAGGCTTGCATGCGTTGGGTTAAATACGTAGAAGAAAAGCGCTCATCACTATTTCCTCAAGTGCTGGCTATTGTGCGTTTGCCGCTCCTGTCACCACAATTTCTGGCAGATCGTGTGGCACGCGAGGAGCTAATACGCTCATCTCACCAGTGCCGTGATTTGCTTGATGAGGCCAAAGACTTTCATTTAATGCCCGAGCGCCGCGGCTTGCTGCAAAGTTTTCGCACGCGTCAACGTTGTGGTGAATTGTGTATGGGCCAAATTTATGCAGTAGGTGGACTTGCCAGCACTGGCGAATCGGTTAGCACTGTGGAAATTTACGATCCAATTACCAAGCAATGGAAAATGGGTGAACAAATGTCAATGATGCGGTAAGTTTACGATAATCCACCCAATACAAATTGAATACACAATTTTTAACTTCCAGCTCCCGTGTGGGTGTAGCCGTTTTAGATGGCAAACTTTATGCATTTGGTGGTTTTAATGGAACCGAACGTCTTTCCACGGTAGAAGTCTATGATCCGCGCAAGAACAAATGGTCTCAGGGCTGTGCAATGTTGTGCAAACGCAGTGCTGTGGGCGTGGCTGCTGTAGATGATTGCATTTATGTTTGTGGCGGATACGATGGCGTAACCTCGCTCAATACAGTTGAGGTCTACTATCCCAAGACCAATACGTGGAAAACAGTATGTACTCATATATATTACGGTGGATACTTATCATATTATTTAAAATCAACCGTAGGTGGCTCAAATGATGAAGTATCGCTCAGCTGGAGGTGTTACGCAGCTGAATGGTTATGTGTATGCGTTGGGTGGCCACGATGGTTTGTCCATATTCGATTCGGTGGAACGATATGATCAAAACGAAGATGTTTGGGTCAAGATGTCGCCAATGCTGAATCGACGCTGTCGCTTGGGCGTAGCCACACTCAATGGAAAGATTTATGTATGTGGTGGATATTGTGGTAATTCGTTTTTGCGTTCTGTAGAATGCTACGATCCGCTGACAGACACCTGGAAATTGGTCACGCCCATGAATTGTAAAAGATCGCGCGTCGCGCTGGCTGCCAATATGGGTAAGCTGTGGGCCATTGGAGGTTATGATGGCGAATCGAATCTGTCCACCGTGGAGGTGTACGATCCTGAGACGGACAAGTGGACGTTTATGCCACCAATGTGCGCGCACAGTGGCGGCGTGGGTGCCGGCGTTATACGCATTGAATAGCCTGCCAAGCCAAAAATATCTCGTAGTTATTTGAAAAGTTTATTTTATGCAATTGAATAATGTAGTCTTTATGCACATGTACTTATGTATGTGTCAATGTGCAAATAAGCTTTAGTGGCCCTTTGGCTGCGTCTCTAATTTATAAAATTGTTTATGCCTCCTCTTTTAGAATTGTTAAGTGTATTACATTCCAATTGTATGTATATGTTTGTTAGTTAATAACTTATATCTACCCACTTATACTCATTAAATTGTAAAAGTGTATGTCACTCCAAATTCTACAATGCAATTCAATATATATATGTATGTATGTATTAACATGGCTCTTGTCTACTAACTTAAATGTTGTCTTGTTGTTGGGTTGTAATCCAATTTTAACTACGTACAAATCTCATTTTTCTTATATTGTGTCTATCAATCCATTTTAGTGTTCCATATGTGTAACAAATTCGCTTTGTTTGTTTAACAATATATATATATATGTTGTATGTGAACAGCAAACATGAAAAACGAGCAAAAACTTTACAAACTGTTTCATTGAAAGTGGGTAACTTCACATGTATTGAAAACTTTATGTTTTTATAGTTAACTGTATCTTTTGCAAATACCTACTATTAACACTTTTAAATTTTACCGATTGTTAAAATTAAATGCCTTCCAATTTACAGTTTGCACTTAAAGTCTTTGTGCAACAATCTGACTAGAAATGCGTTTCTACACTTCTAAAAGCTATCATATAGCCCTCGTTTGTGTAGTTATACGTATATTTTGTGATTTTGTATCGCTTCTTTTTGATGTAATGCAATTTAAAATTGAATTTGTGCCACCTGCTGCTGCAGTTTCACATGTGTCGCATCCAACGAACAACAGGTGGCGCCACCTATGTAATTCGTGGGCGATTCGTTTTATCTGAGCGCAGTAAAATGTCATTTCCAACGGCCATAATTTAATTAATGGAATATATTCCATTTGTAGATAAATGTTGCCTTGCTTTATCAATTGCATGAAAGTGGGCTAAAGAATGGTTGTATTGTACTATTCCCAGAAAACAACAGTTTATCAATGGTGCTTTGATCACAGCAGTGTTATCAGCCGCATTGCCGCTATATACAATGCGTATTTACACAGCCAAGGGCTGTGCAGGCTTTCGCGGCAGCTTTATTTGATTTCAATAATCAAATGAGCAATTGCTTGTTTATCGGCCAATGCATAGCGCAATTATATTTTAATTAAATGCTAATTATGTTTGTTATTGTCAGCGTAAATATTTGAACGGCCGCTGAAAATACCAAAAAAAGGGTTGAAGGCATTGGCAGTTGGCGTTGGCAAGAAGCGGCTAAAATTTGTTAATTGATACAACACCAATCTGGCATATAGATACATTTAACAGAGCTTGTCTGCCAATCTAAATGCAAATTGCAGCATTGCACAACTGAGTTTTATGGCTGCCAAGACCGCTGACTCCAAAGGATGCCTGGATGCGGATGCGCGATAAGCGGCTAGTTGCAGTGCCCAACGGAAGCGGCATCATTGCCGTTGTCATGTTTAATTTAAGTCAAATAAAAAAAGGCAACAAGGGCATTGTTATTCAGTGTCTGTATGTACTAACAACAGTAATAACCCGGTTGACCAACAATATTTGGGAATGCTCGGCATACAAATACCCAAAATTAAACTACAAATATTACGTCAATAATTTAAATCGAATATTGGTTTTCGTACTTAACTGTAAGCTTTAACTTTAGCCACTTTCAAATGATTTGAAACATATCAAAATAGATTGAGTTTTTATTCTCCATTACTTCTTAGTTTTTAGACATTTCAAACGCTTTTTTTTAAGCATAGGGTACAGTAATAACCGCTTGCCTCTCGGCTATGTGCAAAAGGATGTGCGACGGATGTGGGCGTCTTCTGTTTGCTTACACTTGGCCTTAACGAGTGTTACGTAGCTGTTTCTATCTTAATGTTTTCTGATTCTGTTCTGGGTCTAGGTCTTGGGTGCTGCTGTTGCTCTTCAAGCTGACCTCGGCTCAAGTGCTGGCCAACGTTAAAATCCAGCTTGGCAGCCTAAAAGATGCAGATTTGTTGTGTTCGCTTTTGGCTTTGCTGCTGTTGCAAACGTCATTGCATTTGACGCCCACGCTGACTGCATGACGCATGCATTTAAACTATAGCAATTCCTAAATATGTTTACATATGTATGTATGTATGCATTGTTTGCTTTGAATATACCAAACTGGCAATCATTTTGTGATTTAATACGCATTACAACCAAAAGACGTATTTGCCTAGTGCAAATAAAGGCATTTTATAGAATAATTAATAAGAAATGCAAATATGCAACTATTTATTTTGCCGAAAACCTGTTAAAGATTTCGATGGGAAAACATTTGGATAGATTTAAGTTGCTTCATTGCATATCATACTGGATGATGTATTTATGTGTATGCATATATGAAAATATTAAAATTATTGTTATGGGCAGACCCAATTTTTTCTGTTGGTTAATGTTTTATTCACATATGCAAACAAAATTTCCGTTCAATTCAATTGCGCGCCGCGACCTGAAAGTATGCATCCGTTATTCTTTCTCCGTTGTTTTTTTTTTCTTTCTTTCGTTTTTCATTCTGCAACAAAGTGGTGTCGACATGAAAGCATGAAAGCCATACCAACACCAGCTCACTTCAACATTCATACATACATACACACACATACATGCCAACGACGTATATTACACGGACGGATTTAAATTTCTATTCGACCAATTGTTGATATGCACGAACAACTAAAAGCTGAAAGCAAGAGCCGAACGGTACACGAACTGCTTCGTCTTTACCGTTTCCTGTTCGTTGTGTTTGCGTGTATGTGTGTATTCGATTGTCTATGTAACGAAGCGAATCGGCAATGTGTGAGTTGTGCTTGTATTTGTATTCTTCGCTGGCGGGCAGCGTCGAGCATTTATAAAGTCCATTGCCGCTTTGATCTGTCGCTCAGTTGTTGCATACTTCTCGGCGTGTTCGTTCGGCGCGCAATATAAAAGACATTTGCAGTATATACCAAAGTTCAGTTCAGCTCACACAGGGCTGTCAGACGTTTTTAAAAAATTCAATTTAAACAATTTTAAATTGTAAGTGAATTATAAATATAAATGTAAAATAAGAAACAAAAAATTACACTTGTGTGAGTAGAAGGAATAATCTTTTAAAAAATGCATAAAATATTCAATTTAAACAATTATTAAAAATTGATTTTGTGAGCAAACAGTTCAGTTTTGGGCTTTGACAAAGTTACGAAATTTTTAAGGAAGTATTTGTGTTGTTTTGCGAAATAACAAGTTTAACACAACTTTGAAAAACTATCTAAGATTCAATCGTTTTAACTTTTTGTATTTTAAATACCAAATTTATTCGTATGTGTATGCATTTCTTTTAATTAATTTTGCGTGACTGATTCAGTAAGAAAACAAAAAACATACTAGATAAAAAACTAACTATTAACATCAAATTTATTTTGGGAAATTAACCAAAATATCTTAAGAGTTATTTCGTCATTCAAAGTTTTCGACTAAAACGTAAACTTGAAATCGCCATTCTAGGCTCAATGGGCTTTATTGTTAGTTAGATGATTAAATTCTTAACTACTTTATACCTTATTTTTTTGTTT
Source organism: Scaptomyza caliginosa (assembly GCA_035044725.1). Lineage (NCBI taxonomy): Eukaryota > Metazoa > Arthropoda > Insecta > Diptera > Drosophilidae > Scaptomyza > Scaptomyza caliginosa. Next base: position 63,607 of record JAWNNR010000215.1, on the reverse strand, counting down.
TCTTTAGAGATAAATATTAACAGGTACAAGCACACTTGAGAAACTTTACAAGCTTAAATAAAAGCACACATATTTTCTATGTCTACTGATATCATATATTCATTTATTTCTGTGTATATTTCTTCCGATACTGTTAAATAATTCTTTTAAAAGAAAGCATATATCTTTTTTAAAGCGTTACCTTAAGCATTGAGTTGTTTTAAGCATTTAGCCATCAGCGGTTAGCATTTCAAACTAGAATTAAAAATTGTTGGCACAATTCGTGGAAATTCTTTGCTTGTATCTATTAAAAATGCACTGCAATAAAAAACAGGACAACATTATTTATTAGTCGGTTGACATTTGAACCGCAGCCGGCGGCAAAAGCTAATAAAAAGAACATCAATGCAGAGACAAAATTGTGGCATGCCTCGTCAAGTTGAAGCCAACTGAAAACCACTCGCTTCCGGTGTTGTGATATGTCACACGCAACACCGACGCAGACCATTCAGGGACTCGCCAAACAAAAAACAAATGAAAATCCATGTTCAAACTACAAACGGCCAACATGAGGCGACGCTTTAAAACACAGCCCCTGGGCCTTAACTTGTTTTGTGTCAACTTGGACAGCAGGCAGCGACAACAAACAGGGGCAATTAGTACATTTATACATCTGCAGCTAGTGGGTAGTATGTACATAAGTATTTACACAGCACACCTGCAGACCTATAGCTATGCAGAGGCCTTATAAGTACTCGAGTTGCAGCTGCGCCTAAAAGATGCTTTAAAAAACGCATGTTTAATGCTTTACGGTGAGTCTGTGTGTAAATCTCAGAGCGCACTAATTAACTGTAACATCAAGAACATTCAGCAAAAATTGTTGCTACAGGCCTCATTATACCAGCAAGATGGTCAAGTGGGGAGCGTTCTTTTGCTTTTTTTTGTGCTTATGCCAAAGCAGCAACTTCAGCTCTATTTAGGATGTTAGGTAAATACTATTTTTTGTTCAAACTTCTATGTAGCTTGCAGAAAATCTGAAAATCTCGCTCAAATGCCTATTAAAGATAGAGCAGAAAGACTTTTTTGTGCTTGTTTGTTGGTATAAAAGTTATGCAATTGATAACTTTCATAGGATAAAATTGGGTATGCGAATAACTACACATTACGAAAATTATTACTGTTGAATTTTGTGAATTTTAGTGCATGTTTTATTGTTTTTTTTCGTGTTATCAAAAATTGCCAAGGACAAATACTTGTTTATTAAGTACTAGTAACGCTTCATTAAGGCTATCAACTGAGTCTGTCACTTCAAGAAACACACCCAAACACTCTTACTTGTTTGTAGATAATGTATTCTATATATTTTAACTTTGGTCCCTTAAAACCAACGAGCCAAGACGTCGAACTTGGAATTTTACAGACTTTTGGTTCATCAGCGTTTCCGTTTCTGTGGACTTCAATCATTTGGGATTAATTTGGCAAGGCGTCACACACACAGACATACACAAAGGTCGCACATGTGTGCCTCTCGGTGGTTGTTTTCGTTGTTGTTGTGGCTGCTGCAGTAATAAGTCTTTTAGCGGCGCGATTTACAAAAGGGATCAAGAAGCCATCACCAGACTTTAATGCCTCATAACACTTAGCTCAGAGAAATTTACATGATGTATGATGTACTTAATTGCTAACGCTAACATTATGCTAATATTAAGATCTGCCATTAAGAATGGGTGTATCGCGAAACTGTAGCTCCATAGAAGTAGGAGCCTGCTGATATTCCACCACAATCAAACGATTGTTGCCCACTTTAAGCACGGGTGCGGGCACATACAGTGTGATCTGTGGTCCCACCAGCGGCCAATATCTGCCCAGGTTCTCTCCATTCAAAAAGACTATGCCCTTGCCCCAGCCGGACATGTCCAGATATGTATCCGCTAGCTGATCGGCGCTTGTAATGCTCAGCGATGCATGGTAGATGGCGGGTCCAGATCGAAGCATAGTTGTTAGCTTACGTAACTCCTGGAAGCCAGCATTCGCTGCCTCTGTCGACTGAGCAATGAGTTGCTCAATGTCTTGGTATGATTCCAGCGGATACTTGGTCATATTCCAGTTGGTCAATATCTGTTTATCCAATCGCACATCCTTTGTCAGACCCTTAAAGTCATTCAGTTGCACGCCATAGTTAAGGCGTCCTTGATTCTCCACCAGAATTTGCAAATGTCGACCCGAACTGGCACTCAATGACAGCTCATAGACGGGTGTCTCACGCGCCAATATTCCAACGAATTCGTTGTCCACATATACATAGCCACGATCCGCCAATCCACGCACATGCAAAACGCTCGGATCACGTTTAAAGTGAGCTGGCAGCCAAGTTTCATACAGCACAAGTCCGGAGTATTGCTCCAGTGCCTCAAAGGTTTTGGGCTTTGCGGCACGCACAACTCCGGTGCTCAGCTTCTCGCGCCCCTCAGCAGAGAGGATAGTGCAACAGCTGAGCAATCTAACGGTTCCATAGGCTCGCTTTGGCACAGGTTGTGGCACAGGCACATCTGGCAGGGGTAAATATCTGCTGATGATGCGACGCAGTGCCATGTATTTGGGTGTAGGATCGCCAGCTTCGGTCATTGGTGCATCATAGTCGTAGCTTGTAATATCAGCTATATATTTACCGGGTCCATTATCATTGGCGCCTGCCGTAAAACCAAAGTTTGTGCCACCATAGAACATATAGAAATTGACGCTGGCTCCACTGTCCAACATATCACTGAAATATTTCAAAGCATAATGAAAACAAAGATACGCAAAGAGTTAGAGAAAACCAATGCAAAACTTACATGAATGTGCCTGTTATTAATTCAGTGCTCACATTGGCCATTCGCTCTGTCCAGTGTGTCAGCCAGCCGGGATAGTACTCAGCATTAACAAGAGGACCCTTGGGCTCGTAACGTCGAAGCATAGCCCAGGTATCCTTAAGAGTTTTGGTCGCTCCAAAGTCCATAGTGGCCAAAACGCCTTGAATCTTGCCGCAACGTAATAGAGTGGGTCCATCATTAGTAAATAAAACAGCATTGTCCTTAACATGGCTCATCGTCTCGTCTCGCAGCCAGTTACGATAGTTCAAGTCGCAGGCAAAGTATGAGCCATATTCGTTCTCGACCTGAACCATGATTATCGGACCTCCATTGCCATACAGGTAGGGCGACATGCGAGCCATAAGCTGGGCATACCAGATGCGCACTTCGCTAAGGTAGTCTGCAAAAAAGAGCGTTAGTTAGGCTAAGCTGGATGGGTTTGGGTTAAACACCTACTTATGTCAGCTGTGCGGAGTTGAATGCCAGGATACTTGGTGAGCAGCCAGTAGGGAAAGCCGCCCATATCACGTTCAGCGCATATGTAAGGACCTGGTCGAAGGATTACCAACAAATCCTCATCCACAGCTAAGCGAATAAAGCGTTCCAGATCCGCAATACCTTTCCAAACATAGACGCCATCTCGAGGATTGTGCAGTGACCATTCCACGTATCTACATGGAAACTATTATTATTAAAAGGCTGCCCATTGTATCGAATGTTAAAAGACTTACGTAGTTACAGCATTGAGTCCGGCAGCTCGCATGGTTCTTAGGTGTCGAGACCAGGTCTCGGGATGTGCACGAAAGTAGTGAAAGGAACCGGATATAAAACGAAATGGTCGTCCATCTTTTAGGAAGCGATCGTTCTCATAGTCCACTGTGAAGCTACGGCTAGTCTTGTTTCCAGCGACAGAGGTCAGAGTCACAAATGCCATAAAACAATAAAAGAGATGCATGCTGACCAGATTGATGCTAAAATATTAGTTAACATACACAATTTCTAAAAAATCTTGACCCCTCATTTGAGCTATGCTGTACATATCCCAAAATATATTAACTTTGAAATATAACATTTTGTGCAGTTTCAATATCTGTTTGTTATCCAGTCTATGTATTTCAAAATGAGATTTAAACCTCAGCAACATTTTTAATTATTTGGGTTAGTCTAAGAGTGAATAAAGTACTTCAAGTTTAAATAAATATTGTATGTAAGTTCTTAGAATAAGTTCTATTGTTTACCAATAGAAAGACACTTTTCCTATTTATAAATAAATATAATCATAACATAAAATAAACATAACCGATTTCACGGAACCAAATCTTACTGCTGCCGGAAATAAAATCGGCCAGCTTCCTAAATCGCATAGTATTCACAAGCAAAGTAGGGAAATCTTTTCGAAAATGCAATGAGATGAGTTGCCTCAATTCAAGTTCATGGTTCAATTAGTTAGTTGACATCGTTGCTGGCGCGTGTCATCCCATTTCTGTCTTACTGACCGGCCCGACTGATTGACAGGCAGGCAGAATGATATGAAGTGAACTAAACAAATTTGTGTTTGTTTTGCTTATGAAATCGAGTAATTTAATGCAGCGTCTCGGTTGACGAATCAATTATAAATTTGGAACAGTAAACTTTTATCTTAAGCGCTTTGTTTTCATCAGCATTAAGTTTATTTCTCATTAAATTTATTTGTTTCAGGGCAGCTGGTCGTAAATTAAAAAAGTAATACAATTCGTAGCTCAGTTCACTTTGGCGATTTAAGCCAATTCTCAGTCAAGAGTTTCTTATCGCATTTCGAGAAGTGACCATATTCGTTACAATGAAATATATATGTGTGTATATATTACGTGCGTTTTGCACCTTACAGGTTCTCATTTGTTTATGCTTAATGCTGATTAAAGGTTTAAATCAAGTTGAACAATGAAACATAAGCTGAAAGTTGCAAACTTTGAACAATAATTGCCTTTATGACTTGGTTTGTTTTTAATCGAACTAACAATTCAATTATTAGTATGTTCAATTTAAATACTTATAGAACAACGATAAGCTTATTTAATTCAATTTAGGTTAGAACAATAATATTATTTCAACTTAAGTCTCTCTTATCTGTATTGTTGTTGCTGAATGTATTACCAAAGAGATCAAAAAATAACTATTTGCTCAAAACTAAATCTGCAAAACAGCTGTCAGAGTAATTTTTCTATGTTGTGCCTTCCCCCCAGTAGGAGTACTTATTGAAAATTATTGATACCCTATAATCTCTTGACATTTTGATTACGTTTTGTAAATCCCAGGCGGTAAAAATATTTGTTTATATCTCTGTATTTAATCTGCTGTACTGTATCAAAGCTAAGCCAATGCGTATACTTAATTGAGTTTGAATTAAATGATGTGTGAATTCCCGGCCCTGAACTTGGATCAGTGAGCTGCAGACTTGCCCAAAAAGCACAAATTAAGGCAATCACCAGAAATGCTTTGCCCCTATATGCATTTATTTATGTACGTACTCAACTTATAGCAATGCTCACAAATGTACATACTCAACGAAATCTGAGGCACATTTCTTTAATGCCATTCAGCGACAGACAGTCGTGCAACATGAGACAAGCATTTTAAACAAATGACCCAATTCATATGTTTTTTGCGAGCCCATGCGTAGAGCCATGTAACCCGATTCCCGGCATGTTCCCTGCCAAGAAAGTAGTACGTATGTTGTCTTTTGTTTACGATTAGCCTTTTGTTACTATCAGCAGCAATACCTCCGTTTTACAGGTCAACAGGTTTTTCGACTAACGAATCCCATTAAGATAAGAGTATTTTCAATCTATTGTCATAGTTCACACTGCTCACCTGGCTTCCCACAGGGAATACTATCAGTCACGAGGATAATTTTCAATCACAATACTAGCACTAACACTATGTATGTTTTGTTCTTTATCGTTTCAACACTTTGCACGTTTTTTTACACTAAATGTGTATTCGCTGCTGGAGCAAACCGTGCGTCTCACTTCAAAGCTAAACTCAAACTGAACAACGATCGTCGGCTACGAGCTGCTGATAAGTGCAGCTAAGCCGCTGGGCGAGAACGAATCTTAAATCATTTATGCTTGTAGGTAATAACATATACACACATATCGTATGTTATTAACAGTGTGTACCAAAACTCTTTAAGAGCCGAAAGACCCGAACAGTTATAAATATAATATTTTATGGTTTTTGATCAAAAGTAATTGTGGTCAATTAAAACGACACAATGAGTTGTTGTTTTAGTTATTATATCTTAATAATGATTTACTTTTTGTTTATAAGTGGGAACTAAAATGCTTAGTAATAAAGTATATTAATTAAGTTACGTTTGTCACGAACTCATACAGATTTTCTACAAAAGTTTATTTATAGTTTTATTTAAAGATGAAGCTTTTTTAAGGGTTGAGTGGTTTTAGCTACATAGAGATTATTAACTATGCTTATAAAATTCTTTTCACTAAGCGTTAACAAAATGGTTTATTTATATTTTGCCATTACTTTTTATGTATATATCTGTATCATCTATACATAAAATAAACTTGTTAAATAGCTATCAAACTGTCTACATGTTTGTAAAAGTATCACGCAAAACCAACTGCATATAAGCTCATGGAATTGTATATTAAAGGTCTAGTTTTAACACAAATTCTTCTCGTTGTGGGAGAGATCTAAAATTTGTTTACACAATTTTAAAACCATTATAACTTAGAGCAAAAGCTAGGTTTTATTAAAAGATTATTCAGGCATGAGTGAGAGAAGTTTTATTTTTGTGAGTTTCTTAAGCGAGGCCCTTTAATTTAGCTTTATTTCTTTTTAAAAATCCATTGAGATTTGAGCTACTTTACTTGTCTCCCACTGCCACAGTGTTGTGCATCAGAAAGAAACCCAATAAACTTACCAATCATTATTAAAATCTGGATTTTATTTAATGTCACATTTCAATGCAGAATCAAGAAAAGATATTGAAATTCATTTAAAAATTACAAAAAATAATTGTATTCACATTAGTTGGTATGGTTTATTTAAACAAATGTTTTTGACATTGTTTGTCTTGACATTTTGTTTTGATTGCTTTTGAGTTGGCCTCCAAGCAATTGAATAATATGACCTTATGCTCTTTGGGTTCTATTAATGAATGCAAAGTATGATTGTATTGATGTTTAAAACTCGGCTACAGCTGCAGGGCAAAAAAATAATAATACCAATATGGGATACACTTCATATTCTATGCATTAACTGTGGCCCAAACAAAATGTTCTTTTTATTGGTTGTGACTTTGTTGTTTTGGGTTGTGGTGCAAAGGGTAATGAAAAAATGCAGCCGCAGGCAAACTGAAATTTTTGGGAGGGAATCAACCAATTGGTCCACAACCGAATTTTCCATACGCTGTTTTGTTATTGTTGGTCTAGGCTGTTCTAATGGACCTTTATTACCCAAATGGATATCCGTGTCACGTTCTGTTTCGCCATCTTGGCCAAAATGTAAATCTCATTCGCGCTGCATCTTTAATGTGCCACACACACGCAAACACACAGCCGTCGGGCATCATTTGCCCCTTTGGCAGTTTAAAGTGTCCGCTGGGGATGCACAAAGCAAACACAAATCTCTCCACATACACATACGCATACATAGACAATTAGACAGCCCACGCACAGACAGACAGACAGACAGAAACACACGTTAACAGCTTAGCCTTAGGCCATACCCGTATTAACGTATGCGACACATGTGAGGACAGCCTGTTGACTAGGTTCTGTTTTCTCCATGAGCCATTGTTTAACGGCTGCTGCCTGCTGTCACTTTCATGTCACGAAGCCAGACGTAGAGGGTCAAAAGGACAAGGAAGTTTTACAGCTAATTTTGTACAAGGAACTTTTCAAACATTAGGTCATAGTTGGATTCACACTTTCTGGTATTTAAAAACTTTGACATTTGGCGTCACTTCTATTATGTTTTGTATTTAGAAAACTTAGTGCTTTAGGGCACTTAAGCTTAGGGGCTAACATAACCAAAAGTCAAACAAATACTTACATCCATTAGTCAGAGTGTCTATTGAGCTTAACTTGCAACCGTGCCACAAACCTGTTGATTGCCGCAAATTCAACATCAATTCAATTCAAATGCATTTCTTTCTATTTTTTTTTTTTTTTTTGCATTCAATTCAATTGCCACTTGGCATTTGCTTTTCCTATGCTCCATAGACTGCAACTTCTTCTATGCCGCCATAGCCGCCATAGCCGCCAGCGGCAATCAATTGAATTACATGTTTCCAGCTTCCTGTGGGCGCATCGTTAGTGTTATCATACCCTTAAAACTCAAAATGCAAACTGGTTGTATTCAGTTGGCTTGGTAAACTTAGAAAACTGGAACAATTTCATATAAATAAAATAAAACAAAGATCAGGAAATAATAACTGAAGATTTCTTTCTAGATTTTTAAGCTAACAATATAAGTAATAAATTAGTAAAGACTTAAACAACACATTATTTAATCATTTTTAGTTCAAAATTGTATGCGAAAGATAACATTCTTTTTATAATATTTCATAAGTAAGGTGTTTAATAGTCGACACATAAGTTATTCTACTTGCTTATTTCTTCCCATTGCCATTAGTGTGTTGTTTCTAGTTATTGTTGTTGTTGTTTTTCTGACACCAGTTGCCTCCTTACTGGCTGACATAGTCTTATCGAGTGGGACCCACAGGCATTGCCACAGCATTTGCATGGATGGCAATTTGACTTAACGAGGCGGAGGGTGATGACAACTATTGTGCATAATCAATGGCAAGTAGCTGCTACAGCTACAGCAGCACTTTTTTCTTTAGCTCCAAGGTGACTTCAGTTGTGTGGTCTACAAACATTGCCTTCTTCTTGTGGGTGTGTGTGTGAGTGTGAATATAAATTGTTGCAACAACCGTTAGTTGTTTGTCGTCACAATTGCAATTGAGCTGCAGCTGTAACAGCAAACATATAAAGCACACAAATTCACGCTAGATATAAAAAAAATAGGTCAGGAAGTTGACTTTGCTGTTTTTTTAAGCTTAAAACTTTCTTTTAAGCTTTTGTGAAATGACACGAATAGGAGAAAACATATATTTAAATGTTGTTTAATGCATTTTATTCATCCATTCTTTCCTAATACAAATAATCTATTAACATTTACTCATTTTTATTACTCCTTGTGTGTTTTTTTAAAACATATAACGCCATCTATAGTTCGGTAATAATAAACGCCCGCCTAAAAGCACACAACAAAAAATCTTCAAGAATGCATAATCAAAAACTGTTACTGCTGTTGTTGCTGTTAACAGCAGCCGCAGTTGCAAGCAACGATGTCGATGTCGATGCCGATGCTGAAGAGCGCGATGGTGATATCAACACTATCAGTACTTCAGCGCCTGGAGCACTGCCGCAACCAAGAAATATAGTTAAACGAGCACCAACAAACAGTTTCATTGGCATGCGAGGTAAAAAGGAGCAGGAGGCGTCGGCGGATGCCAATTGGCTGGGCCCCGATCCTTTGGACTATAGCGACGATGATGTGGACAACTATTACAACGAGAACGGACGTAGGCTTAAGAAAGCCCCCATGTCCTTTGTTGGCATGCGCGGCAAGAAGTTCACGCCGAGCAACAATAATCTACGTGATTTACTGCAGCACATGGAAGAGGAACGACTGCGTGAGAATATCCTGCAGGATTTCCTGGAGCATCTGGCATTAGATGGCAACGGCGTGTCCAAGCGCGCGCCCACAGGCTTCACAGGGATGCGAGGCAAACGACCAGCTATGACTGACGGCGTTGACGCCGAGGTCGATGACGATGCCATGGAACTGCTTGAAAAACGTGCTCCTGTCAATTCCTTTGTGGGTGTCCGTGGCAAAAAAGACGTCTCCCATCAACATTACAAACGGGCCGCACTGTCAGAGGTAAGCTAAGTTCTATCTAACAAGAGATGAGCGCGTGATATTTTGAGAAATATTCATTTTATTAACGAGTTTGTGGATTTTGTAAATATTCTCAAAAAACTTTAAATTTTTTGCATAGATTTTGAAATAATTTTCACTCTTGCAAAGCGATTAGCGATTAAATCCCTAAAAATAATATTTATATAATTGCATGAATATTTTAAACTTTATAGTTTTTCAAATGATTTACTATGTTTTGAATGCATTTGAGTTATGTAATATGAAACTTAATAACTGAAACTAATCTGTCACGCACTTATCTTAAATTCTCAAAACTAAATGCAATTTAAAACATATGTGGAACTAACCGTGGCCAGTTGTGGCGCAAAATCTTTAAAAAGGCATACGATGTGCGTGGCAAGAAGCAACGTTATGCGGACTTTAACAGTAAATTCGTGGCTGTGCGTGGCAAGAAAAGCGATCTGGAAGATGATAACAACTTGGAGTCGAATATGGTGCAGCAGCCTTGGGTCTATCTCATTGGAGGCAAGCGTGCGCCCAGCGGTTTTGTTGGCATGCGTGGCAAACGTCCAGGTAAAGGATGATCACATGATTATGTATTATCTAAATGTAATTACTGTTATCTTATAGCGCGTGCGGAGTAAACGGAACTAGTGGCAAACAGATATGGCGGGCGCTTTCCTCATTTACATTTGACGAATGACAGTCGGAAGTTCCTTTTAAACTAGGCAACAAGACAATGTTATAAATAATCGCTGGGCTGGAGATTATTTAAAACGCAACACACACACACAGACATACACACGCATACACCTATAGAAAGGAGACTCTCTGTTACGCAATAAAAGCTTAACCGTTTGGATGTATGTGAATCTAACGAAATTTACAGCGATGTAAATTTAATCTAATTAAAGTCTCATTTGGGAACTAATATTGGCTCCATGTGGCACATGAATTCAATTATTTGCATATCTATTTGTAAACAAAAAATTAAACAAAAAAATCATACCAACAAAAAGTAATCAAAATTAAACTTTAATAAGTACTTATGTACCTAATATAGATTTTTCAAAAATCCATTTAAAACACCAACACACACACACATATATAAACAAAACATAAGGTAACATAATGTTATGTAAGTGAAAGCGAAAATGTTAATTTATTTGCAATTAATTAATTTATTACAACGGTATTTCAATGCCAAACTACATGCAAAATTATATACTATATACATGCATACATATATAGCACAATTGTCTAATTAAATATTGTAAATATTGTATGGTATATGAATATAAATAAAAACTATTATTATAAATTCTAACAACGTTCTATTTCTATATTTGCACTAAAAGCAACCAAAATAATAAACCTAATCTCTAAGAAGCTTCGAGGTTCTTCAAAATCTTTGACATTCACACCGAGTTTTTCGAATAATGCTTTGAGTTAACGCCGTCAAGCATCATCGAACAAGGGCAAATCTTAAAATGAGAAACACAATGTTATCAGTAATGACTAACAAACAGTACACTATGATCTGACAAAACTATTAACGTGAAACAAACGGGAACTTTTAGTAATGGAATAAAATATACCACTTATTTAAATACATATATCTATGTTAAGTGTGAACTTAAAATTTAAAAATAGTAGTGTTTTTATAAGCTCACAATCAATACTATTTATTGGCTAAATGATTTTATCTTTAAAACTGCTTTTGAGTTACGGCCACAGGGTATAAACATAATAAAAGTAAATTACCAAGTAGGCAACTCATAGTTCTTGGAAAAATCTGAAAACAATAACAACCTACAAAATGAGTACCTACCTGTGCATATAATGTGTTACACACACATCACAAATTGTGAGCGGCAGAACAGTTGTAAAATATTATTTGAACAGACTTTTAATAAACCAACGAAGATGAGTGTGAAAAGAGCAGTATTGTTTATGGCAGTATGCATCACAAGAGCCATCCCAGAAGTGCAGGTAGCTTGATAATTTCTCTGATATCATTCGTATAATGCATTCGTCAAGCTACACCTTATAGTTTTCTATGTTGTGCAGTGTAAACACTTATCACTGTCGCGCACTTTCACAATTATTACACGAAATTCGCATTTGACGAAGCAAAATGTTCTCTGGCCCAACGAAGAGAGCTAACTGCTGAGAGCCAAAGCTCAACTCAAGTCGAGCGTAAGCATTCAAATGCCGCTCTCAGTGCTTTGCGGCGGCAGCGATCACAGCTTATAAATAGCAGGCAAGGTGCGTTCTAAGCCAGTTACTTTTCGACTGTCGCTCGAACCGTCAACATCGTCGGCAACACAGCCAACATAAAATTGTTAGTATTCGTGTGTGTGTGTGTGCGAGCTAGTGTGTAAAGAGGATTCCAAAGGCAGTACGCATTAATTTCGACTTGCTTGTATGAAGTTGTTATGTGTGTCAATTTTGCAAGACAATACGCTTATAGAGAGTTATTAACTGAAACGTTTGACGATGCAATTATCGTATGAAGACAGTGGAAAAATTTCTTCAATCTATTTTCTTTTAAATATCTGTCCATAATTACCTACATTTTGCTTGAAGCCAGCCCGAGTGCAGTTTGGCATATAAACCAGTATTTTCTGTTTGGATTTTGCCCCAGTCTCAATTTCAATCACAGCTGTTCCACTCGAATCAGTGAAACCCTGCTCTTTTCTTCATTTCTGGAACTTTCTGTTTGTTTATTTTTGTAGCTGCAAAGATTGGAGATAAGTATAAACTATTGTGATATCGAAAAACGACAAGATGCTAAGACTGTGGGCTTGCCTGCTCCTAGTCTGTGCCGTTCAAGCGGTACCATTCTACAGCGAGTAAGTAAACCAACAAATACCATTAACAAAATATTATTGATGTATATGTGGTGTTTTTGTGTTGTCTGGTTTTTTTTTTTTTTGCATGTTTCATGTAGTTTGATGATTTTTTGTTATTTATATCAGCATTAACAAATACTGTGCACAAACAAAACAATTAGGCCTGAAAATAGTTGAAAATTTATGTTAATCGAATATATTGCATACAAATTATTGCTTAATCACTTATCACGTATCATGCCATTATAATAATTACAAAATTGTCTTATAACAGCTCCAACTGTCTTCTTGTAGCTTTTTGCTTAAGTTACTTTTTCGAATCGCTGATAATGCATGCCTTTTTTACAGCGAAGATTCCAGTTTAGATTCCAGTGCTGAAGACATTAATTCTTCATCAGACTCGTGCAGGTGATCTATGTACACAACATGCCCATTATACTACATTTCCAGCATTTAGCATTTAGCATTTAGTAACCTCCTGCCATAAAACAAACACAGAACCCAAATACAAACTCGCATATTCTGTCAACCAGAATCCGTTCATTTTAAATATTGACATGACAAGTTTAACTGTTTTTTTTTTCTTTTATGGTTTTGTGCCCGTTGACTTATCGTAAAAATAAGCCCCACCTAATTGCAAGTTTAGCTGTTTATGGCATTTTTTTCTAGCACTTTATTTGCCTTTTTTGGTCAAGTTTCACAATTTGCAACTTTGACTTGGTAAACAAAAAACAAAAAAAAACGCTAAACGAAATTGTAAACAAACCGCAAAAGAATACAAGAACCGAAGCAAAAATTTAAAATAAATACATATACTGCCCCAAAAAAGAAGAAAAAAAATAATAATACGGAAAGAAAGTCAAATCAGTGCGTCGACCTCAATTTAAAAACTTTAATCTTTAATAAAGCGATCACCTTTTATAAGAATAAGTTAGATTTGGGTGACAGACAATAAGTATACCCTGTTAAGAAGAAATCTTTTTAATACCAATTTCCGAAATCTGTGTAGTATAGGATAAACAAAATGTGATCGTTAAATTTAAACTTAATTACAATTTGCCCGAAAACAAGGTGGATAAGCGCAGAGCATCTCGATCGTTATTCGGCACACAAAATCGCCTCAAAGATCACTTAACCCTGCAGTTCAAGTTTTGTTTTTGCGAAAGGCATTGCACAGAAATAACAATAAAAAAAACAATGTAAACTCCAAGTGGGTCATCGACTTTAGGGCATCCGCAAGAGATTCAGATACAGATGCAAATGCAGAGACGGGATTTGACAGATGATTGCTGGCAGTTGTAATGGTATCTTTGGATCGTTACCTCTTTGCATGTCTGAGGCTGTTTTACACTCGGCTGAGTGCAGCGAGCAACCTTAAAAAAGCCGCATTTAACTATCTAGTTGGAGTTGTTTACCAACTTAAGCACAGTCGACACTCTTTTTGACACGAATTTTTATAAGATTCATTAGTGGAAAAAAAATCTACAAATTATCTGACACGACACAAAATAAAAATTACCGTTTGACAACTCATTAAGTGCAATTTTTTAATGCTGCTAACACCCTAACTTAATGCCCTGCCAACATTTTAAAAGACTTCAAACTGGGTCAACACGGGGTCTAACACTGACTCCAAAGCTGTCTTAATGTTCCGGTTCTACTAGTTCTTTTTGTTTTGGCCTGTTGCATGTTTTTATTCAAATTATGGAACGCATTTCTCATTGACTATAACCAATAGCTTTCGCTTTGGTAGGCTTATAATTGTTTTCTGTTATAATTTACGTGTCTCTGCTTTTGTTTACAACACATAATTTGAAATTGTAATTGTTATGCATTCGTTATGCATTTGTTTCAGCGACCAATGGAAAGTTTTTAGAAGTTTCACGTTTAAATTATAACCTTTAAGAGTTTTACAAAACGTGAAATTAAATTAACACAAATTGTCTTTCGCTAAGAGCTCGTAAAAAAAGTTTAAATCAATAAATAAATAATTAGTGTTTGTTTGTTTTTTTTTTTTGTATAAAGATGCAAATACACTTAGCTCATATATGTTTTATTTTTAATTTTGGCTAATGCATTTACAATATTTGATACCTCAATTGTAACAATTATAAAATAATTTAGTTCACACCCAAAAATACAGAGCTGAGAATATAAAAACTCTTTCTTTATACTTAATTTGAGACAAGGTTTCCCTTGACACTGGATTTCACACTTGAAAACCTCTGAAGATTAAAAAAAAAGTGAAAGAGGATTTTTTTTTCGGTTTCGAGTAACCCAATTGCAATTGGCTTGAAAACAGTAGTTAACCATTCTGCACGAAGTTTCTCCTCAATTTAAATTTATGACTAGGTGTGGGTCGTTGCTTGAACTCTTTCAAATGCCAGCCAAGTCTTAAGTCCAAGTTCAAGTAGTTATCATCCACTTAAATCGCAATTCGTGATTCGCTAGACCCATATACAAACATAATTTTCACAAAAGAACCGACTGAAATCAAGACGAAGTCTTGCAAGCCCTTGTTTCTTGAAGCGAATCATGACTCATGATTCAAAAAAATAAAGATGTCATAAAAGTTAAAAAAGAAGAACGTAAACATTTCGAGAAGCTACTACAAAAATTTGTAAAGTTTGCCATATTATTTGTATATGATTTTTATTTATTTTCTGGTTTTGTATTTGTAGCTTTTATATGTTGTGTTTTTGTATTTTTTAATTAACTTCCGTGGTGAGCATTTTTAATGAGCTTCGTAAACAAAAAAGGTTCCGAAAATGTTACAAAAAGTTGTTTATTCACGTATAAACATATATAGGTGGATGTGGGTGTCAAGTATATAGGAAAAGCCAACTAAAAAACTATTTGTTATTGTTGATTTTTGTCAATAGAAAGCGGTTTCAAAATTTGTTTGCACAAAGCGTGTGAGTGAATCATGTGAAGGAGCTTAAGTTAAAATACATTTTTAACAAATATATTGTTGTACACCAAAAATCGAGTGACATAAATCCTATTTGATATATGATCCGAAAAATGCAACACATTGTGTATTATATGGGAATTTACCAAGTATTTGTTTTTAAAGAAGATTAACACAAAAAAACTAAACAAGAAGAAGGTGATTTTCGTTCGATTTTTTTCCTTTTTTTTAGTATTAACTTGCTCAGTTAATGAAGGCAGGCAATTAGTATTCAGCTCGCAGAAATGCTGCGCAAAACAATTGCTAAACAATGAGCACGATCAGGCCGTATAGCTATACTATATAATATATAGAGAGAGAATGTCAGACCGGAGCTTCTTTTATGTGCAAAACAATGGAAGGCATATGAATTATTGTTTGGGGAACTGCTTTAGGGTTTAGTTGTACTTATGTACTATGGTATGGAACTTGCATGAAATGGCACTAAACAAATCAAACACATAGAAAACAACAACAATTCAAACACACACAGGCATACACACTAACTGATACACTTCACCGCCCCGCTACTCGACAGCTTTATGCAACATTTAACACGACCATTACCGCTGCATCGCACGCTGTTTGCGCCCATACCATTTGCACCACTAGCACCGCTAGAACCACTACACGCACAGCCGTCACAGCGTGTGGCAAGCGTTTGGGCAGCGCCACCGCCCGCACCGCTGACGGCACAGCATCCACGACCACAAGCTAATGCGCCTTTGTTGCCAATTTTTGGTAGTAGCTTTGGAAGCGATGGCATCAGCGATACGGAGTTTGTGCCTCTGGAGCAGCAACAACAACAGCACCAGCACCATCAGCAAGGACGTCAGGATGCAGCAGTTGCAGCAGCAGCTGTCTCTACCACAGGACAGAAGCCATTCAGTAGGAACAATTGAGCGAGAATAATACGAACAATTTGCTTAACTTAATATGAATCTCTACTCCACAGATGTCGATGCTATTAGCACGGATGTGAATTCCCCAAACCCAGCTATATTCTTCCAGCAATCATTCCCATTCTTTGGCAATGAGTTCATCAACTCTTTTGGTGGCTTTGGATTTGGTAACGCCCAGGAGCCTTGGTGGAAGGGGTGAGTGCAAAATTTCTTGATAAAAAATAAATCGTATTTGTGGTATTTACAAATAGAAAGAATATCTCATCAGAACAATTATACATATCTTATTCAAGCCTGGATTTTAGTCGAGTTTATTTTTTTAGGTAAACTATTCCAAATCTTTTCAAAGTCTCAAAATATATTTGCTACGGTCAGTTGATTCGATTTGTTTCCTAATCGTCTCACTCGACTGAATTCGACGTTTTTTTAGGCATTTTATAATTAACCGAGCGCAATGTCAAGAACATTTGGGCTATTAAAAATGATTTTAATTTTAATTTTAATTTTTAATGTCTCGCGACTTATCGCCAACTGATGAAGTTTCTGCTGACCAACTAAGCACTTGGCATGCATCATTTTATATATACGTATGAATAAAAATCAAATTTTAATTTTAAACACTGGCTTATTGCTATAAACAATTATGAAAACCTGAATAAATTAGCAGATGCATGAGCAGGTGTTTAGACAAATTGCTTAACTTGGCTCTGACAGATTTCCCTTTTCTAATTGCTCTGCCAGCAGAGTAGTCAGTTAAAATGGCAAATAAGTATGCATTATATGCAACTTAATTGGATAAACAAATAAATGTATATAAATATGTATGTACCTATATATATACTTAGGTTTACCGATGTCGTTTGCACTTTTCTAAATTGTTATTAAAGCGAAATTGTGAAATCAACTAGTTGGTGTACCCATTGCATTTTGTTATTTTTTTATACTTTTTTTTTGTGGATAAACTGAGAACGAAAGTCAGACGCAGCAATTGATAAATTAGCGCTTTACATACATACACACATACAAATGTGTATAGATAGACACAAATATATATAAAAACATATTTGCCGGCCGAGAAATTTCGAAAAACTATATTCATACAATGGGTCTCTTTGTGGCGTACACATTCAAATAATTGAATTGAAGGCAAGCAAAGCTGTTAAGCTGTTAATTCTATAGAGCATACACAGTGTATCATACTTATGCCTGTATGGTATATATGATGATGCTATATAACAACTATATAACTATGTAAATATCAACACATATGCGAATTTGTAGCGCAAAAACTCATCACTTGATGGACAGATAAGTATGTAAGTGCACTCACTACTCATGGGGTGCTGACTAACTGTGCTAGCATTTATGGATAGATACCCCTGAAGTTTATTAACGTTTATGTACTTGAATAGTTGGTTGGAGTACATTGACTTTTGATTTGCACTTTTGTAATTTGAACAAGGTATTAGCAAGTAGTAGAAATTAATACAGACTATTGATAGACATGCGCTATAGCTTTCAATTTTTCAAGGGATTGCTACGCAATTTATTGTGTGTACGAACAATATAACAAGATAAATATGATTTTAATTATGCAATTTCCGTATATTCATGACCACATAATAATAATTATTTGAAAAGAAAATGGTGTTAATTGTTATATGTTCTCTTAACAGACCCAATGTGTGCACCGAAAAGGAGGAAACCGAAGGCGCATCCACGGAAACCGATGGTGATGACACCGTTGACCGTTTCGGTCAGGAACGTGATGGTGCTGGCACGGAGGTGCGTTCCCCACTCTTTGGCCAGTTTCACTTCAGTGTGAACTCCTGTGCCGAGAAACCGAATAAGCACGTCTGCACCAAGATGTAAGTGGGGCAACAGTAATACCAATTATATATATGCGTAACACACAAAGTTGCCAACGCCACATGTTTGATTCATTTCTCGTCTCATCATCGCAGCGTTAATAAAAATGGTAAGAAAAAGACGCTCACTATGATACGTCAATGCTGCCGAGGCTATGGACGTCCACGTAACGCAGACTTTACCACACCTTGCGAGAAGATCGAGATCAAAGACATTGAAGCCACTGCCGCCGATATGGGTGCCAAGCAGTTCATTGAGAGCGCCAAGAGTGATGGTGAGCTGGGTGATATGTTGGCCACTGGTAGCGGCAAGAAGGTAACAATCTTTGCGCCAGTAGATGCCGCCTTCCAGGAATATCGCGGTCAGCATCAGCAAGAGAACGTAAGTATTAAGTATACTTAAGTGGTTTAATTGGCTTAAGATCGAATCCTTCTAGAATGTGGAAGATGCCAATGCGGAAGCTTCGCAAAAATCGTCGATTTACAAGCTACACTCGGTGCTGGGCGATGTGCAGCTTGAGGATTTGCCCAATGAAAAGCTGCTACAGACTGAGCTACCTGACCAAAAGATACGCATCAATAGCTATCAGCTGCCGCCAGCTCTTGGTCTGGAGCCCTTCCGCTATGCCGCCAACTGTGTACCCATTGAGAAACATGACAAGCTCTCAGAGCAGGCACTCGTCCACACGCTGGGTGGTGTGCTAAAGCCTCTGACCAAGAACGTTATGGATCTG
The DNA here is from genome assembly GCA_035044725.1 of Scaptomyza caliginosa. Lineage (NCBI taxonomy): Eukaryota > Metazoa > Arthropoda > Insecta > Diptera > Drosophilidae > Scaptomyza > Scaptomyza caliginosa. The sequence continues at coordinate 44,513 of JAWNNR010000215.1, read as the reverse complement.
ATCCGTGAGCGTGCGGATATGTCCATTATGCGTACCGTTTTGGAGAAGACAAACATCAGTGCTTTGTTGGAGGGTGACAAGCCAGTGACCATCTTTGTGCCCACAGATGCAGCCTTCGATAAGCTGGAACCTCATTTGAGACGTGCCCTGAAAGAAGGACGTGGCTGCGCTTCAAGTAAGTATCACCTCATTTCTCCCTCTATGCATATTAACTTGTTTACATCTTTATAGACATTCTGAAGAACCACATGTTGGATCTGACCTTCTGCTCGCTGGCAACGCTGCCGGGTGCCAAGACCACAGCCTACAATTTACTGGGTGAGCCACTTTTGCTGAATCGCACCCAACGCACTGAGAATACAACTGAGGAGGCCAGCATCTTTATTAACAATGTTGCCAAGATTATGGATGCTGATATAATGGGCACGAATGGAGTGCTTCACGTTATTGATACCATTCTGCCTACTGAATCTGCGCTCCCTATGACCACCTTGATGACTCAAAAGAATCTTACGATTTTTAAGCGCCTGTTGGAGGCCTCTGGCTTTGATGATCAGTTCGATGATTTGAACAATGTCACCATCTTTGCGCCCACAGACAAGGCCTTAAACAATACAAAATGGGCAACCATGCTGACAGAGCAACCGGACTCCCTCAAGGGCAACAAGGATTTGCAGGAATTCCTCAACTATCATGTCATCAAGCCCATGATCAAGACCTGCGAACTCTCAGAGAGTTCTTTGCCCACAGTAGCAGGCGAAAATGTTCGCCTCAATCTGTATTCCACACACGCACTCTTCTCGGATGTAATGAACAGGGCAACCGTAAACTGTGCTCGCCTGGTGCACTTTGATGACGAGAGCTGTGGCTCTGTGCTGCATCAGCTGGATCGTCCTCTGACAGCGCCCAAGATGGTAAGATTAAATAACGTGAGATTAGTGCACATTTTGTTCATTTTTGTATTTGATTTTAGAATCTGCTTAAGTCTTTGGAGGCCAATCCCAACTACAGCAAGTTCTTGGAGCTTGTGCGCAAGGCTAACTTGACCAATCTCCTGGCAAATGAATCGGATAGCTTTACGCTGCTGGTGCCCAAGAACGATGTATTTGAAGAGTTTAGCGAGTCCAGCGAAACAAAGGCGTCACAGAGTCAGAGTGATCTCGTTGCACTGGTGCAGAATCATGTTGTCAACGATGTTGTCTGCTGTGCTGGCATTATACCTACAAATTGGCCATTCGTGCGCTCCATAGAGTCCATCTTGGGTCAGCATTTGCGCATTACTCGTGATCGTCGACCAAAGATTGAGAATGCTGGTGTTACCAAATGCGATGTGGTGGCCACCAATGGTATTCTGCATGAGATTAATGACATCATTGTGCCCAGACCAATACCTACGCAACGTCGTCCACAGTTGCCACTCAGCAACTATCAGCCCCAAGGCGACATCAATCCCTTCTTTTAAGCACCAACTATAATTTAAAGTTTATGTATCTCTGTTTTGAGTGTATCTCTTTCTTTATCTACTATACATACAAGTACTATATATATATATATATAAATATTTATATTATTTTATAATTATTTGTCAAAGATTGGAAATGCACTTTAAGCAAATTGCAACTGCAGTGAAAGTCCTTTTGATAAATAAAAAGAATCAATAAAATAAACTTTTCAGTTTTTGTCTCTTATATTTATTGTTTAAATTGTTTATCACATATAAATGACGCTTTGTCATACATTAAACTTGCGTATATCTTTTGAGTATTTTGTCTTACAAACAAAATAGCTCTTTGAAATGTCCTATATCTTAACCTACGTATTATAGCTTATCATCCAAGACGGCCTTCTTATATATCGAGTTTTTATTGCCATACTTACATTGTAATTCTAAATTTAAGAGTCTTCCCCTCTGTTCCAACTCCATTTGTCTTATTTGATATTCCATATTCAATCTTTTCTCCTCCAATTTCAGTTTAGGTTCTTCTATATTCTTAGTCCACTCAAACTGTTACTTCTCCAAACTCAGCCTATCTTCTTCAAATTTATTTTTTCTCTACGACTGGTTACTTTTTTTTTGATGAAATAAGTGCGCCAAGAGGATCCGATTTATCTAGTGCCATGGCTTTTTCTAAGGGTGACGGCTCCGACACATAATCCGATGTCCTCTGAGGCTCTTCATACATAAATTCTTCAACTTGAGATTCCTCTTTCACAAAACTCAAAAGGCTATCATTAAAACAGGAAAGTTGTTTCTCACCGACAACCGTTTCTATTTTACTTTCTTCCGAAAAAATATCACTTAGTTTCTTGTAATGTGGACTTAACCTACGAATTTGATCTAAAAATATGATTATTTGTGCAAGTAGATTTGTATAACATTATTTTGAAATACCTTCCAAAGACTTCTGTGACTCCATGTCATCTTCGGTACGACTGGACATTCTAAGGGCCTCGGCCTTTTCAAAGCGTAGTTTAAGGTGTCGTACTTTAAATTTAACCAAGTTCCAAGTCGCATCAATTTTTGTTTCGTCCAATAACTTACTCACGTGCAGTTGGTTTCTGCCAACATAGAAAGGAAACTATTGGGAGTACAAAAATAATTAAACGAAGGGGTTTCTATTTACCTCAGTTTCGGTATCAATATTTTTAAGTTAGAATAGCCACAATTTCACGATCTGTCCACTTCTTTAATGGGTATTTTCTCTTGTATCTGCAACCATTTTTCCCTTCCCAATTATTAATTCATTTTAATAACAAAACAATACTCTCTTACTTTTAATGTTGATGGTTAATATTGAGCAGCTGTTGTTTATAAATTTTGTTACTAAATAATACCAAAATACCAAACATGCACAACTTCAACAAGTTCAGGGCTGCGCTATTATGTACAAAGCTACTTTATTTGTTTATTAATGAGGTAAGTTTTAAAGTTATTGATAAAGGTTTTTATGATTGTAATTATATAAAATATTGTATTTTATAATCTCGTAAGCGTTTGTTTGTAAGTTAGTGTTAATTAGAATATCTTATTGGCCTAATACACTTTTATTGGTTTTTCTAAAAAATAAAACTGTTAGCAAAAATTCAAAGATTCTTTTTATTATAAAATTAACATAAAATCTACCCATTTATATAAATTAATTTAAACTTTGCCAATCAATTTTTAATTTGCTGTCATTAGAACTTAGAATAAGGTATACTTTTAATTAAGTGGTATTGATAGTTTTAAATATTTTAAATATTCAATAACCATTTTTCGTCAGGTAATTTAATTGATTAAAACTTTGTCTATATGTACATGCGCAGAAGAGAATATTCTTGGGTGGTTTATTTGGATTCTCTTGAGAGCTTTGAGCTTAAGATAATAAATCAACAAACATACAAACTGTTCTCTTTTGATGGTCTTATCGTTTGAGTGAAACAAATTAAAATGCACCGTTACATACACATAAACAAGCACTGATTTAGCAAATGCTCAGCCGTATGTTTGTGTATTTGAGGAATGCGCTACAATTCGATTCTGTATAAATATTTCTGGACTTTCATTTAAGCGCATAGTTTCACAGAAACGTTCAATATGTCAGGAACACTTCCAGCTACCTACGTGAAGGGCTTCCACAATGAAGATCTGGTTCGCCGCATGGAATACCGCAAACTGGGCGGTACAGGTCTAAAAGTCTCTAAACTAGCACTGGGTGGGGCCACGCTTAGTACGCTGTTTAGCAAAATGTTTGATGAGGAGGAAGGCATTAGGACAGTGCAGGAGGCAATTAAATCTGGAGTCAACTATATTGATACGGCGCCATTCTATGGCCAAGGCAAATCGGAAATGGTGCTAGGCAAGGCGTTGATGGATGTGCCCAGGGAGTCATACTACATAGCCACCAAGGTAGCGCGTTACGAACTAGATCCAAAACTGATGTTTGACTTTTCGGCGGCTAAAACGCGCAACAGTGTCCAGAAGAGTTTGGGTCTGCTCGGCTTGGATTATGTGGATATATTGCAAGTGCACGATGTAGATGCAGCACCTAGTCTGGATGTTGTGCTTAACGAAACCATTCCTGTGCTGGAAGAATATGTAAACGCAGGCAAAGCTCGCTTCATTGGCATAACAGGCTATGATGTGGATGTTCTAAAGGAGTGCGCTGAGCGTGCCAAGGGACGTGTCCATGTGGTGCTCTCCTACGCTCGCTATACACTTCTGGACAACACACTGTTGCGTCACATGAAAGCGTTCCGAGAGCTTAATGTGGGCGTCATCTGTGCCGCAGCCCATGCATTGGGTCTGCTTACCAATGCCGGTCCACAGGACTGGCATCCAGGCAGTAAGGAACTGCAGTTGGTGGGTCGACAGGCAAGCGAGATATGCAAGCAGCGTGGCGTCGAGCTGGGCAAACTAGCCATGTTTTACACCATGCAACTCAATGATGCGGCCTGCTTTTTAATCGGCATACCCAATCGTCGACTGCTACAACTCAACCTGGATGTGGTCTTGAACGGGCTGACTTCCGTGGAGCAGGAAGTACTACAATATCTGCGCGAAAAGTAAGTAAACTTGTTTTTATCGCACAAATTGTGCAACTTGGATTTTGTGTTAGCATTGCGTCATTGAGACACTGCAACGAACTTGGCCTATGGCAACCGGTTCGGTTTGAATTGTAGCCTAACTAATCTGTGGCAATCTATTTCAACTTTTTTTTTCCTTGCAGTGTTTTTAAGCAGTCCTACAGCTGGGGATCAACTTTGTCTACACTCGAAGATTTTTCGAATAAATAAATTAAAGAGTACAAAATCTAAACCCCAAGAATAACGAGAATAAGATCTTAATTAAGTACAGAATGAAAATAAATCATGAATTTGTATTCAACTGTTCAATATCAGCTCAAGTTCAGCTGCGGCGTCATTTGCTTTACCAGGTAGCGTCTCTGATAGTGCAAATTTGTATATATATTATAAATCTATTTTTAATAATAACAAAAACAACAGCTTCTCATACATTAAAATAAATCAAACATAATTTGCAAATATTTTTTATTGATTTTATATTTTCTACAAATGCTCTTTTGCTCTCTAGTTCGCTTTTTGAATATATAAAAAAAAATAACTCTTTTAATTAACGACTAATGATTTGTTAATGCTATCAGTTTGCACATCTTAAATTCCATTTTCTTCAGTAGTATCTTCAGTAATCTAAGTTCAACTGATCCAGCCCTGTAATCAGATGATTCCGACGATTCCTATTGCGATATTGTTGAAGTGCTCAGCAAACCACAAACACACGCACACACACATACACCAGCGTATATTCGTTCTTTGACGACGAAAAGTGAGCGAATAACGCGACAAATTGTAGAATGAACAATCAGTATTGCCTGTGGCCTCTGTGAGACTTGATCGAATTACGACAGGTTGTGAAATAAACACTGAACTAAAAATACAAACAATGTCTGGAAAATTGCCGGCAACCTTTGTCAAGGGCTTCCACAATGAGGAGCAAGTAAAACGTATGGAATACCGCAAGTTTGGCAAAACGGAGCTGGAAATCTCCAAAATCTCATTCGGCGGCGGCGCTCTCTGCGCCAACTATGGGTGTGTTATCAAAGAGAAAGAAGGAGAAAATGCGTGCAAATTAAACTAAGAGAATTTTGTATTTTCTGTTGATGTAGATTCGAAGAGGAGGAAGGCATAAGAACAGTGCACGAGGCTTTAAGGGCGGGCATTAACTACATCGACACAGCACCCTGGTACGGCCAGGGCCGTTCTGAAGAGGTGCTCGGTAAGGCGCTGAAAGATGTACCCAGAGAAGCATACTATATAGCCACCAAGGTGGGTCGCTATGCCCTGGACTACGAGAACATGTTTGACTTCAGTGCGAAAAAGACCTACGAAAGCGTCAAAGAGAGTCTTAAGCTGCTTGGCCTGAAGTATGTGGATGTTATACAGATACATGACATTGAATTTGCCGAAAACTTGGATATAATTCTTAATGAGACGCTGCCCGCACTGGAGCAATTGGTTAAGGAAGGCAAAGCCAAGTATATAGGCTTATCCGCCTATCCCATATCTGTGCTTAAGGAGTGCATAATACGAGCCGAAGGCAGATTCCATGTGAGTACACTTGAAATAAGTTTTTTTTTACTTCCTACCGCACGTTTCTTTGTAGACTGTGCTTACTTATTGTCGTTACACACTCGCCGACAACACTCTCCTGGAGTATTTGGACTTTTTCAAGTCCCAAAATTTGGGTATCATATGTGCTGCAGCCCATGGATTGGGTCTGCTGACAAATGCGGGACCACAATCGTGGCATCCAGCTAAAGAGGAGCAAAAACAATTGGCACGCCAGGCCTCAGAGTTGTGCAAGCAACATGGCATAGAACTGGGAAAGCTGGCAATGTGGTATACGATTCAATTGGATGATGTGAGCACCTTTTTGGTTGGCCAGCAAACGCGTCAGTTGCTCCAATTGAATTTGGATGCCCTTTACAGCGGCCTTAATGCCAAGGAGCAGGAAGTGCTGCAGCAGCTCAAAGAAAAGTGAGTGGCGGTCAAGTCGATCTCGGAAGTTAGCCGAAATTGTGCAACTCGGATACAATGTTACGATTGCGTCATATCCGACTCCGAGATGCAGTGATAGAGAAAGAGTGAGAGAGAAAGAGTGAGAGAGAGAGAGAGAGAGTCATCGTCTATAACAGTGCCAGTCTTCGAATTGCGGAGTCCGGTTCCGTTTTACTATCTATTTATGTGCATAGTCATTGTCAATCTTGGCCATCGGTGCAGTAGGCAGCCAAAGACAACATCCTCTCTTCCTCTCCCTCGCTCTCTCTTTCATTTACTCTTTTACTTGTTTCTTTCTTGTGCATTACCCCATTGTACATTGCATGTTGCTGTTGAACTTGTTTTTGTTTTATGTCTCAATCGAATTGTGCGTTGTTTACTATAATTATGCATTACCACTTTTGCTTTTGCAATTTTCCTATGTAATTGCAAGTCTATAAATATTTTCTTTGGCCAATTTCGTTAATCTCCTAAATTTGCATCTGTTTCTTTTTTTTTCTTTATTAATATTTCCAGCATCTTGACAAAGCCTTTCAATTGGGAGGGCATCGAACTAGAAAGATACTGGTCGGCACTCAAGAGAATATAATATTTAATTATGAAAATTTCGTAATTCAAGCTTTTTATAATAATATTAAGCTGTTCAAAGTATTGCAAAGTGAATAAAATCAATAAAAAAATTTTTTTGTATATATTTTTAGCGCTTTTTCTTATATATGTAGATAACGTGTGTTAACATGCAAAGTTATAGATAACTCTTATCAGTGCATTTATATTATCAAGCTTAAGTCAATAACATTTATTTCTATATAAACAGCAATGACATGGAGCATCTGGTAATTTCAAGCAGGTAAACTGCTTTCATTTATTTGATTTTAAAAGCTACGATTAATTAAAAACAAATCAAATAGTTTTGTATGCAAACAATCAATTTTCATAACTTTTTCAAATGCATTTTTATTAGTTGTCCAAAATTGAGCAAACATGCAACTTCCACCTTTCGCTGTGGCAAGCAGCTAATACACTAATTAAGCCATAATTAACGCAATCGTTAATCTATGTAAGCATCCAAATAAAAAAAAAGAAACAAACTACACCATTTGTAGCCTGGCTTGGCGGGAGAACTGTCGAACCGCACAGAGGTGTACACAACGGGGAAGTTTAATAACATTTTGAATAATGATTGCATGCAACAGCAGCAACAGCAGCAGCAAGCAACAAAAAGCTACAAAAATTCAATGCGAAATGAATGCACAGTAAAAATCCGCATGAAAAGCGGAAATACTGTGGATGAAGCCACATTTTGTTTTCCTTAAACTGCCATTGGCATTTATTTTGTTGTTTTTCTTTTTGAATTGCAATAATTTTTTGCCTTGTGCTTTAAATATGTTTTGTTTTGCTCACACTCATGTTGTTTGTATGTCTGCCAATAAATATAATCTTGTCAATGTAAAAAAAAAAAACCAACGAATGGCGTCTGCGCTACAGCTGATTGACCAGATTCTCAGTTGCGCACGCGCTCTTCACTCATTCACTCTCCCGCATTGCCGCTCTCTCTTTCCTGCGACGAGTGCTGTACAAGTCGAGCTTTGGGGCCGCCGGCTGCGTTTATATGCGCTGAGCTGTCGTTGTCGAAGCGTCAGTTTTGCTTTCAGCTTTGAGTCATTAGGACGTGTGTCGTGCTTTGAGCTAAACTGTGTAATTTGTGAATTTATTTTGTTTGTAACAACACAAATTTTGGTCAAGTGCAATATGTTTAGGCTGAAGAATATGCTTTTGCTTTTGTTGGGCTGCAACATGTTGCTAGCCGTCTGCGCTGCTGGTAACCAAAAGCAACAACAACAACATCAACAACAATCGCACCAGCAACAGCAGAACCAACAGAACCAAGGTAGGTTATCGACACGCAATTACGGCCCTACAGGTCGTTTGTGAATCATGCTAGGTGTGGAGAAATTTTCAAAACCCAAGTAAGAACAGTTCAAGGTAGACCAAAACAAAAGAAACCGGTTTAAATGTACGCTCTCTGTCTGTCTGCAACCGGCGTATAAAGTAACAAAAGGTAAACAGAGATGTGCTTAGAAGTTGCTTTAAGTTTAGTGGTGTGCTTTGCTGGTCTGAGATAAAATCTTTTAGTTGGCAACGTTTACTTTCCGTTAACTGAGCATTTTTCGAGAAACTAAGCTTTATAAACAAATCTTTTATGTGCAGCTCTAAAAATCTTTAGCTTTTTAACTTTGATTTAGGGTATATCATAGTAAATTGATATAAATTTACAAAATAATTTGTAAATCGCTGCAGAAATCTGGGAACAAGATCTTTCGGACACCTTTAAAATCGAAGGAAGCGACCAGGGCATACAAAAGGTGAATTTGAAGTGTGGCGCCAATTCAATGAATGTGGTGCTGGAAACAGAGAAACCATTTACGGGTGTCATGTACACCCGTGGTAGTTTCTATAAGCAATCAGCTCCATGCTTCATGAAGCCCAACACGAGTCAAGGAATACGCACACTTGAGATGAATTTCCAGTTGGATCAGTGCCAAACACTTAAAGATGGTGATTTATACACAAATATTGTGGTCATTCAGAATGATCCGGAGCTTATTACGCCTGGTGATTCGGCCTTCTCGCTGGAATGCGATTTTCGTCAACCACGCAGCCTGGATGTGGAGGCCAGCATGCAGGCCAGAGACAGGTAAGCCATAAGGAGGATGTGTAAGAGCAAACGTTAACTACTAGAAATTATATATGAACATATATGTATATTCGGATGTACAGAAATCCACAAAAATTGCGCGGAGCACGCGGTGGAACCCGCCAGCGTCAATAGAACTTTACCCTATATGACTATGGTCAACTATGTTCACTTCCAATAGCTGTACTTAAGGTACAATTTAAAACTATCTATGTTTCAGAGTCTAACCTCTTATGTAGAGCCTTACTAACAAAATTGCAGACACATAACACTGAACACTGAACACAGAAACCCTCCATAACCAAATGCTTGCACGCATACATTCCACATTTCACAGAGTTGCGACAAGATCCAAAATAACCCTTACAAGCCCCGATCCCGCGGCACCTATGGACAATCTACACAACTCGGTGTTTAGCAACAGTGATACAGTAGAATACATACCAAAGTTCTCAAAACCAAATGAGACCATACGCCTGGGTACGGTTGAGGAGGTGACTCTACCGATATCTCAACAAAGAGATGAGCTTTAAACATAAACACTTTCAGCACAAACAAAACAAAACCAAAAACATATCCACTTAAAAAAATTACAGTACAGGTGAGACTGCACCACTCGCTTTATGTTGCATTATAGTATAATAATTATTTATAATATTACACTTATTCTATATGATTGTTTACTAATATATTTACCATTATCACAGGAAAAACGCACAGAATGCAACACAGACGGTCTAAAGGCACAGAATGGCCCGAAATCTATATTCGTTGAAATATTTTCTTCAATATCTTTATCCTGTGATATTTTTTAAGTTCGGATTTAATAAAAACAAAAAAAAACTTATAACACATAAAATGGTATTTTAATTTGAAATTAACTTTTTACGCGCATTCAAAAGATGCTTCATCACAAAATAAACAAAAACAGCTGAGAACTTGTCGAAGAGATCTGGCAGCGCTACGAATCATAATGTAGTCCGGCAAGCTTTGGCAAAAAAAGTTTTCAATTAGTTTTGCAATTCTGATAATTTAACTAACACTTTAAGGCTACAAGTGGTTTAACATTAAAGTTTTGTACATTTTATAACCAAAATTACTGAGTGCAATCTAGTAAAAGTCGTATTGTTGTCACAAATTACCTAGAGGATCCTACGCAAGACTATTGCAAATCATATGTTCTTCTCTTTGTTACCATTGTGCATCAAAATTAACAGAACGCAACTTTATAAAATTTAAATTTAATTTAAAAACGTTGATGCCGGCATATAATTAATGGTTTAAAATGGATCATCGTGTATTTGTCACACTGCTCTTTGTCTTAAGCGGTACCTTCAACGTTTTATTGATTAAGTAAGTAAATGTTATTTTAACTGCGCAAATCAAAGAAATTGCAACGATTGTGTAAAAAAATTTTAGATGGACGAGCATTCAATTGGTGGACGGCAATGATGGGAAGCCACATCGTTTTCAACATCCTGTGTTCTTGACCCTGCTCATGTTTCTTGGCGAATTTCTATGCTTTGCATTATACAAGTTAATCCATGCGCTAATGTCGCGACGAGGCGTAAGTGCCAGAAGATTAAAGATTTTTATAGTATACCTAATATTTTTTAACACTTTCAGCATTTTGATACCGAAGAAGACCACATTTTGGTACGCGGCAGCACTGAGTTTCATCCATTCAGCATGTTACTGCCGTCTTTGCTACGTACCATTGCGTCCATTTTGCTATTCACTGGCTTGTATTTGACCTATGCCACTAGCTTTCAAATGATAAGAGGTATGTTAATCAACAGTTCGTGTTGCTGCAGTTAGCAAAGATCTTTTGTTTTCTTTCGCAGGCGTTGCACTTATCTTTGTGGGCCTGTTCAGTACCATGTACTTGAATCAAACATTGACCACACGCCATTGGGTGGCTATCTTCACTATGACGTGTGGCATCGTTGATATTTTAGTGTTGGATGTACAGCGTGTCGATTATGATTATGAAACGCTGCCGCATAAGGATCATAATACCATCCTCACTGGCGACCTGCTTATTATAGTGGCAGAAATCTTGCATGGCCTTCAGTATGTGTACGAGGAAAAGCATTTAAAGGCCTCAGATTTAAAGCCCATCCAGGCTGCTGGCTGGCAGGGCATCTTTGGTATTGTTATTACTCTTTTGGCAGCATCCTGCCTGAATTTTGTTCCCAGTGTTGTACCCTTTAATGAAAGCTCGCGTGGTGTCTTTGATGATCTAGACGATATTATTCCGCAGCTACGTGATAACACATGGTTAATTATTGCACTTGTCGGTTTCACAATCTCTTGTGCTATTTATAATTGTGTGGGAATGTCCATTGCAAAGTTTTCATCCAGTGGAAATCGTCTGCTGGCTGATGGAATACGCGTCTACCTTATCTGGGCATTTGTCATAATGGCTGAATGGGAAATCCTAAATCTAATCACACTTATGGGTCTTTTCATACTGCAAATGGGCATCATGTTGTTTCGGCAGGCCATCTTTCTAGAATGGTATCGGACTGTACTGGCCCGCTGGCAGCGCATTAGATACATGGACATGGCCACTGATGCTGGACCCACGCCCAACACTCAACCTGCAGATATTATTTAAGTGTGTTTGTGTTTTTCTGCAGAGTTAGTATAGATTGTGATATGAGAAGCTGGCTGATATATGTACGAAAAGATATCCTGTTTTGGAATTGATCTTAAAAAATATACCTATCAATTGAAATTATAAAAATAAATGTTTTCAAAACTTACTGTAATTCTAAACTTTCTTTTTTCCCGGAACTACCAATTACTAAAATTAAAGACGTAAGTTAATCATTTGATTTAAGAATCCAGCTTATATAAAATTACACACTTTTAATTTTTAACATAAATTAAAGCAAATTTGAAACGAAAATATTACTCCACTTTATACAGACTTTTTTTGTTCAATACCCAAAATTCGCTCGCCTATACCCAGGAAGTACACCATTTGAGCAATACCAAAAAGTGGAGCTATTACAATCATTCGACAAAGGCCGCCTTTGAAAAATGCCTTAGGTCCTTCGTATTTCATGGTTTTGCTATCAAAAGTTATTTTACATTACAAACTGAAAGACAAACACAATGTGATAACCAAAACCTACCCAATACAATCCATGATGCCATCAAATTCCTTTTCGCCATCAGCTTTATTAGTGGCCTGTAACCGTGTTTTAATTACATCTAGAGGCGTGACTGTAAAAGAAGCAGTCATTCCTGACATTAAGCCAGCGACAAGAGACCACCAGAAGACAGCCTCACCGGAGTTATCTAATCTACGTGGGCCTCTGTCGTTCAATGTGGCAAACAGTGGAAAATAGATAACAGAGAAAGTAATATCTCTTGCTCCTGTGGCACGCACGCCCTTGTATAAGCCAAAGATTCCATTATCCTTTACCAGCTTTTTGGTGATTGACCATGCTGTCACATTCTTTAAGTCTTGGCCACCACTTACGCGGCCGGCATCTTGCAACTGAATCTTTAGCAGCTCCATAGGTGTCGTCACAATAATTTGAAATGCACCAGCCAATCCACCAGCCACACATTGCATAGGCAGCGATATTTTGCCTTCAGGCGTAGCCAAATGATATCGAAAATAGTCATTGGCAGCTAGCTTGATACCCTTCTCTGGGGTGATCAACAAGATGTTCACCGCCGATCCACGATACATGCCAAAGTATCCCTCCGCTGCATAAGTCTTGCGAAAGCAGTCGAACCTAAATAACAAATTAAACATGAATTGTGTCCACAGAAATGATCCACGTTTGGTTATACTTACATGTTGCTATACATTTTTTCACCATTGGGACCGACCTGTTGATTTTGTAAACGCGTCTTCACCAAATCCAGTGGGAACACACATGTCACACCAATAACGCCCGCTATACCACCGTTTATGACTCGGGGCAATACGCTGTTGGCCGAAATTTTCTTATTAACTGATTGTCGCAATTGACCACAGTCATTATATTGAAAACTTACGCAAAGCTATCCGGCTTTTTTGCATTTGTCATTTTACCTAAAAGAAGTGTTTGATTGGCGTAAATTTTGCAAATTAAATATTAACTTAAAAATTAAAGAGAAGTTGAGATGAAAGCTTTTTTAAACAAATGTAAAATAACAATGACACTTTTTAATAATAACATATGTTCATGTTTTTATGTATATTTTTCAATATATATGTATATATTTATTTGTTCATATTAATATCAAAGTTAAAGCCTAAAAGCAAACAAAAATGCAAATTTCACTAATAATTTCTATACATAATCGGCAAAAGAACGTGCAACATAATTGTTACCTATAGACTTGACATTTGCAATTTTACAGATATGTGTCGCTAAAAGAAAACACAAAATAATAGCATTGATTTTCATTATCTTATTGTCATTGGGAGTATAAGTTCTTTTGCCTGTAATTGTTGTATTATCGCCTTAATTGATCAATTTATACATACATGTACTTTGTATGTGGAAGGGATAACTTACTTTGTAACTGCATATTTCTATGGCGAGCTTTTTCACTTATGACATCGATATTAGACAACTTTAACAGTAACAATAACAGCGTTAACGCATACATATACATATATAACATTCAGAGAGTAGACGGGAAAATGCTTTTGGATCAATTCTCCTATACCATTTACTTCTTCTGCACTCCCAGCAAACCTTCGGCTACGCCCAAATAGTAAACGGTTTGTGCAATACCAAACAATGGCGCAATTACAATCATACGGCAAAGGCCGCCCTTGAAAAACGCTGTGGGTCCTTCGTGCTTAAGGGTTTTGCTGGCGGAAAATACAAAAAATATTAATAACATGCATTCAACCCTTATGTATTAAGCAAGCTTACGTAATGCAATCGGTAATTCCCTTAAACTCCTTTTCGCCATCTGCCTTTTTGAGAGCCTGCAAGCGCGTTTTGACTACATCGAATGGATTTACCGCAAGAGCGGCCGTCGAACCAGCCGCCAATCCAGCCAAGAAGGAACACCTACAGAAATATAAATAAAACGTATACAGGACATTGAACAACGAAAGCTAAGCAGAAAGCGTACCAAAATACCGCCTCTCCGGAGCCATCCTTGCGGCGCGGACCCAAATCATTAAGCGTCGCAAACAATGGGAAGTAAATTACAGAAAAGGTGACATCACGCAGGCCCGTTGCGCCGATGCCCTTATAAAGGCCAAAGATGCCCTTCTCCTTGATAAGCTGCGTAGCTAACTGTGTGGCCGAAACCTTTTCCATAGTTTTACCAGCCAATTTCGCAGCAGCTGCAACACGCCCAGCATCCTGCATTTGAATTTTAAGCAGTTCCATGGGCGTGGTTACAATAATTTGAAAAGCACCAGCCAAACCACCAGCCAAACATTGGCTGATTAGAGGCAGTTTGCCATCCTTTGTGGTCAGCTTATGTCGGAAGTAATCGTTCGCTGTCAATTTGATCGCCTTCTCAGGGGTAATCAGCAGGATATTAACACCCGATCCTCTATACATGCCAAAGTATCCCTCTGCCCGGTAAGTCTTGCGAAAGCAATCGAACCTGAATTCAATGGTGAGCATGGAGAGGTCAGAAGTGATGGTTGATCGATAGAAAGTTATACTTACATGCTGTTGTACATACGTTCGCCATTTGGACCGATTTGCTGGTTCTGCAACCGAGTCTTTACCAAATCCAATGGAAATACACATGTCACACCAATCACGCCAGCAATGCCGCCATTAATGATCTTTGGGAGCAATCTGTTAAATAAGCAGAATGCGTCGTCTTTTATTGGCTAATTGACAAATATTTGCACTGAGTTAACCTAAACAATCACTTAAAATATGCAACAACAAAAATAACAAAAAGTTCTCAGGCCGGCGACCTTGACATTGACAAGACAGCGCTACTGCAAAATGCATTTATCGTGACATATCGATAAATCGGTAATCGGTGAGAGGGCCACACAAGAGATGAATGCAAATTTTGTTGGTTTTTGTTTTTAATTATCAGACGAAAATGAAAGGAATTGGTGACTTGCCAGAAAAGAATGTCTTAGCTGTACGATATTAGTCTAAAAATACTAGGTATGCCTTGCAAACAAAATAAAACACAGTGTATATTTGCACATAAACAAACCAATATGGATTGCAATATGCAATATTATGTCATTGGATTTGACCTAAATATCAAATAAATATTAAAACAGCGCGTAAATAAATATGAGTGCATTTTATTATGTACATACATATATGTATATAAATCTTTTTGAAACTCTTGTTGCTAATGCACTCAACTCGGTTTATTTATATTTGTTATTAACGTTTGAAATTATTTAATGAGTTCTAATTATTGTTAATTATTGATAACTTACGCAAACTGCTGCTGCTGCGGCTGCTGTAAAGGTTGTTTTTGCATGACTTCCTCGGATTGTTGTTGTATTGCTGCCATGTTTCTAAATTCAACAAGTGTGAAATAAAAAAAAATAGTGCCGTAAAATATGAATCCATGGAATGCCAAGTAACATGTTCATAACTCAATAATAATAATCATTACGTGTACAAAATAACTAAACTTTCTCAAACTAATTGAATTAATTTTAGAGCTAACGCTCGGTTGAATGACTTTTTAGCCGTCTATGTACATATTAAAAAAAAAGTACATACAACAGATGTTACTGACTTTGCATTTAAGATTTACTTATTAAAGATAAGCGTTAATTTCTAGTTTAGTGTATTTATAATTGATACGCGGTCTTTCGCTTTGGTCTTGTCTACACCATACCGAAAAGGCGATATCAGTTACACTGTCACAGAGCGCGTGTCCAAGGTTTTAAGCGAGTTCTACCCATTCCATTCAGAGATTAGCAACCCATATCAAATGGGAACGCTTACACACAATGCCCACAATACGCCACATTTTACTGCCTTCCAGTAAAATGATTACTTTATAGCGCTTGAGTGTTAATTGAATCAGTAATAGCACTTTTTGAGTTGCATTGTTAAAATTCTAAATGATCAGTTAAACAAATTTCAATAACATATAATCAATCTTGCCTCTTATGCCCTAAACCAACCCACCCAATCAAGAGAAAAAATATGCATATTAATGTTGGGCCAAAAACCAGATACACTATTATTATCATTAACTCGTTCTTGTTTTTTTTAATAAAATCTCTTAAAACTGGATTTGTTATCTTTAAGGGAGAAATATGCAGCCAAGCAACATCGCTTTGAAGACGGCCAAAATGCTGGAAAAATTACCTAAGAATGGTTCAACAAATATTGTTATAACATTATAAAGCGATTTAGATTATATGTATATACATATTTTCATGTACATACACTGTTAACTTACAAACACACGTACATACATGCAAACATATGTACATATGTATTGTTTGTCGAAGAAATTGTTGTTATCAAGACATTTAACATTATCGATTACTGTTACTGCCTAAAAAGGCCGAGACGAACAACTTAAGCTAGACATTTGTTGAGTTGTTGGAAGGTTTTGTTGTTTGCCTTGCGTTGTTTCTGCTGCTTTTATCGGAGCAGGTTGTACGTACAAATAAAAACGTCGATATTCTGATTACTGTATATCACAGTATCAGTATTGGAAGATTTTATTTTTGACAGGTTTACCCACTTTTACGTAATTTTTGATGTACATATGCATATACACATCACTTAGAACAGCAGACACCCCGTTAAAAATTAAATTGATTGACGCACACATACATAAGTGTCTTTGAATTGATGTATATGTATGTACAATAATATTGAAATAAATTGTTGATACTCGCTGCAAAACTCACATAATTTGTTGTTTTTTCGTTGATGAGTTTTAATTGACTTGTTCACTTTACACCTACTAGTTGCGTTTAATAAACAACTTTTAAATACATATGACAGTGTGTAGACAATATGCAAGGAAATATGTATATTATATTTTGTTTTTGTACGATTTTCGGCGCGTTGTCGTCAGAAACGAAAGCTCAAAACGTTTATGCTTTTTCCGCAACGGGAACTCTCTGAACGAGCTGCCGGCGTGTACTACTGGCTTTTAAAGTTTATATTTTAATCAGTATAAACGCGCAAACTGCTGAGCGAAAAGCTCAGCAATTTAGATTTACCAATTGCCAGATTCTGGCAACGCTCTAACAACTCAGCAACACTGTTTGTATACTATTTTACAGCACTTAAAATTCTTTCTCCCAGTTTTTCGTTTCGTCAACTGGATCAAAATAATAATATTGATACGTTCACAACCATTAACAATATATATATATTAAAAATGAGTACGGCACGTTTCGCGCGCTCAGGACGCGTTCGAATCTGTATACTAATGAGCATGTTTGTTGTGCTCATTATGATGATTGTAATTTACCACATGTCCCAACAGCAACTGGATGAGACTCGAGCCTTTCGTTTACGTTGCGAACAAAGCCAGGAAGGCTTAAATATGCAGCTACAATGTAAGTTGCAGTCTCAAAGATGCAAATTGATATAATAGTCTTTTCATTCTGCACACATATTTAGCACTTACTGACGACAAATTGACAGCTGAGAAAAAGCTGGAAGTAATGCGTACGGATAAGCAAACCTTACAAGAAGAGTACGAGAAGCAACAGGAAGCTGAACGTTCTATGCAACAGAAATACGATGTACAAGTAAGCAAATTCAAGCTACTTGATGCTAAGCACAGTGAACTGCAGGAGGAATGTTCTAGATCCAGGAAAAAGCATATTGAAGATACAAACTTGTTACTATCGCAATTGAAACAACTCCAACAAGACAAAAAGCATGAGGACGCGGCAGCTTGGAAGGTGAGCGTTTCAGCCTTTACTTTTTTTATTTTAATCAAAATACTTTTATGAACTTTTAGACTAAGTACGAGACACTTCTAACGGAATCGGAGCATAAGACGCACACACTAGAGGCGGCGCTTAATGAGTTGAAGACAAACTGCAAACTTGAGCCACAACAACAGCAGCAGCAACAGCTTATTAAGCCAGCTGAATCTCTGTCCCCAGAGACGACGCCCTCACGTCGGTCAAGCCCCGCCCATCTGGCACACAGCATCGAGAAGCCGCGCAACGATAAGTCATTCAACGAGCAAGTGCAAGTGAGTCAAGGGCTGTACAGAATAAGCATTGCTAGGTCGAGCCAACAACCAACTAACTCAACAACTATAACACATGGTGTCGGTGTCGGACCGGAGCAGCGAAGGGAACTGCAACAGCAACCCATGCAGCGCTTCGTGGTGCAAAACAATCACAGCCTCATACTAAATTCTGTTGAAAATTTTCAGATTGTGCCCAAGTCTCCTAAAACTGTATCGGCTGAAACTGATAAGCAGCATCAACAAGAGCAGCCTGCTTTAGCTGGCGCCGCCGGTGGCGCCGTTTCACCTCTAAGTGCGCCTCGCAAGTCAAGCCCAAGTACGCCAAATGGAGATGCAGCAGCCAATGCCTCTGTAGCCCCAAAGGTTGCTGGCAGTAGTAGCAGTAGTGGTCAGCCGCCATTGGCTATGCCACCGGCCAAGCCATCAGCAGAAACAAAGTTAGAACGCAAACTACCAGAGAACGTTGCACCGATTCCAGATAATTTCGATGGCAAAGGTGAGCCAGCAGCAGATATGGATACGGCAGCCGAGGAGTTGCCCAAAAACGAAAACAACAATCGTTATTTAAATGTGGTAAACGATCTTGAGTCAAATAAAAACCAAGGCGATTCTGGTGCGCACGAGGTAAAGGACGCTCTTAACGAACAAACTTTTAATTTGCCTGGCGCAGAGCACAACTTATTTGATGGTGATCTTGGTGTGCCACATGTGGCAGAGGCCGATAACAAACTGCTGGCTGCCGATGCCGCTGCCGTTGGGGCTGTTGGTGGTGGTGGCGGCGGCGGCGCAGATGATGATGACGATGACATGCTTGGCGATGTGGCGGTCAAGCAGCCTCAACACCTGCTTGATAACTTAAATAATGAAATCGCTGGCGATCAAGGCAAGGAGTTTGCCGATGGCGTGCATTTGGAGGATGGCATAGATGAAGACCAAGATGGTAATTTTAATATTTTTAATGTCTTGTCTCACTTTTACTAAATCGAAATAATTTTTAGAGGATGACTACAACGTACCGGCACGGAAGCCGGGCGCTGATGCGCCTGTTAGAAATTAACCATATTACAATAATAATCCATCGTTCACATTAGTATTTTATGAAGGCATCTCTTCTGGCACACTTGGTCAGCACATTTAGAAAAAAGAAAAACACAAAACCAATAACCAGCCACTTTAGAATGTAAGTTTCAGCCCATTCTAATTGGTATAGATGATTTCATGAAAGTTTAGAGGTAATAAGAAAACTGTGCTTTATGGATAATTTCTACTTTCGCAGCGGCACCAGCCAACTGCAACATTTAATTGGATTTAATAGTATTGTAAACATTTTTCTTTAAATATTTATTTAATTTTTTATTGGATTGTGCAAACATTTGTATAGTAATAAATTATATTAGTTATATATTAATACATAATGTACGAACTGTTAATTTTACAATTCGATACGCCAATTTTAAGTTAAAACTAGTAGTGTAGTGTTTAACAACTTTTTTGTATCGCCTTGAAGCCACTCATCTCCCCGAGTTGTAAGTATATTCTTTGTTTTCTGTGATAAAAACTTGCTAAGCTGCATTTTTTCGTTGCTCTAAACAATTGTGTTTATACTCATTTATATATTCAAATCTACAAGTATATATTAAACTGAAATCTTGAATTAGTTATTTAGTTAGTTAAGTGGTAAATTGATCGAACAAAATTGTGTCTAAAATTTGAAACACAGAAACTTTATTTGAAGCATAATAAATTGGAAGTGCATAAATGTTAAATCATATATAAATAAATTCGGATCTTAATGCATATGTAAAGTGCGATAATTAAATTAACGGCGCTGAGGCAGAATTTAAACAAATATTGAAACATAAATCTGAAACATTAACTGAACACTAAACAAATTAAAAAAAAAAAAGAACGAACATCAAATTAAACTCTTGATTCATCTTCAGTGCCTTACTGTGCGTGTGCTGTTATCCAGGGATGCACCATGACCTGCTCAAGCGGCAGGCGATGTTGCGGATTTAAAACTAATAGTTTCGATATTAAATGAGCTGCTGCCTTTGAAACATGATCCGGCAGCTTATAGTCCACATTAAGAATCTTTTTGTACGTCTCCTCGAAATTTTTCGAATAGAATGGTGCATAGCCCACCAGCAGTTCAAAACAAAGCACACCCAAGCTCCATAAGTCCACATTTTTAGTATGTGGCTTATTTAGCACCATCTCGGGCGGTAGATAGTCAACAGTGCCACATAGCGTCATTCGCATTGAATTCGGCTCATGGACTGACCAGCCAAAATCGGCAATTTTCAGTACTCCTTTGTGTCCCAAAAGCAGGTTCTCTGGCTTGATATCCCGATGTATTATATCACGTTCATGTAAATACATGAGCGCCGAGCACAGGGCTTTGATATAAGTTGCTGACTGACGGTCGTCAAAACGTTTCAGCGGTTGCGCCTGCAATGCACTGAACAACGTGCCTTGCGGCGCATACTCCAATATTAAATAGATGCGCGCTTCGTCATGAAAATAGGCATACAAGCGCAATATGTGCGGATTTCGTAAATGCGACTGAATTTCAATTTCGCGACGCACTTGATGCTCCACGTTTGATTCGCCAATCTGTCGCTTAAAAAGAACCTTCAGGGCTACAACAAACTGCGATTCCTTTTCGCGCGCCAAATACACATTGCCGAATTTGCCGCGCCCCAGCTGACGACCAATGTCAAAGTTACTCAAAGCCCATGTTTTTTTGGGTTTAGCTGTTGTTCCTTCTTTAAAGAGATTTGCATTTTAGGTTGCTTCTCTAAATGCTGTTAAGGTCTCAAATGCTTACCAGTCTTTTCGGTATCAGTGCGATTGCTGCTGCTGGTTACAGTAGCTGAAGACGTCGCAGGTTTGTCGGTTTTTGCCAAACCCGTGTCCGCTTTTTTGATGGGAGCAGTTGTAGCTGAAGCTACTGCCAGTTGTTGTTTCTGTTGATGTGCAACTATTGGAAACTTTTTGGTTTGTAATTGTGCGGCAGCTTTACTGCTGCTTGACGCGGGCGCTACATTCTCAACTATTGGCTGTGCATGTTGTTAAGTAATTCAAATTAAAAGTGCGAAAAAAAATACAATGATTTGCACAGTCTACGCACCTTCTTTGTTAAAAGCAATTGCTTTTTCTGCATTGCAATTGCAGCGACTGCAGCAGATGTGCCGGTTCCTGGCTTGGGTAATGCATTTTCTTTATTTCGCAGCACAGTATTAGGCTTGTGCGACATTTTTTATAAATATATATATATAAACACTTAATTTTATTGTTTTGTCAATATGAAAGCAAGTAAAATGTCAATCTGATAAAATTCTAGTCTGGCACTCTATAACCTGTGTGAAAATGAAATGCCGTTCGTTTGAATTGAGAAGCGCGTGTTTGCGTCACTCTGTGAATGTCGATTACATAGATGTACATAATCGTTAGCAGCTAAATAACAGCTGCATGCATTTATGAGAAGATAGTCACAGTGAATACGATAATTAGACTGTTTTACTGCAATATCTGAAGCTTTAAAGGCACAGATAGTTTTCTAATTAAGAGACGTCGTTCTAATATAGCCTTAAACGTTCTTTTGGTTGTTGGTATAAAATATCAGATTTGAACACAAAAATTTTCAGTTGCCTAACAGTTTAAAATTCTTGTGATAAGTAACAGTTACGATAGTAGTGTTTATGTTGATATGTTCCTGTTGCAATGCGACTGTCCCTCTGTCAAGAGCAAGAAAATGGCGTAGAAGTCGAAAAATCGTTTCAGAAAATTGTGCAAAACAAAAGTGAAAATTATTGCAAAGCACAGAAATACTAAAAAAACAAAATGTTTCCCGGTGGCAACACAAATGCCAATTTGAGCTATAACAAACACAATCAATATATGGCGCAACCGCCACATTTCTTAGCTGCCCCAGGTCGCGGTCCAGGTCCGGTTCCCGGCTCTGCGATAGGCAATCCACTGGGAGTAGTGACGCCAGTCATGCCAATAAACATGCAGGGCAGCATAGACTGGGCGCAGTTGGCACAGCAATGGATACACATGCGCGACTCGTCAACAGCGCCGCAACTAGCTAATTTTAGCATGAATATGCCGATCGCACCTCCGCCGCCGATCATAAGCAATACCCCAGAGTACCAACAACATCAACACCACCAACATCAGCAACAGCCGGCAGTTCGTCTGCAACCGATAAAAAGTGAGACACACTACGAGGAGCAAGGCGAGGCGGAAATGGACATGGATATAGATGAAGAAGAAAATGAAAACAATGTCCGTACGATGCACCATTTGGACGGTATGCCACCTCCTCCAGTTGTTACGCAATCGCAATGGTTAGCGGGCAGCGCAAATGATGTTCCCATTGCAGTGCCATCCATTGATACTAGTGAGTTTTCTCTCTAAATTAAGCTATCACTGTTACATCTTTTTCACCCAATCAACAATAGTCAGCGTTGGTACTCAGCAGTGGAATGACTGGTCAACGCGCAACAACCCCACCTCCCATATTCCATCGCTTTTAAAACTTAACGTCTGCAATCCTAATGAATCAGGACAGATTCAGCTGCCAACGCATCAGCCTTTGCAGAACAACATCAGCGCTGGCGGCGGAGCCAGTAGTGCGAGCACCGAAATTGATGCAAACAAACGTAAAATGTTGCCAGCATGGATTAGGTAATAACAATGGAGAAACAAAGCAGAACAGCTGTCATTAAAATATTTCGTATTGCAGAGAGGGCTTAGAAAAAATGGAACGTGAAAAACAACGTCAGCTAGAGCAACAACAACGTTCATCACCGGAGATCGAGTTGCAAGCGATCAATGTTAAGCAAGTATCAAGCAAAACACTAACAACACCTGTTAATCTCTTGAACATGTCGAACGTGGTAAGTAGAGTAGTACGTCTCTGGCTGCATTTGACTCAATTTTGATTTGTGCAAGTGCCGAGTGCAACAAAAAACTTAATTGGTTGCCCAAATGCACACAAATCATGCACAACAGACTTAAGTGTCTTAAGTAACTAAACAGAACGCTCTGCATTTAACATGAACTTGATATTCAGGCAAGCGACAGCGAAGATTCAATTGCCGCTCCTGAGGAGGCATCTTATGCGCCCAAAATGACTCAGCTTTTAGGTAATGATGTATTAAGTAAACCCAGTAACAGCGATGAAGAGCACGAGCCGGACGACACTGATAAGAACAAACAACAGCAGCTGTTGGTCAGTCGACACGTTGTTGCAACAATTGCAAGGGCAGCCAATGCTGAAGCTGCATTAAGTGGTAAAACCTACGAAGAAAGACTCGCAGATTTGGTAGGCATCATAATGTTGACATAAGGTGTGCTCAACCAGGGAATGAAACCTATAACCGGATTGGTACCAAGATACTAACAGCACAAGTACTACATTTTTAGTAATGTGCTAAAGCATTAAGTTATTGGTAAAATAGTTTTTCCTAGACCGAACTAAGAACTTTTCTAGCTCCTGTTGCATTGTAAAAAAGTTCTAACAGTGGCATAGTCTGCGACCAGCCACCAAAAGCATGGATATTTTGGTTTCGCAACAAAGTAAATCATGCAAGGTTAAAACGTTTCGGAAAAAGGGCATTTTGAAAAATTTGATAAACATTTTTTTCTGTTATATTGGAACGATTTTGGTTACCGGTTTCGTTGTTTGGCGCCACCTTTTTAACGAAAGGCTTTTGAATTGTACAAACCAATCTATCATAAAACCAATCTATAGATGCTTGTTGTGCGTCGTACATTAACCGAAATACTGCTGGAAACCACAAACGAAGAGATTGCTGCTATTGCTACTGAAACACTCAAAGCGCATCGCGCTAAAGGTACATTATTTATAGACTATAGAACATTAAGCTTATCCCAACAGATCTTTTACAGTGAGAAAATCAGTGTGTAAATTTGTGTAAGTACAAATATATATGAGTATTTTTTATGCTCTTGTGGAAAATGCTCAAGTAAGTTGAGCTAATAAGAAAGAAAAACGTTTGGAAATATCCACATCCGGGAGGAAATCGTCTTTTTACATAATGATGCTCAAGCCATCATTTATAAGTTTAAAAAAATGACATTTAATTTTTTTTGTTACTGCTTATCATACTACTTAAGACAAACAAACAATTCAATCACATGCTGAATCTGACAATATATAATCGTAATATATAATATATATATATGTGTGTATGTAAATCAAAAGCGTCATCAGCCCAAGTGATTCGCAAAAGCGCCTTGTCCTCCATTACCGGCAACTTGGGTAAGTAACAAATTCCAATTTAGCTCGTATGTTCATGAACACTTATGTTAAATAGGTAGTCTGAGTTTTGCTTAAACCCCAAACCCCCAACACCCTTTTCCACCCTACAAACATTCTGTTTAAAGTATTTTTTCCATATGTGTTATATTGTGAAGAAATTGGCTTTAAAAAAAAAAAAAAATTATTCAGATTCGTAAATAAAGTTTCAATTTTGTTCAAGCTAAATTGGTTTGACAACTTATGAAAATATTAAACAAAAATACATTGATCGTTCTTCGTCTGACCATGTTTGGTATCCTGCTTTTCGTCAAACTCTTTCTCTATCTCTGCTTAATTCTTTGAACTCAAAATAAAAGTATATATCCAAAAAATGTATAAAATAAAAAGCGCGCCTTCTTCAATGTACGCTTGGCAGCAACAATTAGCACTCGATTGATTTAAATTATAGGCTTAGCTGTCTACGGCGATTCTTCAAGCGATAGCGAGAATGATGAAAGTGCGGATGACAATGACGGCGGGCATGCCGAACGCATCGATTCATCTGTCAAGGATGTGGATAAATACATTGAACTCAGCGTGGACGAGCTAAAAGTATAGTTCATCATAATATAATACAAAACAGACTCAATATATTTTTATATATATTTTCCAGGCACGCATACGCAAAAGCAAACGTGCTTTTGAAAGAGTGATTGATGACATCGAGGAGCGTGTGTCGCTGCAGGAGCATACGGATGAGCAAAAGCTGCAATATCATCGCAAGCTGGAGCTTGAACAAAAAGAGGCGGCCAAGCAGAGATCTGTAAGCGACCAGCGGCAAACAGACACTGCAACTGATGACGTTACTGCAACAACAAAAGCAACGGCGTCCTCCTCTAATGAAAAGCTACAAAAATTTAATGGTATGTTAAATCTCTGACAAAACATTCCAATTGAATTAAGACTCATAAACCCTACAGTTAAACGTCTAAGTCGAAAGGAGCGTACAACTCGATTTAGCGACAACAAGGACGGAAAACAACCTTCAAACTATGTTGGCCAAGTGACAACCGCAGTCGCACCGGCACCAAGCAGCGGCGTAATGCCACAACAACTAAAGCCAGTGCCGAATCCGGCTACTAATTTGTTACAAATGCCCGAATCTATGGCTAGCATGCTAGACGCTGCAAACAAAGCGCTTGACAAAGCACACAAAACATCGAAAAAGTCAAAAAGCCGACGTCGCCAGTCCTCCTCTTCCTCGTCTTCCAGCAGCGGTGATAGTGGTAGCAGTAGCTCAAGCAACACCAATACAAGCTCCAACAGTTCCAAGTCAAGCAAAAGCCATGGAAGTAGCACTCGGAGCAGTGCCGCAGCAAAAAAACATGGCAAAAGCAGACACAAGCAGAGCAGGGGTAGCAGCAAACACAGGCAACGAAATGACGACAGTCGCAAAGGGCAAGGCAAGGATCGCACTAGTAGCAGTCGACATAGCTATGAACGTCATCGAAGTAGGCACGAGAGTCGCGAACGTGATCGTGATCGTGAACGACATGGTCAGCATTGTAGCAGCCAGCAACAGCATCATCGACGACGGGATAGTCATAAACACCGTGATTCCAGCAACTCGGCAGAAGAGGATAGAGGCAACAGCAGCTACCGGCGGGGCTCTCGGCATGGCAGCAGTCGCAGCCACCAGAGTAGCAGATACAGCAAACATCGGGAGCGTACTCGATCCCGATCCAATTCGCGTAGCACACATAACTCCCATTCGTCCGCTACCTCGTCACATCCGCATCGCAAGCGCAATTGAAATATATAATACCTTAAATAGTTTTCTGTTTACAATGATACTCTTTAATCCAGCTTAGAAAATATACTAAAATTATTACAAATGTTTTAATTAATACTGCATATCTATACAAAGAATTTATTTCATGGCCGGAGTTTGTTAAGATTATTCAAGTAAATCGATGTTTCCATTCATTCTACAGTCTTTTTCCACTACGATAACAATAGTAAGAATCACATTCAACATAGAGGTTTTTAAAAAACAATCAGTAATGATATTTATTTCAATGTAAGAGGTTTATTCTTATTACGAAATTTGTTAAGAATTGTATTTCTGACTAGTTCGTGCTGATAATTATTTGAGGAAAAGTACTCCAAACTTCGAAAGATTGCAAATCGATTAAAATTATGAAAAAATTTAGTTGCTGCGTGTTATCATAATTATTCTATACTTGGCACACATGATTATTAATTAAATATCTTAAAGAACTTCAGGCATATTTGTTCATATATAGTTGTGTATTTGCAAGCATATTGAGATGTTCTGTTATTTAAATAAACGCAGAACTATCATGACATTCAAAATATGGCTAGATTATACAATATAGTTAAATTGGAATGATGTCGAATATTTTTGAGTTCATAGAAATTTTTTAAAAGTAAATTTACATACATATATAAAACAATATCAAATACAAATTACACAAGAAAACAAAATCACTTTTAGATTAAACATATTAAAACTTTGCAATTTGAGCCTACTTTAAGCTACTGCTAGGCACTCCGACATTAAAAGAGTGTTTGCCAGTTAGTCGATATTTTGTTGTTGTTTTAAATAATACAATTACAGATTATAACTACATTTAGGAGCGACGATTGGGTTGACTTTTATTATGGTTCCAACGCGACTGTTGTGTTCGCTGTGCGCGAATTGGCTGGGTTTGATGCTCGCAAGCATCGGCACGACGCAAGACCTCAGCATAGGATAAATCGAGCCTCTTCAGCTTATGGAACTCCTGCGATACCGTATTTGGATGAAATTCAACGCCATTGACTTCAATCACGCGGCTGGTCCTTTTAGCTCTTTGTGCGCTCATATTCCGATTATAGATAATCATTGGGGAGCCATTCCATTCGGTGCTTGAGCGATCAGATGGCATTCGACGGCCCACCGAGCGCTCCGGTGCAAACATTTCCGGATTCATTGGCACAAAGTCCTTGCGAGTACGTCGGGCACTATGTGGTGCGTTCGGTTGGGCCAACGGTGATGGTTGTGCAAGTGGTGACTCAACTCGACTTCCATTAATATGTAGACTGCGATTTTTGCGACGATTTCGCTTCTTGATGCCCACACCAACGGTCAAGTATTCGAGGGGTTCACGCTTCAATGGAGTCAGTACTCGACCGTTCTCTTCGATGGATTGACAAGCATCGGTTTTTGCGGTGCCCTCAAGCTGTGCATTGGACGTGGAACTAGCCTGAGAGAGCCTATTCTCTTGATTTTTACATTCGCTTATGTGCTTCTTGGCCGTTCTGCGTTCCAGTTTGGTAACGCATTCAGACATGGCAAACGATTGATCGGAGAACACCGATGATATTATACTTTGCGTATCATCACCAAAGTCAACAGAGAATTCTTCATTGGCTGGCGCATCATTGGTCATTGCGTTTATTTCATTCTTTGGCTGTGTTCCATCCTCATCTGACGATTTAGCTTTCTCTCCATCCTCTTTGTTGTCGGCGGCCTTCTTTAGCACACCAAAGATCTCCTTAAACAGTTCCCTGTACTCGGGACGACTCTGAAAATGTGAGTCAATGGGGCTGACATCGTCGTAAATGCTTAGCTTGCATTCCTCGCCATTGCTTATTGAGCACAAAAAGTAACCGGGGCGCTCATCCGTTTGTGTGTACTTATTGCTGGTTTCCTCCGAGTAGCCAGAGGATGATGTCTCCGCCTCTGAAAATTCAGTAGACGCTCGTCCCCGTGTACTCTTCACATTTGTATTATTATCAGCTCCTGCGTTACTGGCACTTGTACTTGTTTCCTGGTTGACTACCGTTTTGGATATCTTATCAGATTGCACTTCATTTGGAAGCTGGTCGCCGTTGTTGTCACTGTTGACTGCTGGATTGCCTTTGCGTACATTTGTCGTGCGTTGCACCTCCAACAAAGCTTCATATTTCTCGACCAAATCCCGGTATGGATTCGGACTGCCAGCGGTTTTTAACTCCAGCAGTTCGTGAGCATTGAGCTTTGCTGAAAATTCAGCACTGTTGCCCGCCATTTGTGAGCCAAACTCACTGCCCAGCAGACTCTGGTCATCATCTTCGGCCACATCTTCTGTTTGAGCCACCGACGATTGTCCATCATTGTTAGACGCCTGTTCCTCCATAACGCGCAAGCAGCGGCTGCACATTTGACCTTGCCTGACATCATCCAAGAGCGAGAACTCATCCTGCATGGACATCATCTCCTCGTTTGTGCTTGTTATTGCATTGCGGCTCTGAAGTGTTTGGTTCTCTTGGATTATGGCCACCAGCTGCTCCTCTAGTTCAACGTTACGTTGCTTTTCCGCCATGAAATTACGACGCAATAGCTCCAAATCCGTTATCAGACTTAACAACTCCTCATTTTCCTCGCCCTTGATGCCGGCGGCAGCAGCTGCTTCGATTAACTCCTCTGGACTGCCCACATCGCTCATGGTCATCGATCGATCATTTGCATTAGATAATTCAGTGATGCCCGTTGAGTTCGCCTTGGCCACAAATGAGCTGTTGTTCCCCAAGGGCGTGGCATTCATATCGGAAGTGTTGTTAGACGCCCATGGTTTCGGCAAATTAAGCAGATCTAAGCTGCGCTCTTGGTGCTGCTGCTGCTGCTGCTGCACTGGCTTGTCATTTTTACGCCGTTCCGCGCTTAGCCTTTGACGTGTCTCCTCCAGCTGCTGTGTAAGCTCCTCGCAGCGTGCCTCAAGCGATTCGATGTTGGCACCCAGCGATTTGATTTGCTTCTTGTCACGCGACTTCTCCAACGTTAGCCGATGATTGCCGCGCTCCAACTCCTGTATACCCACCTCCAACTGCTCGTAGACTTTCAAGCGAGTATCGTTTACTTCGGCCATGGCATTGATTTGCTTACGCAAATGCAAAATTTCGCGCTGCTGCTCCTCATTTCGGGTCTTGTGTTCCTTCAACATTACCTCCAACTCCCTATTGCGTTCCAGCAGCGTTTTGCCAAGCTCTGCTGCCAGCTGCAAATCGTTGAGCATGAATTGTGAGGACACGTCCACGTCCGGCTCCCCACAGGTGTCATCCCCAAGCTTGTTATCGTCCATTTCGGCTTATTTGGTATTTAGTTGCTTAATTTTCTGTTGTGGTACAAATGTTTGAGTTATTAATTTCTTGTCTTGACGACCAAGTCACACAAATCACATGTTTATTGATTTTTGGCTTACATTTGGTTGATGAATTCTCTGCGCATATTACGCAAAGCAATTACAAAGCTAAAAACTGAGCTGGCGTTTATGCTATCCGATACACTGATTTACATATATTTGTTGTCGTCTTGTTGTTTACATGTACATATTTTGCGTGTTACGTCACCGATTTTAAAGAAACACCAATTGCATAAGTTAACAACGACAAAAGTTTTGCTTTTATGCTCGTTTTATGCTTTAACGCAACTGCAAGTGCATTGCAACCCTAAAGTTAAAAGCAGCAAACCAACCCCAAATAGCTGTTAAAGTCAGGGACGTAGACAGGGATGCCAGTCCGAACGCTGCAAAGTTCATACATGCGTATATACATATAAATAAATATTTACATATTGCAAAAGAATTATTTCCAATAAGTTAACAATTTCCGGTATTTTTTTTATTTTATATATTTTAGGCGTTATGCAAATGCAGCTGAGTAAATATTTAAATCTGGGTTACACGCATGCAATTAATTATACGTAATTTTTATTTGAATATACAAATGCAGTCTCAAAGTTGCAATTGGTATATTTTTAACTTGAAATGCGATTAAAATGAAATCTCGCGAAATTTGATAAGTGATTGTGTGCCGCAAACCAGTTTGGGGAACGCTTTAACTCAGACTGAAAGCCATACCACCAACCATGTTATACATAGCAACTAAAGAAAAAAATACTTTTTTTTTGCTTGCTTGTTTATATGTTTGTATGTACACAAAGCTAAGGCTTGACAAAGAACACAGGGTCAGCAAGAGATAATGTTAATTTGCAAGTTGACTCTTGTTGCGCTTTGGTGATCGTTTGTATATTTTAAAATAAGCAAACACAATCTTTGATTTCTGTTAAAGCCAGCGTTTTGCATGAGCCCCCATTTAAACGAGCTACCTACGCGTCTGGTGGCAAAAGTAACAGCTGTTGTCGTCGAGGGTAAGACAAAACGCAAAAATGGAAGAAGAAAAATTCCAAGTTCAAAGCTCTGAAAATATTTAACATTCATATGTATTTATTTATGCATATTTAATGCGACATAGATAGACACATAACATAAGCTTAACTTAACTAAAAATATGTATGTATGTATAGTAAGCACAATATGTACATAGTTATGGTATACTTTAAATTGTAGGTTCTTAACATAACGGTTAAATTATTTAAATGTAAACTGTGGTTCTTATAAATTCTTAGGAGAGCACCTCAAATCGTTCAACATTCAAATGTACGTCTGATCCTCGCTCTTAACTGTTTTGAGATGTTGCTGCTGCTGCTGCTTATATCTCTGCTCATAGGGATCCCCGTAGTCTACTTTGCCAATCTCATAGTGTGCCATTTTATTTCGATGAATCGTAAGCAATGCCCCACTCTTAAAGGTATCCCCACAAACACCACAGTTGTAGGGCCGCAGCATCGTTGTTGGCATTGACTCTCCCTCACGCTTCAATCGCATCCGTTCAATGTCCTCGGCACGTCGCTTATTTACGCGACTTTTCTCATAGGGATCAGGATCGAGAAATTCATCGCCCTCTCTAACAGTTTCAAAGTGTCGCTTTTGGTTGCGATGAATGTTCAAGAGGGAACCACAAACGAAACTCTTATTACAAATGCCACATGCATAAGGTCGCTCTCCTGTGTGCCGGCGCATATGAATCTTTAGATCGTTGGACTGCACAAAACTCTTGTCACACTTGTCGCAGGCATACGGCCGATGTCCAGTGTGCAGGCGCATGTGGCGGGCCAGCTTGTTTTGCGAGATGAATTTCTTGGCACAGATTTTGCATTCGCTGGGACGCTCGCCGGTGTGCTGTCGCTTGTGCAAACTAAGATCCTGGCTGCGCGGAAATGCCTTTTCGCACTGATCGCACTTGTAGGGATTCTCGCCGGTGTGTCGTCGTATGTGTATCGTAAGGCTGGAGACGGGAAAGCTAATGCCACAGTGCGGACATTCACGCCGCTTGGTCGCGCGCTTTGGCGGTGAGCTGATGGCAGAATCTTCCGCATCGCCGTCAACGGCAACCACCTCTGGATGAAATGCAATCATGTGTCTGCGTAATGTATCCTGGCGCTTAAACAACCGTGGGCAGTGTTCGCAGATCAGTGCATCGCTGCTGCTATACTCTTTGGCCAACTCCTGAGCAGCCAAAGTTGCCTCTTGACAATGAGCTATAGCGAAGTGACGCGCCAGTGATTTATTTTTAGCAAAAATACGTGGACAGCTGGCACATTTGTATATGAAGTTTTGGGAATGGCTTAAGCGCATGCCTAACTGTGATGGTCGCTCCTCTAGAGGAACTGGCTCAAAGGTAATTTCTGCATCGGAGTCTTCTTGTACAAGTTCGTTAACCGTGTCCTCGATGGGCTCGTCAATATTATTCTCAAGCAAGGGACCCTCCTCAAAAGGTGTATCCTCCGGAGCTGCTTGCTCCTCCTGATCCTGCTCCTGCAGTTCAATGACGGCATCGCACTCATCAAACTGCACAAAATTGTCTTCCTCTTGCACTAATTCCTCATACTCATCCACACCCAACACGGCAGCAGTGGTTTGTTCCTGCTCCAGATGAGTGCACAATTCTTGCAAAGTCTGATTGGACTTTTCTACCTCGCGAATAAACTCATAAGCACTGATCAGGCGACGCGTGCAGCTCTGGCATAGTTGCGTGGGTAGATGCGGTTCGTTCCAGTTGCACTGAAATTGAATGTTGTTTTAGCTGCAAAATTCAGTTTGCCATATTTTCGAAGTTTCCTGTAAAAGTACCTTGACGTTGGACACGGTTTCCAACAGCTGCCACAGTTCCACGTTGAGGTCATTATACTCAATTACATCTCGAAGGCATAATGTAATTTCGTGTGATTCCAGGCAAACGCGACAAGTTTGTGCATTTAGAGCAATATTGTCTTGGTCTGGTGCTTTAATCTCATCCTCAATTTCCATTTTATCCTAGCCCCGGAGAAGGCACTACTAACATATATCTTTCATTTATTCCATACAACACGAACGATACATCTGCATTTATGGTCACCCAAGTCTTTAACATTACTACAAATGTTATTTACAGTTTCAAAAATTGTTGATTATATTTGAAAAACATAACCATATTATGTTGGTGCAGTTCTTGAGAACGGTAAAGGTAATGCTTTGTAGTTAAATCATTATTGTTTGCGGTTTCTCGTAGTTCAGGAAGCCAATGTTATTGATCAGGTTTAAATTTGGGCGCTTCTACGAACAAAGCCATTAGCAACTGTTGCTCAACATAACATATCGATATACCGATAGCTTCGACTACAGTCAACGATATCCTAATTGTTTGTGTTCAACTGATTTTGCCTGTTTTATGTTGGACTGTAATAATTTGTGAGTGAAAATGCCAGTAAAACGTTGTAAAAATCCAGTTACCAAACACTTCATTTACAACGATGCTATAGGCAAGAGTACCTGCAAAGTATGTTACTTTGACATGGCTGGCAGGCATTCGGAGAACCTGTTGCGACATTTAAAGCGCAAACATCCATCCAAATACGACCAAGTAATGCGCGAAAAGCAACGTCGACGATCTGCGAATCCAAATTCTGAAACCTTGTCCTCCCAGCTCACATTTGACGCGGATACACATAATCTGTTTATTAAATCAGAAAAGCTGGAAATTGGGCTCAATGAACCTGAAGTGCACCTGGAACCTCTGCCCCATGAAGGAACTAACAATTATAACGGAAACAGTCAGTTTTTGAATGTTAACTTTACCAAAGAGGAGCTGCCGGATGAGTTGCACCAACCATCAGATCCACTGAATGATTCTGCCAACTCATTACCCCACCAAGAAGGAATTAACAATAGATCCAGGTTTTCAGAAAAGGAGCCCGTTTCAATGAATGCTTCTGCCAGCCGAAGAACTCACCCAGCTACATCTACTAAAGATTGCCCACAGCAGGTGCAATACGATGATGCTAGCTTCTTGCAGCTTCTTGGTCATAAATTTGACAAGTACAGCCCATGCACAAAATACACTGTACAATACCACATTAGCCGCATATTGTATAAGGCAGATATGGGTTGTTACGATAATGCCAATGCATCCAAATTGACCGATGTGTAGTTAAATATCTTTGTGCGAATAATAAGATGTTATGTTTGACAAATGTACTTAATGGAAAACACTGACAAAGAAATTTAAAAAAAAATACTCGAATACGTTAGTTTTTAATTGTTTCGGTTTGTTTATTGTTACCAGATAGATTTAAAAAGTTAATTTTGTTTGTAAGTAATAGGTGTATAAACTATAGTTTAAAACAGGCTTTAACTAACTCGGTTATCATTTATAACATGAATGAAGCGTTTAAAAAACAAAACAACATTGTTTAAGTGTAGTATTTATGTACTTTAAACAATTTAAAATATATACTTCAACTAAACTACAACTGTTTTAATATACTGTCCAATTATTATGTAACTCTATGTTCAAACAAATAAAATCAACAGGTATATATATTTTTTTTATTATGATTAATCATATATGTGTGCGAAAAACACTGGCCCAATTGGTTGAAATTTTCGGTAACGCCAGCGAGAAGTTTAATATAAATCTCTCACAGTGCTGGCGCCATCAGTTGAAATTTGCTGCTCATAGCAGTTGGCATTAATTTAAATGAATACATTACAAAGCTTTGGTTTGCATATATGCAATAGCTATTATATACTTTGTACAAGTAACAATTAAGAAGCAATGCTTAAATAAGATACAATTATCAGTAGGTAAAACTTAATTGTATCTCTGATTGCAGCAATACTTTCAGTATTTTTGTACAATTGTAAATGCATGTGTACACACAATGCAATGTATATAGTATATACACACTAAAGGATTCAATGACCAGAAAAAGCCTTGCGCGTTTTACACTTAATCTAAGTCCATTTTAAAAACTAAACAATTTTTGAATGCTGGTCAACAGACAGGTTCAGCTCACAGTTTGTTGGCAGTGAGTGTTAGTGGGGGCTTGGCAGCTTCCGAGCTACCGGATATGGATTTGTGATCCGCACGCTCCTGCTCTGATAACCAGGCCATCTGCAAAGAAAGCATTTGATGAATAGTGTTACTTAGGAGAATATATTTTGTTCAATCTTACCTTCTGTTTGTGCTGCTGGGCAGCATCAATGCATTTGTCTAGCACCATCTTCTCGGTGAGCGTACCATTCTCTGAAGCATACACAGCAGCTTGCCATGATACGCCTAATTTGGATATCTCACGTCCAGACATGCCTTCGCAGAGTTTAGCCATCTTAACGCACGTTTGACCATAATCGAAGTTTTCCAGTTTAAAACGCCTGCAAACACTTTGGTTAACAACTGAAAATACTTTATAAAGGACATCAAACTTACTTGGCGCCTGCTGCCGCTGGCTGTAGCACATATTTATCAAAATAGAGGCGTAGCAAACGTTCACGCTCCTCTAGACCGGGCAAAGTAAACTCCACCATTTCGTCAAGACGATCGTTAATTGCATAATCAAACTGTTCCGGCGTATTCGAGGCCAACACAAGCATGAATTTTGGATTCTGCTCTGAAGTTCTGTACAAGAACGCGTTAAGAGCCGAACGCAAATCCTCCGAAATTTTTTCAGACGAACGTTTTCGCAAAAAGGCATCTGCTTCGTCAACAAACAGCAAAAGACCACGTCTGGAAGTTTGCGACCAATCGAATACCTTATGGATGGCCGTTACACCCTCCTTGCCCATCGGTGCAACATCACCTCCAGTCATAATAGCAAAATCCATGCCAGAATGTTCGGCGAGTTTCTTGGCAAACATAGTCTTGCCCGTGCCGGGTGGTCCATGCATCAATACGTTGCGATACAGACCGCGATTGATGCGAGTGTTTTTCGTGGCAATTGCAATGTCACGCAAACGCTCCTCCAGTTTGGGATTCAAAACAACACCCTGTAGTGCATCTGTTGGCTTGGCACGCAGACGTTTTATAAAGTTTATAGGATGCCTCACTGCATCGAGAAACGCAAAACGTGACGTTTCACCCACAAGCGTTGGTTTTCCAATGCGCGCTTCAATATATCGCGAAATAACGCCTGTGCCGCCCCTTGCACTGTACACGCCCAGGGCGAGCAGCGATAAGCCACCAGCTGCAGTCAACACCTTATCCCAGTCGGTCAACATGGCTTCGGCGCCGGCACCAAATACTGAACCAGCAGTTCTGCAATTAATCATTGTTAAGTTATGATAAATTTAAATTGCATTGGCAGCTTACTTTATACCCTCCAGTACTGTGGTGCGATGTTCTTGTGCTTTCAGTCGAATCTTCTCCAGATTGATGTCTCGATTCTCACGATCCACACGAGCTTTGGCGCGCAACTCATGCTCCAGCAGCTTAAGTCGATTCTTCTCTTTCATTTCAATCTCATGCTCAATCGTCTGACGACGCATAGCCTCCTGACGCTGAACGCTCTCCTCCTGCTTGCGCAGATTTTCCTCTTGGACACGTTGTTGTTGAACAAGTTGATCCTCGTAGCGTTTGCGCGACAATTGATCCTGATACTGAGCGCGTTGCTGCTGCTGCTTGGTTTCCTCGATAAGAGTCTTACGTCTTTCCTCATGATCAATACGTTTTTGCTCCACTTTGGCCTGCTCGATGTGCGCCTCGTACTCCTTTACCTTGGTACTATACTCCTGCTGCCTGGTGGCCTCCTGCATCTTAGACAGCTCCAGTGCCTCTCGCGCATGTTCTGCAACAGGTCACGCACACATTAATACAGACGCACATACACAACTTCACGCATAATCAATGGCATCGGTTATGCAATGCGCACAAATGATGATGAAATTTGTATTTCATTATTTAACACTTACTTGAACGTTCTAGAGTTTTAGCTGCGTCAGCTGCACGCTCAAGCGCTGAGGAATCAAAACGATACGCCTCCATAGCCTTGCGCTCCGCCTTTGTTAGCTGCGCATCGTTTCCACGTTCACCGGCAGTTTTGCCCTCTGGATTATCAGCGCCATCTGCTCCACCGCTAAACTCCGCCACTGGCTGTTGACGATTCCTACCTAATAACCACGACATGTTGTTCTCTTATCTGTTCTGACTATGTTGACACCCACTCAAAACCTAATTTTGTCACAATAAGACCACGAAATATCCTAAAAAATATATGATGTGTGAGCGTGTTTCTTTTCAAACCGTCATTCGACAACGTGATTCTGGTAGTGATGTAAGAAACACTTGCCGATATGTATGTTTTTGATGATACCTTTTAAATGTATCGATTAAATTTAATCAACTGTTGTGGATATATATTGCTCGCTGGATATGCTAAAATAGCGAGTGTGATCCAACACAAAAATTGTTTTTTGGTTACGCTCAAACATCTTAAAGATAAATTTAGAAAAATGTGCAGAAAAGAAAAAAAAACTTTAAGAATGGTAATCGTAACAAATCGTTTGTTTACAACAGCTGTTGCTTTAGAGATGGGATAAATTAGCATATTTTTCATTTTGTATGAGTGATTGAAAAAAACGATACAAAACGATATCTGAGTCAATCAATCACTGTAAAATTAAAAGTTCTGTTAAGCTATCTTCTTCTATATTTTATATCTTGTAAGCATGGGAGCACTAACTAGAAATAATTTTTTTAATGGTAGTAGATAAACCTACTTTTATGACTCTTAGATATTAAGATGAGTTTTTTTTTATCAAGCAACCCATGACTTTGGCTTGTGCTATAATATGTTAACATTTGTATAAATTAATCATAACATAAGTATAAAAACATCCCAGAAATTTTGTTTGTTTTTTTATTGAAAGCTATGCAGACAACATTCAGACTAATTTATTGCAACAGTTGATTAAATTTAATCGATACATTTAAAAGGTATCATCAAAAACATACATATCGGCAAGTGTTTCTTACATCACTACCAGAATCACGTTGTCGAATGACGGTTTGAAAAGAAACACGCTCACACATCATATATTTTTTAGGATATTTCGTGGTCTTATTGTGACAAAATTAGGTTTTGAGTGGGTGTCAACATAGTCAGAACAGATAAGAGAACAACATGTCGTGGTTATTAGGTAGGAATCGTCAACAGCCAGTGGCGGAGTTTAGCGGTGGAGCAGATGGCGCTGATAATCCAGAGGGCAAAACTGCCGGTGAACGTGGAAACGATGCGCAGCTAACAAAGGCGGAGCGCAAGGCTATGGAGGCGTATCGTTTTGATTCCTCAGCGCTTGAGCGTGCAGCTGACGCAGCTAAAACTCTAGAACGTTCAAGTAAGTGTTAAATAATGAAATACAAATTTCATCATCATTTGTGCGCATTGCATAACCGATGCCATTGATTATGCGTGAAGTTGTGTATGTGCGTCTGTATTAATGTGTGCGTGACCTGTTGCAGAACATGCGCGAGAGGCACTGGAGCTGTCTAAGATGCAGGAGGCCACCAGGCAGCAGGAGTATAGTACCAAGGTAAAGGAGTACGAGGCGCACATCGAGCAGGCCAAAGTGGAGCAAAAACGTATTGATCATGAGGAAAGACGTAAGACTCTTATCGAGGAAACCAAGCAGCAGCAGCAACGCGCTCAGTATCAGGATCAATTGTCGCGCAAACGCTACGAGGATCAACTTGTTCAACAACAACGTGTCCAAGAGGAAAATCTGCGCAAGCAGGAGGAGAGCGTTCAGCGTCAGGAGGCTATGCGTCGTCAGACGATTGAGCATGAGATTGAAATGAAAGAGAAGAATCGACTTAAGCTGCTGGAGCATGAGTTGCGCGCCAAGGCTCGTGTGGATCGTGAGAATCGAGACATCAATCTGGAGAAGATTCGACTGAAAGCACAAGAACATCGCACCACAGTACTGGAGGGTATAAAGTAAGCTGCCAATGCAATTTAAATTTATCATAACTTAACAATGATTAATTGCAGAACTGCTGGTTCAGTATTTGGTGCCGGCGCCGAAGCCATGTTGACCGACTGGGATAAGGTGTTGACTGCAGCTGGTGGCTTATCGCTGCTCGCCCTGGGCGTGTACAGTGCAAGGGGCGGCACAGGCGTTATTTCGCGATATATTGAAGCGCGCATTGGAAAACCAACGCTTGTGGGTGAAACGTCACGTTTTGCGTTTCTCGATGCAGTGAGGCATCCTATAAACTTTATAAAACGTCTGCGTGCCAAGCCGACAGATGCACTACAGGGTGTTGTTTTGAATCCCAAACTGGAGGAGCGTTTGCGTGACATTGCAATTGCCACGAAAAACACTCGCATCAATCGCGGTCTGTATCGCAACGTATTGATGCATGGACCACCCGGCACGGGCAAGACTATGTTTGCCAAGAAACTCGCCGAACATTCTGGCATGGATTTTGCTATTATGACTGGAGGTGATGTTGCACCGATGGGCAAGGAGGGTGTAACGGCCATCCATAAGGTATTCGATTGGTCGCAAACTTCCAGACGTGGTCTTTTGCTGTTTGTTGACGAAGCAGATGCCTTTTTGCGAAAACGTTCGTCTGAAAAAATTTCGGAGGATTTGCGTTCGGCTCTTAACGCGTTCTTGTACAGAACTTCAGAGCAGAATCCAAAATTCATGCTTGTGTTGGCCTCGAATACGCCGGAACAGTTTGATTATGCAATTAACGATCGTCTTGACGAAATGGTGGAGTTTACTTTGCCCGGTCTAGAGGAGCGTGAACGTTTGCTACGCCTCTATTTTGATAAATATGTGCTACAGCCAGCGGCAGCAGGCGCCAAGTAAGTTTGATGTCCTTTATAAAGTATTTTCAGTTGTTAACCAAAGTGTTTGCAGGCGTTTTAAACTGGAAAACTTCGATTATGGTCAAACGTGCGTTAAGATGGCTAAACTCTGCGAAGGCATGTCTGGACGTGAGATATCCAAATTAGGCGTATCATGGCAAGCTGCTGTGTATGCTTCAGAGAATGGTACGCTCACCGAGAAGATGGTGCTAGACAAATGCATTGATGCTGCCCAGCAGCACAAACAGAAGGTAAGATTGAACAAAATATATTCTCCTAAGTAACACTATTCATCAAATGCTTTCTTTGCAGATGGCCTGGTTATCAGAGCAGGAGCGTGCGGATCACAAATCCATATCCGGTAGCTCGGAAGCTGCCAAGCCCCCACTAACACTCACTGCCAACAAACTGTGAGCTGAACTCGTCTGTTGACCAGCATTCAAAAATTGTTTAGTTTTTAAAATGGACTTAGATTAAGTGTAAAACGCGCAAGGCTTTTTCTGGTCATTGAATCCTTTAGTGTGTATATACTATATACATTGCATTGTGTGTACACATGCATTTACAATTGTACAAAAATACTGAAAGTATTGCTGCAATCAGAGATACAATTAAGTTTTACCTACTGATAATTGTATCTTATTTAAGCATTGCTTCTTAATTGTTACTTGTACAAAGTATATAATAGCTATTGCATATATGCAAACCAAAGCTTTGTAATGTATTCATTTAAATTAATGCCAACTGCTATGAGCAGCAAATTTCAACTGATGGCGCCAGCACTGTGAGAGATTTATATTAAACTTCTCGCTAGCGTCACCGAAAATTTCAACCAATTGGGCCAGTGTTCTTCGCACACATATATGATTATTCATAATAAAAAAATATATATACCTGTTGATTTTTTTTGTTTGAACATAGAGTTACATAATAATTGGACAGTATATTAAAACAGTTGTAGTTTAGTTGAAGTATATATTTTATATTGTTTAAAGTACATAAATACTACACTTAAACAATGTTGTTTTGTTTTTTAAACGCTTCATTCATGTTATAAATGATAACCGAGTTAGTTAAAGCCTGTTTTAAACTATAGTTTATACACCTATTACTTACAAACAAAATTAACTTTTTAAATCTATCTGGTAACAATAAACAAACCGAAACAATTAAAAACTAACATATTCGAGTATTTTTTTTTAAACTTGTTTGTCAGTGTTTTCCATTAAGTACATTTGTCAAACATAACATCTTATTATTCGCACAAAGATATTTAACTACACATCGGTCAATTTGGATGCATTGGCATTATCGTAACAACCCATATCTGCCTTATACAATATGCGGCTAATGTGGTATTGTACAGTGTATTTTGTGCATGGGCTGTACTTGTCAAATTTATGACCAAGAAGCTGCAAGAAGCTAGCATCATCGTATTGCACCTGCTGTGGGCAATCTTTAGTAGATGTAGCTGGGTGAGTTCTTCGGCTGGCAGAAGCATTCATTGAAACGGGCTCCTTTTCTGAAAACCTGGATCTATTGTTAATTCCTTCTTGGTGGGGTAATGAGTTGGCAGAATCATGCAGTGGATCTGATGGTTGGTGCAACTCATCCGGCAGCTCCTCTTTGGTAAAGTTAACATTCAAAAACTGACTGTTTCCGTTATAATTGTTGGTTCCTTCATGGGGCAGAGGTTCCAGGTGCACTTCAGGTTCATTGAGCCCAATTTCCAGCTTTTCTGATTTAATAAACAGATTATGTGTATCCGCGTCAAATGTGAGCTGGGAGGACAAGGTTTCAGAATTTGGATTCGCAGATCGTCGACGTTGCTTTTCGCGCATTACTTGGTCGTATTTGGATGGATGTTTGCGCTTTAAATGTCGCAACAGGTTCTCCGAATGCCTGCCAGCCATGTCAAAGTAACATACTTTGCAGGTACTCTTGCCTATAGCATCGTTGTAAATGAAGTGTTTGGTAACTGGATTTTTACAACGTTTTACTGGCATTTTCACTCACAATTTATTACAGTCCAACATAAAACAGGCAAAATCAGTTGAACACAAACAATTAGGATATCGTTGACTGTAGTCGAAGCTATCGGTATATCGATATGTTATGTTGAGCAACAGTTGCTAATGGCTCTGTTCGTAGAAGCGCACAAATTTAAACCTGATCAACAACATTCCTGAACTACAAGAAATCGCAAACAATTATGATTTAACTTCAAAGCATTACCTTTACCGTTCTCAAGAACTGCACCAACATAATATGGTTATGTTTTTTAATTATAATCAACAATTTTTGAAACTGTAAATAACATTTTTAGTAATGTTAAAAACTTGGGTGACCATAAATGCAGATGTATCGTTCGTGTTGTATGGAATAAATGAAAGATATATGTTAGTAGTGCCTTCTCCGGGGCTAGGATAAAATGGAAATTGAGGATGAGATTAAAGCACCAGACCAAGACAATATTGGTCTAAATGCACAAACTTGTCGCGTTTGCCTGGAATCACACGAAATTACATTATGCCTTCGAGATGTAATTGAGTATAATGACCTCAACGTGGAACTGTGGCAGCTGTTGGAAACCGTGTCCAACGTCAAGGTACTTTTACAGGAAACTTCGAAAATATGGCAAACTGAATTTTGCAGCTAAAACAACATTCAATTTCAGTGCAACTGGAACGAACCGCATCTACCCACGCAACTGTGCCAGAGCTGCACGCGTCGCCTGATCAGTGCTTATGAGTTTATTCGCGAGGTAGAAAAGTCCAATCAGACTTTGCAAGAATTGTGCACTCATCTGGAGCAGGAACAAACCACTGCTGCCGTGTTGGGTGTGGATGAGTATGAGGAATTAGTGCAAGAGGAAGATAATTTTGTGCAGTTGGATGAGTGCGATGCCGTCATTGAACTGCAGGAGCAGGATCAGGAGGAGCAAGCAGCTCCGGAGGATACACCTTTTGAGGAGAGTCCCTTGCTTGAGAATAATATTGACGAGCCCATCGAGGACACGGTTAACGAGCTTGTACAAGAAGACTCCGATGCAGAAATTACCTTTGAGCCAGTTCCTCTAGAGGAGCGACCATCACAGTTAGGCATGCGCTTAAGCCATTCCCAAAACTTCATATACAAATGTGCCAGCTGTCCACGTATTTTTGCTAAAAATAAATCACTGGCGCGTCACTTCGCTATAGCTCATTCTCAAGAGGCAACTTTGGCTGCTCAGGAGTTGGCCAAAGAGTATAGCAGCAGCGATGCACTGATCTGCGAACACTGCCCACGGTTGTTTAAGCGCCAGGATACATTACGCAGACACATGATTGCATTTCATCCAGAGGTGGTTGCCGTTGACGGCGATGCGGAAGATTCTGCCATCAGCTCACCGCCAAAGCGCGCGACCAAGCGGCGTGAATGTCCGCACTGTGGCATTAGCTTTCCCGTCTCCAGCCTTACGATACACATACGACGACACACCGGCGAGAATCCCTACAAGTGCGATCAGTGCGAAAAGGCATTTCCGCGCAGCCAGGATCTTAGTTTGCACAAGCGACAGCACACCGGCGAGCGTCCCAGCGAATGCAAAATCTGTGCCAAGAAATTCATCTCGCAAAACAAGCTGGCCCGCCACATGCGCCTGCACACTGGACATCGGCCGTATGCCTGCGACAAGTGTGACAAGAGTTTTGTGCAGTCCAACGATCTAAAGATTCATATGCGCCGGCACACAGGAGAGCGACCTTATGCATGTGGCATTTGTAATAAGAGTTTCGTTTGTGGTTCCCTCTTGAACATTCATCGCAACCAAAAGCGACACTTTGAAACTGTTAGAGAGGGCGATGAATTTCTCGATCCTGATCCCTATGAGAAAAGTCGCGTAAATAAGCGACGTGCCGAGGACATTGAACGGATGCGATTGAAGCGTGAGGGAGAGTCAATGCCAACAACGATGCTGCGGCCCTACAACTGTGGTGTTTGTGGGGATACCTTTAAGAGTGGGGCATTGCTTACGATTCATCGAAATAAAATGGCACACTATGAGATTGGCAAAGTAGACTACGGGGATCCCTATGAGCAGAGATATAAGCAGCAGCAGCAGCAACATCTCAAAACAGTTAAGAGCGAGGATCAGACGTACATTTGAATGTTGAACGATTTGAGGTGCTCTCCTAAGAATTTATAAGAACCACAGTTTACATTTAAATAATTTAACCGTTATGTTAAGAACCTACAATTTAAAGTATACCATAACTATGTACATATTGTGCTTACTATACATACATACATATTTTTAGTTAAGTTAAGCTTATGTTATGTGTCTATCTATGTCGCATTAAATATGCATAAATAAATACATATGAATGTTAAATATTTTCAGAGCTTTGAACTTGGAATTTTTCTTCTTCCATTTTTGCGTTTTGTCTTACCCTCGACGACAACAGCTGTTACTTTTGCCACCAGACGCGTAGTTAGCTCGTTTAAATGGGGGCTCATGCAAAACGCTGGCTTTAACAGAAATCGATTGTGTTGCTTATTTCAAAATATACAAACGATCACCAAAGCGCAACAAGAGTCAACTTGCAAATTAACATTATCTCTAGCTGACCCTGTGTTCTTTGTCAAGACTTAGCTTTGTGTACATACAAACATATAAACAAG
Source organism: Scaptomyza caliginosa (assembly GCA_035044725.1). Classification (NCBI taxonomy): domain Eukaryota; kingdom Metazoa; phylum Arthropoda; class Insecta; order Diptera; family Drosophilidae; genus Scaptomyza; species Scaptomyza caliginosa. The sequence continues at coordinate 155 of JAWNNR010000215.1, read as the reverse complement.
CAAGCAAAAAAAACGAAGTATTTTTTTCTTTAGTTGCTATGTATAACATGGTTGGTGGTATGGCTTTCAGTCTGAGTTAAAGCGTTCCCCAAACTGGTTTGCGGCACACAATCACTTATCAAATTTCGCGAGATTTCATTTTAATCGCATTTCAA
>JAWNNR010000211.1:0-68845 GCA_035044725.1 Scaptomyza caliginosa | reverse complement strand
TTATACATATATACAGTCTGGTAAAAAAAGGGATTTTCGCGTAAAGAAAAATTTATGTTTTTTCACTTTACAGCGAAATAAGTAACTGTAAAAAGGCTCTTTTAATTTTTATTAAGTTTTTGGTGTCTTATTTATTTATTTCTAAATACAATATTTAAATCAATGCGATTATTAAATAAAAAACAAAAAATTGATATTTTATCATTGTAAATTAACTCAAACCACATTTCACTGTCAAGAAAGTGTTTTCGTCATATTGTCCAACTGATTTATTAAAACCATAAATCTTACCGTTGGAAATGTCCAATATGTTTCAGCTCAAACTGCGAACTGTCCAAAACATAATACGGCAGGTAAAATCTGAAAATTGACTAAAGAGTCAAGGTAGCTAGTGGAAGACCGCTAAAACTCGCAAATAATGCAAAAATTTGAGCAAAATCCAGTGATCTCACTAGAGCTATGACGATCGAGACTCAAAAAGTAGTGTTTTCTTCTCGCAAACTATCAGAAAAACGGATAAAAAGCTACAATTCCACGTCCCGCGCACCTGCAAACAGCATACGAATGCTGTTTGCAGGTGCGCGGGACGTGGAATTGTAGCTTTTTATCGTTTTTCTGATAGTTTCGAGAGAAACACTCTTTTTGAGTCTCAATCGTCAAAACTCTAGTGAGATCACTGGATTTTGCTCAAATTTTTGCATTATTTGCGAGTTTTAGCGGTCTTCCACTAGCTAACTTACTCTTTAGTCAATTTTCAGATTTTGCCTGCCGTATTATGTTTTGGACAGTTCGCAGTTTGAGCTGAAACATATTGGACATTACCAATGGTAGATTTATGGTTTTAATAAATCAGTTGGACAATATGACGAAAACACTTTCTTGACAGTGAAATGTGGTTTGAGTTAATTTACAATGATAAAATATCAATTTTTTGTTTTTTATTTAATAATCGCATTGATTTAAATATTGTATTTAGAAATAAATAAATAAGAAACCAAAAACTTAATAAAAATTAAAAGAGCCTTTTTACAGTTATTTTTTTCGCTGTAAAGTGAAAAAAACATAAATTTTTCTTTACGCGAAAATCCCTTTTTTTTACCAGGCTGTATATATGTATAAGGTCACACGAGAAAACAAACACAAAATTGATAGCATTTATCGATACTCGTACACCCTATTTTGCATTCTGTTTTTCCTAGGGTTTTTTTTTCTTTTTTTACATAATGCTACTTTTGGGCAAATTTGGGTTCAAATCATGATTCAGTCATGATAAAGACCACTTTTAAAAACGTTCGTAATTTTAAAAGTAGTTAATGTATTGGCAGTAGACATGGAAAATATTTTTTAATTAATGGAAAATGTACTTTACAAAAATATAAAGTGACAAATGGTGTTGATTGCTTTCTCTCTCTCTCTCTCTTTCTCTCTATCTCCTCCTCTTTCTCTCTCTCTCCTAAGACAACCGCTAGAATATGTGCGATGTCCATATAATAAAGGTTTATTTCCTTATTGGTATTTTAGGATGTAGGAAATCAATGAATTTAACGTTTTTGCATATAATTCATTCTTCAGAGTTCAATATTCAATCATTTAAGTATACAGTTAAATGTGTGAATGTCTTTAGTAACAAATGGATATATTTATACGCCTGCATTACGTGAACAAATAGTGATATGCCGTGACCATTTCAAGGTAGTAAACAAGTGAACGATTCTAAATATTTTCATAGCACTATTTGTTGGGTCCAGGGATGAAAGTGTTTTTGCTTATGTTAAATTTATTTTATTTTTTTTTTTTAAACTATACGTATTGATAATAATGTGTATAACTACCATCGGAGACTATATCTTATTATAAGCGGTGCTTAATTTCAACAAAGTATTAAAAACTCTAATTAGAATTTATGCAATGAATTTTATCATAGCAAAATCCGATACTTTTATAAAGATGTAAAAAAAACTTGGCCTTGATGTTAAAATTTAGTTGCGATAAAATCAAATTATGATAGCAAAAGGAATTTCCAGCACATAGAAAATGTTACTAAGAATATCATTAAAAAAAACTATGATCGGCACTGATGGTTTATGAGTAAAACTTAAGCCACATGAAACATTTATTACAAACTGATTTGCTCGTTTTCAATGTTTAGCATCTATACATATTAATATTCGCATACATAGGCGCTACAGCTGCACTAGCACTGAATCTATAGTTAAAAGTATTAATTTATTATTGTACCAATTAAATCAAACTAAATTGAATCAATTTTACGTAGACCTTTGAGCACAAGTAAATTTAATTTCTTTTTTAATATTGTTAAATTTCAAATAACTTCAAACTTAACTTCTAATATTTCACAAAGCTCTTCAAATGGCTTTTTTAGAAATCATTAAATGTCTGCAATATTGTGATATAAAAGTGTTCATTCTTCAAAATGCCAAAATTCACAAAGGACAAAAATTTAATATGCACCAATGGCGAGAAAATATACATTCCATGATTATCTCCACTTCTTCAAAAGGCTTAACACACCATTTGACAGTGCAAGTTAGGAAGTTTTTAAATTATCCTACAATATAAATAAGAAACGCAAGACTCGGCTTGCCTTAAAAACTAACGATTGACCACATCTCAACAGAAATTTATTAAAAAATGAGCGTGTGTCATCGCCAGGTGTCAATAAATTTAAAAAATATATAATACAAATATGGCTTCGACCTCTTAGCTGGACAGTCATAATACAAATATAAATCTAAAATTTGTAACTGTTAGTGTTAGCAACTTTAAAGCTAAAATTTCATTACTTTTCCCGCCTATTTAATTATTCCGATATTTTTCGATTAATTTCACTGACAAAATTTGTGTTTAGCTCATGGGTAAACAAACTCAGTTTGCTCATAGATAACCCATCTTATTGATAAAAGTAAAAAAAACAAAACGTATTACTTTTTATTATAATTGCATCTTATTAATCTTTTTATATTTATGGTAGTTCCAAAACATCGAGGTCTAGCTATATTAAAATAAATATAAAGAGACTTTTTTCGTTTAGCCGCAAACTTGTGATCATTCAATTTATCGCTAATTCGTTAGGCACCTTTCTTCTCCCTACTACGCGTTGTTGCTTAATAATGTTGACACTTTTAAGTGTTGATTTAGTAGAAACTCACTAAAATATAGTGATAAATGCGATGCAATATTAACCGTTTATATTTTTGGATTAGAGCACATGGAGTTGGTGATAATTTTGTTACAGTGAAAGTCGATTGACATTGACATTGATGAAATATGGCTGTCGAACTCCCACTGCATTCTTTCACGGGCACCATGCCTGCATTTTAGATAAAAATTAAATCAATTTTATCGCTAAAAGCTATTTAAAGACCTTCTAATAATGCCTTTACATAATCAACCTAAATTGGCAATAAAATTGCAGCAGATGAATATGCATACATACGATCGCATATAAACAAAAAATACCAACAAAATTCGTGTCTTTAGCCCAGCCTCAGCTCTGCGGCCTTGCTTTGGTTTTTGATTCTGGTCTAGTATGATAACAGCAGCGGTTACAACCTCAGTCCAGGCCAAAGCCAGCTCATCGCATCGCTTCTGTGTACAATGGGCACTATAAATAATACAACTGGTCGGAGCCAAGCAAGGAATCGAAGTCATGACTGCCTTTTTGCTGTTTTGATGTTTGTTTTGTCTGTTAACCTTTATTGCTTCAGCATGTTGCAGGTTTGCTGATTATAAGATCTAGATTGACTGCAAGCAGCGATCGCCATTCGCTGTCATAAATAACCTAAACTGCGCCATTTATTATGAAAAAATAGCATTTGAGCATTAATGTTTGTCCTGTTCAGGCAAGAACATTGCAGCCGAACCCTACAGATTTCGAACTACCCTTACCAATTTTAAAAAGGGTGTAGGGGAATTGGACTTTAACGGGGGAATACGAAAGCAGCTGGGATGGCTGCTAAGTGTACACAAGTGCGCTTTTATGTATATCAGGCGCTACGGGTTGGCAAGTCATCGGATCTGTGAATCCACATTTTAAGGGGCAAAGATGTAAGCTAATATGAATTTTATGGTCATCTCATTATTATGTATACCTTTTTTATATAAATTTTTTTTCAAAAAACTTTGTGAATGACTGTGGAAGAAGCAGGCCATTTTGATTATAAAATGGAAAGGATTTGCAGGCGCAAGGGTTTTGGCTGTACAGTTACGGATAATATGTATATGGTTTCATCGATTTAAGTTGTTGTTTTTATTTGTTTTTTTTTTTTGCAAAACTATACCGTATTGGGCGTAGTCTCGACACTAAACCCTACGCGAACGGTATTTAAAAAAAAAAAACAATTTAGCTTGTAGTCAACATGATGGTCATTACACAAAGCCAATAACTATGCCTTCAAAATGCGGTGGACCTAAAGGCGGATAGGATAGGTGCGAGGGCGCTAGTATCACTAGCTATTTTCCTGCCAAGTTTGGAGCGTGGAGAAAGTGGGTCTATACAATAATGTTGACACTTGTTTTATTTGACTACATTTGGAAAAACACATGTGCATGCGACAGGCACCAAACTAAATGATCTCTAAATCATAATGCAAAAATGTACTTTCAAGGCGCTCTTCAACACAACACCACGGCTATCACCAACAAGATCGAAATATATGGCGGTAATTTAATTGTTTTGGTTCAAAGAATAAAAGTCATGACCGGAGACATAGTTGCCTCCTCGCACATTACAAGCAGCGACAAAAAGAACTTTGGACAACACCAACTGAAGTTACCTGGCGGCTTGCAACCAAAGACGCCAACGAATGTTAAGAATTGTGGCTATGCCGACTGTACAACTGAAAATTGTTTTCGTTGTATGCTTTGTTATTAAAAAGTGTGAGTTTCAGTTCCCATTGCTTTTTTTTTTGTTGTTTACTATCGTCAATTTGTAGCAAGCGTTCTTGTCCGTTAGTGGCAATAATCTTTTGACACGCCAGCAGTAGCTGGCACCAAAACACAAGCGTCTAGACGCTCAACTCAACTTGGACGATGTAAACGGATACCTGGCGGTGTAGTACAAAAAGAGGCTTGAAAATTGTGGGTCTGGCTGGAAATTGCTGGCGAGACCCTTAAATCAAACTGGCGAACAGTTCACATTTCACTGAGATAAATATTGTCATGGGTATTATTAATGGCCAACTAAGGACCAAACGAAATCAGTTGAAAATCTCATCGCAATTCTAGTCACAAGCTGTATTCAATTCAGCTTTAAAAATAAGACTCAAAGTATACTTAAAGGTATTCCACTCTACTGACAAGACATTACAAAAGTTCAAATTTAGTCATGTACCATTGATAATAACGCAATACCTGTCTATGTGTTCGTCCATATGTTTGGCTCTACATATAACATGGTTTTAGTGTATAATTTGGAATGTTTTTTTTTTTACAAAGTATACAAACTTTATTCACAGTCTTTGTTAATCAATCTCTTTTTAAATAGGAGCGTTTCGACCAAAACATGTTCATTAAAAGTAAGCACTAGTTTGTTGTTGTGTACTCTTACGATACTTACGATTTACGTTATGTTGTTTGAACATACAAAAGCCTAACTAAAGTATTACTATTATTATAAGGGGCATGTCACTGGCTACCTTCTGAAACTAAATTTCGAGACTAGATGAAGAAAGGCTGCGAAAGATTTAGTTATTTTATATGCACGTTTTGGTGGGATGTAACATTCCTACTAAATTTGCTAAAACTCTTAAAGATATACATAGATAATCCTGGTTTTACAAAGGTCAAAGCTGGCGAAAGAAGTGTGAATGGCTTTTTGGGAAAAACATAATTTCTCTTTCTTCTTTTATATTGCTGCGCTCTGGAGAAGGGAGAGGCTGTTTTGGTTTTAATATATTCGATGCATTTCAAAAAGAACGACAAAGGCTATCTTACGATTTGTTAGTTCTTGCAGTATATATATACAAAATATTTAACTTTTTAAAAGTTGATATAATAAACAACAAATTGGCATTTAAATATTTAAAGTTTTTTTTTTGACACCACATCATTTGAGCTGTGAGTGACTGTAAGTAGAATTTTATAGTTATACGCATTTTATTTACGGATTCCCAGCCTAACATAACACACCCCCAAACCAATTTATTTGCAAAGTTTCAAGACATAAGCTTGAAGGTTGTTTAAGGTTTCTCGAAGGAAAACCGAAAGCTAACCCTACGATATCAGAATGTAAAAATGTACAATAATATTCGTTTAGTTGGGTTTTTCCTATTATGGATAACGAAATGTGGTTTGCGAACTGCGATCTAGTAAATAATTATTGTAATAAAACAAAATCATACAAACACAACTCATCTTTAATTAAACCATGAATTTTATACATTGCAAAGTATGCAATTTATATTTGTATAAATTTTTAATAAATATGGAGTGCACCTCTATGGAGTATAGTAGAGACTAAACCTGATGCTGCATTAACAAAATTTTTGCATTCACACGCGATGTCATAAGACAAAGCGAACACCGATAGACACAGCAAGCGTTGACAAATAGAGAAAGGTTCTAAAAATGCAAAAAACCAAACCTATCAAGAACGTTTATTGTAAATTTTACAACCGTTCGTGTGTATGATCTTAGTTTTCGGGTATACAACAAACGGTTATCAGAGGAATTCGAAGAAACTATTGCCAAACTTACGGTTATAATATCCAGAGTCTTGGCCAGAGCACATTTCTTTAATACGAAGAAACAAAGAAAAGACATAAATGCATAACAAAAGCGTGGCAAGAGAATTGCCTATTTAAACATTTGCGATGCGGGTGAAGCAGAGCTATGATTTGAAGCCACACTGCACGACTTGAACGGTTTTGATGAATGCGATGAAACGCTCCCACCTTCATGGCCAACTTCAGTTGGTGCCTGTGGTATTCTGTGTTGCGAATTTGCCAGATTGCTGAAATTCACGCGAGCAGCTCGCCGAACGAAGAAACTGTGCGACCAAAGTTATGAGCTTTAGTTTAAGTTAAAAGGTTTTTCCGGGACTCATAAAAATGTTGTAAGCCACAGAGTCACAGTCATAGACACACACAGTCAAAGTCAGAGCAATGGGAAAGTTATTTAAATGCAGCGCGATGCAAACAAATTGTGGTCATTTAATGTGCGACCAGGCCACATCGATGGGGACTAGGCACGACAACAACAGCCACAAATTCAAAACATGATTGCAAAAGTTGAATAGATGCACAAAAGACAACTAGCCGATATTTTGTTTAGGGCTTAGATCTCAATGCACACAATTTTCAGTTTAAATTGCGACTAACAACAGAAACAATAAACTTTTCTGTTGCTTGCAATGGGATTAAATAATAGTTTTATATTGCGTGAGTTGATAATTTACTCATACCCTTTAATTTTCTAATCTCTATACTATTTTCCTTAACTCTCAAAGCTACTGATTTGAAACTTTGCAAATACCTTGTACCGGTTCAGTGTAAGAAGGCTCTAGTTGAAGGTATGTACTTAACTTGAAAAAACCCTAAACCCAATTCCAATTTTTTCACTGTAACTTTATGATTAAGGGTATCTCCTAGTTGGAAACTTTTTTTCCCGCTTTGTAAATTTTTGTTGTTCATTTTTCTTAATAAATTAATTTAATAATAATTTTAAATATAAAATTTATGTTAATGCGGTAAGTCAGTTAGCAAAAATGTGTAATCAAATAAATATACGTATTTTGAAGTTGCTTTATTAAAATTTAAGTGGACTCATCCAGAATTTTAGTATTAATAGCTTACGTGATCTCCGGCCGCCTGAAGCTCTCATAAGGCTTATACAGCTTAAAGTTTTTTAATTTTAATTTCTTACTGCATACATGGAATTCGGCAAACCAATTACTAAAATTTACAGCGTTGCGTTTTTAAAATACATTTCGAATATTCAAAAAACTTTGCTTGTCGAGCTGTCTGCCTAAGTATTAATTTTATGCAGAATTGGTCGTGAATGAATTGGTTATCACATTAAAAAAAAATTAGAATCGATTTTGATGTATCATTAATTATATGTATAATAAATTTAAATGACTAAAACTTTAGAAAAAGTGGCACAGTACCTTTCACAGTGCAAGTCCTCACAGTGCCATTGATAACAATTTTTTCGTTTCTTACCAAAAGATATTGTAATGAGTATGAAATCATTGCACAAGTAAAAGTTTTTATTCCTCCAAACATGCGAGAGCTGAGATTATATTTCCCATGTAAGTTCCTCTTACAATCTTAAATACACTGTTGTTGTACCTGTCAAGTATATTATTTAAATACGATTCGATCGATCGACTATTTGCTTAAAATTTTTGCGTTGTCGGTAATGTGGATCGTTATTTAAAGCTCGTGTTAAAGTGTAATTTTCGTTCTCAATCCCTTCACAATGTACTCCGAATTCGATTTAAATTGTTATTCTATATTTTTTATCCAAACGATTTTCCTCAATCAAAATTTTCGCACACAGTGATCGCCGCTTCTTAAAAAGTGCTACGATCTGGTTTTACAAAAGAACTTAATAAATACCTTATTCTACGCCTTGCCAATCTTCTTACCTAAATTTGTTAAATTTTAAATAAGTTTGTTAAATTCACAATTATTTCACTGGAGTTATGTAAAAACTGAAGTGCTTACTCATTGTTTTGTTGATGCCGACTGGGCTGGCGATAACACGGATTGGAAATCCTTAAGTGGCTGGCGCAGCTGTACAATGGGAGTCCCATGAAAGTCCTTATGATGTATAGCGACAGTCAGAGCGCACAATATCTTGCAAAAATCATAACTTCCAAAATGTATTTTTGTTATGAAAGTAAGATGTTATACGATAAATTACGAACAATTTGACACTAACCGCAAGATGCACTATTTGCTATTCTCTTAAATGTTTTACATATAAAAAGCAATACATTATCATCTATACATTATTTTAAGCCGCCTATTAAAAAAGGCAAATACAGACAGTTTTTACGCTTACCTAAAAAAAAACTTTAAGTTTTATGCAGTCAAAACGGCGAAAGAGTTTTAGTTTTTGTTGGGTCTTTCGACGAAGTGCAAGTTGGCTGACGTTGGACACAAGTCTTTGCGTTATTAGTTCACTAGCATAAAACTGCAAAAAAGCCATTGTACGCAAAGGGCTTTAATGTTCATAACAAAAGAACGCGTTGGTACGATGTTATTCGTAGTGTAAGTCCTCCCGGAAGTGAAAGAACTTTATTATTTTTATGTACAGCATCAAGCTTTAGCAAAAGCAAAAGAATTATTATTAAAACTTTTAAATTAATAAAATAACAGACACAAAAAAATGCATTTAAAAAATGCATGTTAGATATGCTACAAAAATCATTAGTTATTCTGTTTTGTCTGCAACCAAAACTTTTATATATAAAGTCAATTTTGTTAATTGCAGATATTAGTTCGTTTCGCACTCCCTTTATTTTTTTTAAAGCTGAATAGATTCTTAAATTGCCATATTATCAACTAATTATTAGATTAAAACCGCTTAAAGTCGGAATTTGAAAAAAAAAAAAATATATATATATGTAGGTTATTAACATTTTTTTTATTTCGTTTATATTACAAAAGTATCTGTGACGTTAAATAAATGTTTTGTATAAATGAATATTTAATTCTTTCCTAACACATTTCTGCACTTTGGCACAAGTGGTAATATACAACTTAAAGAGTATTCAATTACAAACAATTTAATACCAATCTCTAGGTGCACTTTTTGCTCTTCTTTAAAATATTTTAATTTAAAACACCTAACCTAGATGTTCAAAATACACAAATGTTTGATCTGTGTATAACACAAAATAAATAATTATAATTAATCGTGTGCAATTAGTATTAATCTAAAAATGTTAATTGAAAATGATATTTAAGATAGTTTTTACGTTTTCTTTAAATAAATATTAAGGGGTTATGCTTGCATATGCAGTCAAGATATTAAGTCAAATTTTGATTTTTAACTGAATGTTCATATGAGAGGTATATGATATAGGAATGATTTTTTACACGGCGGTTAAGGGCATAAAAACACGCTTAGATACTAAATTTGGAGAAATATAAAGGTTGCATACAATTTTACAGTGAAAAGGGGGGCAGTGCCGTGCCCATTTTGTCAAAATCGATAATAAACGACATACATACATACCCTAGGAACAAATTTTTTGATAATTGACCTTATAGTCTTTAGTTATTTATTAAATGTCGAAAAACGGCAAAAAAAAAGGCCAAAGGCCATTTCCTAACTAAGTAGAAGTTGACTTGTGACCAACAATAACCTAGTTCGCTTCGATTTCAATACTACAAATTCATAAATACTTTCTTGAAGACCCTTGAAAGCATTAACATATTTAATATATAATTAATAAAAACTTTTGCAGTGTTAATAACAATCTTTACCCATAACCTTAAAAACCTTAAGCATAATAATAATAAAAAAAAAATCAGTTGAGGAAAACCGCAGAAAGTAAAGGTTCAGTTCCGTTCAGTCACCATGGCTTAGCGCAATGCATGCATTTTCTACACACCTACACACTAGCATTGACTTTAAGCTGTAAATCTAGGGTTTTTTTTCTTTTAGTTAAGTTCTCTCGGCTATAGCAGATGGCGTCAATGCTATGCAATATAATGTGGCTTAGACAAAACTTAGCATGAAATAATCTAACTGGACTTGACTGACGATCAGTTTCCTTAAAAAGCGATAGTTGATCCAATTCAAGAAAAGTGAAGATTTTTCTCTACGTAAAACTAAGATTCATTTTTGACTAAGATATATTTTTTTATAGAATTTTTAAATTGAGAACCGATCTTGTATCTTTCTTTCGTATTATGATGGGAAATTTATATGCACTCAGGGAAGTGGAATAAAACTCTCATCAAACGGTCCAAACACTTTTTGCAACCCTTTTAATAACTCTTATGAGCTCTGCACTATCTTTTCCAAAGTTAAAAGTTTTGTTTCTGACCAGTCAGATGTTTCACATTAATTTTCTACTGTTTCACACGTGACGGAAATTTTACAAAACTGTCTGAAAAACTATGTTTTGTATTCAAAATAATTAAATTAAATAATTGTCAACGTTCACATTTAAATTACCTCAAAAACTTTTTGTTTAAAATTTAGATTATATTTTTAAAAAATGGTAACATCAAAATAGAAAATTTACATTAAAATAAAAGCATTGCTCTTAATCGCAAGCTCAAAATTATTTCAACTAATACTCTTAAGGAAGTTTTCACAATTTTTTAGACAATAATCTTTTTTAAGCTCCATGGCCCAGTTAAAATTTAACTAAAACCCTCTTTTACTGATATAGATAAAATCATTAACACAAAGGTGCGAGACACTTGCGTATATTGTAAGCATTCGTTGGGACACAGCTTTTTGCTGGGACCACCTTTTATTTATTTCATCATGCGTTCGACTACAACGCGCAGCTGTAATTCTTATAACTTGAGTTTTGTCAGAAAGTGTCGTTAAAACGTAAAGCTACGAGCTTTAAAATTGATTCCTGAACAGTTTCTTAGCGTCAGCAAGGATTAATATGGCTATAAGGTTAAGATTGACATTATTCCCGTGGGTAAAGTGTCACAAGATTCGCACGCGACTTGGCAGTAAGCCAGATGGCGACAAACATTCAAACGAACAAACTAAGCCCGACCCATTTAGGTAGCATGGAAGCAAGCCAATTTCAGACAACTTCGTGCCTGCAAAGACACATACATGTCAGCGTGTATTGAATTTTGTCGCCGTCGGCTGCCAGTTGCCGTAAGAAAGGAAATGCCGTTCAGTGAGTGCTACCAGCAATCAGCCACCAGCTTGCAGTTAACAGCTACTGGCTCGTCAGCATCTCAGCTAAATCTTACGCACGCATACGCATCGACGACCAAGTCAAGGAAATGTGCAAAGTTGCGCTGTGGCAAATTTATTGCGACAAATATTGACTTGAGATACGCCGAAGACATGCTCCATTTCTCGTTTCCCACATTCCACACTTCATACTCTACTCCATACTATCCAATTTTTTAACCTGTACCCAGGGCAGGTTTCAGTTAGCTCGGAGCTGGTGATGCCTGCTAAATTGAATGTCAATCGCTTTTAGTTTTTAATTTAAAAAGTACGCCACCTTGTTTCCGGTAATTTAGACATGCACTTGATTGCGTCCTCTTCCAATGTAAGTTCTGATTAAATAAAATATACATACATATGTATATGCGTCTGCGTGGTTGATTTGGTTGGGCGACAAGTAAGCAGAATTGTAATAGTTCGACAAACAGAAAGTAAAATTACAATACGTAGGATAATCGCATGAAATGATTAAACACTGTAAGTCTAGAGGTAAGGGTAACACCTACTCAAGTTCTCAGACCAGAGCTTCTATAATTGCTATTTATCAAAAATTTACAAACAAATTTACAACATTAATATAAATGATTTATTGTTAAACATGTTTTTTCCAGTAAACAAAACCAAAGTATTCATATTCGATACTTAGTTTGTTAGAGACTATGAAGTGAATACAGAATTTGTAAACTGAAGCATTAAGAATAACTAAAGAGAACAGATTCGAAGGTGTGAAGCGGCGACACACACACATCATTCTATTCAGTAACAATTTGACTACAAAGCGCTGTCCAACACATGTAAAACAATAAAGAGTTTCGTTAAAACACGCGACTAACATCCACATTACACAATATCTAAAAGGTGTAAACAAAAAAATGTTTCACAGTGGAGTTAGTTAAGTCAAATAAGACGATATCATATGGCGCTAAAAAGTATTGTTTGCTGGAATCACAGTTAATTGCTTTGGGTTGCCATACGTTTGCTTAACAATTTGTGTATCTAAGACACATAAAAATTATTTACCAACTGGCCGTTGTGGAGTTGTATTAGCTGCTGTTCGAAGTTAGTGCGATGGAGGCCAGATCGAACATGTTTTCCCGTTTTTTATTTTTTTATTTAATCTTACTTTAACAAATAAAAAGTTAATGTAATAAAGCTACATAATTTGTTTATGTATAAGCCAATGGCAAAACGGTTGCAGGTGACTGCAAGGTCAGGCCCGCTCTGCATGTAATTTCAAATCATTGTCATAGTGGGTTTTACTAACCGTAGACCCTTTATTTTTAGCCCATACAAAATTCTTCTTACGGATTACTCGTGCATTAATGTCATTTTTGAGCAGAGCCCGGCGTACTTTTTTCGCACAGCACCTTTTTCCATTTCGCCCCCACCAGTGGAGCCAATTTTTCCATATTTTTTCTGATGATCCTCCGCTCCTCATGTTAGGTGAAAATCTTTGTCTTTTCGCCGACGATACAAAGCTTACTGTAACTTTTCATGTAGTCAAACAGGAAGAGATAGAGTTCAAAGCTATTATCGGAAATACTGTCTTAAAGGAAGTATATATATTTTGTTTAGTAGCAAACGCGTAATTCTTATGAAGAGAAAAATCAAAGACGAAGAATCGTTCTTGAAAGGAATGTGCGTAAAGGAAATTGTTGAAGGACGATCGGTTACAGATGTTATTGATTTGAACAATCTTAGCAAGAACCAGAAATTTATAGTAGAGAACGCAACCATAGCACCGACGGATGATAAAATAAAGGCAGTCGTTAAAGTTCCAACCCCAAAAACTAGAAAAGGCATTGAGAGATTTTTAGGCTTGACATTGTATTTACGTAGATTTATGAAAGGATAGGCTTTTACAGCCAAACCGTTAGGTGACTTGCTGAAAAATGAAAACAAGGACAAGAACAACAACAACAACAGAAATATATTATTAGATGTCAAATGTCTGATAAGTTTTGAGCAACTGAAAAATTTATTGGTTACCGCGCCAGTATTGAAACTGTACGACCCGTGCGCTATATCGAAAATTCATACAGACGCTAGGAAATACGGTTTTGGTGGAATTCTCATGGGGAAGGATTCCGAGGATCAGTTGTTTTATCCGGTTGACTTTATGAGCAGAAAGACCATACTGGCGAAAGACATACATCCGTAGAAAAGACAGAGATAATATGAGGAAAATATTGAATAAGTGAAGATGGAGAAAAGAATTTCTTTTAATAAAAAAAGAAAGGTTGAAAAATTGTATAACCTGAGAGACTTAATATGTAGGCGTGAGAGCTTTGCCCAATCGCATGCAGAGCGCAGATTAATCTTATAGGTATTTGTAAAACCTTTGGTCAAGCGCATGGTCAGCCAGTACCTTTCCATTCATAACTTTACTTATTAATTCTGGTTACTTTTGTCTTTTTGCAGAAACGTACAGTCAGTCATATTTTTGCTACCAATACAACCACAGCACATCGCGATCCACAAGTTAATTTAACGTTTGGTGACACCAAATAAAGATTAATTTAAACAGTGACACTTTTGGCGGTCCATTTATATACATAAACTTTTTGGTCCTTCGAGCCGGATCGCCAGTTACATGTTGGGTTTCGGGACATTTAAATTAAGATATTGTATTTACCAACAGTGATCTATAGATTGCTATATCGTATAGAAACGTTTCCTAACCTCGATCGTCATGCGGAGTGTGATTCAACAAAGGGGCTTCTGCAAAAGCCACATCACTCGTGTGCATAATAATGCCATTAGATTCGTGGACGACATTCAGTCTATACCGACACCAGTCGTTCGTTTGAACCAACTGCAAGAAAATTAGTGCGGCTCCCAAAAGAGTTTGAAGGGGGTTGGGAAGACCCAGAAAACGAATTGGATACTTATGAGGCGAAGCATTATGCTACATATGCCATTATAAGTAACTCACTAGTGGAATTATAGGCTGAAGTCGCTGATAATCGTCCGCCAGTTCTAGATCAGACGCCGAATACTTCTCAGGGAGGGCACGTGAACTTTCAGTTCGAGCGGATCAAGCTTCGGGAAACTATGAGGATTGGAAACACTTTTCGGACATGTTTACTGGATCGATTGCGTCTAATGGAAGCCACACTGATTGTCGAAGATTTCAATATTTAAAATCTTACTTGTCTGGCGAAGCGTTAGCGTTAATCAAACATATTGCTGTTACTAACGAAAACTACAGGGAAGCATGGGACAGGCTGGACAAGCGATACAACAAACAATCGCTAATCATCCGTTCATTCTTGAACAGTTTTATGACGCTTGCGAGTGCCGCAACCACAAACATCACCACAATACGTAAATTGACGAAGTTATTCGTGAATTACGCGCACTTAATTGTGACCATCAAGATCCCTGACTTATTTTCTTATTGTTATCAAAATTGTATGTCGAAACTCGCCAAGCATGGGCACAGCGCACAGAATCTGAGGAAATTTCTGAAATTTCAAACCTCACGTTGCGACACGTTAGAAGCTAGTCAACTCGTTCGTACACTACAGGCTCGACGATTAGCTACAACACACGCGGATGCTCACCAGCGACGGGATGAGCCACAGAGTTCTGCATGCCAGCAGAATCATCAACTTTTCAGGTGCAACGAATTCTTATTGGACATCGCAGCTCGCCGAGATCTTTTGAAGAGAAAGAAGCTCTGTTTTAATTGCTTCAACCCCTCACACATGGTTGGCAATTGTACATCGAAAAACACATGACGGATCTGCCAGCGCAAAGACGGTTCACGGCTTGCAGCAGCACAGTGACCATGGTATCAACGTTGCGCAAGCAAACATTGCCAACAACGAGCTTCTTTCAAGTTCGCGATCTGAACCTTCAATTGTCATCAAACAGTCTCAATCACTAGAAGGGGAGACCAATCCTCCCACTAATAGCGACTTTTCTCATCATACCCTAGAGAATATTCCGAATGCTGGTTCGCCAACCATTCTTGCAGACGTCATCGACGTCTGGGGAAATCCTACAACTTGCAGAATGCTTCTGGACACGGGATCTACTATAAAAATGGCATCGAAATCATTTATCCAGCGGATAGGCGTGCTTCGAACGCATGCACGGATTTCAGTTCTTGGTCTTGCAGCCAGCAGTGCTGGCGTTACTCAAGGACGCGCATTCTTAAAGTTGCGCTTTCGCAATTCGAACCAAGTCATCGAATTGGGTTCGTTTATCTTGACTACGCAGACGTGGTCGCTACCAGGGCAAGCTCTAGACACCTCTTTTCCAGCGTGGAAGCAAATTTGTGCGCTTTCGTTAGCTGATCTAACTTTCTGCACACCAGAATCAATTGATGTTATCGTTGGATCAGATCAACTATGATTTCTATATACTGGAGAAAGAAAATCTTTTGGTAACAACCTTTAGCTCTCAATACAATTTTTAGTTGGATTATTGCAGTTTCGTACACTGTAATCGATGAAACAGCAGGCATACACCACGCAGACCTTAACACTATGGTTCGGTCTCTCCTGGAGTATATTTGCCGCATCATGCCGTATGAAAGTTGGATAGTTTAACTACCAAATGTCGGGTAGTTTTTGATGGATCTGGAAAGGACAGCTCTGGGATTTCGCTCAAAGAGAGACTTCATATTGGTCCACCGATTCGGCTTACACTTCCGACAGCACCGATATGTCGCCGGTATTGAAAAGATGTTCCGTGGAATTCAGGTTTCCAAACACCACACCAATTTTCAAAAAATTTGTTGGCGTAGGAATGAGAATGAACCACTGTTTCATTTTCGCCTGCTAACGGTTACGTATGGGCTAGCACTCTCTCCATATCTGGCTGATCGAGTTTTAAAACAGTTAGCCGAAGATCATCGCCTCGAGTACCCTAATGCAGCATGGGCTTTAATTTTGGCGCTTATGTAGATGACATTTCAACTGGATGCGACTCGGTTGATGAGTTTTTGTTGGTGAAAACTGAGCTTGTTGGACTTCTAGATCAGGCGAAGTTCAAACTACGTAAATGGAGCTCCAACTGTGGGCGCCTTATGCAGTCCGTACCTTATGAAAATTGATGTTACGACTCTATCCAAATTAACAACATGTCAATGGTGGAACCCTCTGTCAAGATCCTCGGGATCCAGTGGAATCCAAGTCGAGATGTGATGTTCATCAAAATAATAGATTTTAATACAACCACTACCCTTACAAAACGTGAAATATTATCGCAACTTTTCAAAGTCTACGACCCACTTGGTTTGGCTACTCCAACCACAGTATTACTTAAACTCGTATTACAGGGGCACCAGTAACCAGATAATGGGAGAGTTGCCTACTCCTCGAGTTCAAGCAAGCCGCTGCTTTCAACATACAGGCTTGGATTATGATGGTCCGATCTCAATTAAGGAATCGAAAGGACAGACTCCACAAATCGGAAAAGCGTGGTTTTCAATCATCATATGTCTAACAACTAAGGCACTTCATATTGAAGTTGTAAGCGACCTAACTACCAAGGCATTTATCGCAGCGTTTCAACGGTTCATCGCCCGCCGATCAAGGCCAACTGATCTTAACTCAGATAACGAAAGTACTTTTCATGGCAGTAATCGTATTTTAGATGAAATGCGGCTTCTGGCCATGAAGCAAGCCAAGGATGAAGGGTTAGCCCAACTTTTTCGCCAACGAAAGAATTGCTTGGCACTTCATACCCCATTCTGCGCACCATTTTAGGTGAATATGGGAAGCGGGTGTTCGATCAGTAAAACTACACATGCGACGTGTTTTTGGAGCAACAGCTTTAAAGTTCGAGGAACTTTCTACAGTTAAGACGCAGATTGAAGCCATCCTCAACTCACGCCCTCTTTGCCCATCAGGGGACAATACTTTAGATCCGCTCTCGCCTGCTCATTTCTTGACTGGGTCTCCATATACTGCGCTACCGGATCCATCACGTCTTAAGCTTCCTATCAACACATTAAAGCGCTGGAACCAATTGCAAGCGAGGGTTCGAAGTTTTTGGAAACGCTGGCATTTGGAGTATCTGAAATCTCTTCAGGAATCTTAAAGTGGCATTTAAAAAAAAACAACTTAAAGGTCGACCAGAGTCGTACTTAAGTACTTAAGTACAGTACTTTCCATTCATAACTTTACTAATTCTGCTTACTCTTGTCTTTTTGCAAGAACGTACAGTCAGTCATATTTTTGCTACCATTGCAACCACAGCGTTCGGTGAAACCAAATAAATACCAATTTAAACAGTGACACTTTTGGCGTTCCATTTATATACACAATTAAAACATGGACGTTAAGAAGTTTAAAAAACCGGAAATCAGGAATGGCCTTAACATACGTTAACGGCAGCCGCATTTATGAAAAAGTGGAGTTCATTCGGGTCAAATGAGAGGTCAGGATAACCGAAGGAAGGATTATTGATAGTTTTGCACCCTTTGCCTCAAGCAATATCGTGAATTATTGCATCAGCCAATCCTACTTTGCATTCTACTGTCCTATTGTTTATTTTTTTGTTGTTGTATGTTAATGAGATACAGCAATTAAGTCAGTCGTCACAGAGAGCTGCGTGAAGTATGATCATGAAGTGTATCGCTTGTTCAGCCAAGATGTGCTAGGCAATAAATATTAAATTATGTAACATTATACATTATTAGTTGATTTGTAAATAAACCCAATTAAAATAAACAATTTGTCAAAACCTACTTAACAGAATACGTAAACTTACAATGAAATACAAGATTTTGGAAAATAGCCATTAAGTTTTGAAATTAAGAAATCATCTGCCCAAAAAACAATTACTTTTTAAGCACAACATATTTTTTACGACGCACTCATCGGCCAACATATTAAAAGTAGTCAGTGGGCACTAAAATATTAATTAATCGCTAGTCACTGAGCGAAGTAGCTGAAGTGAAGCGGTGAAAGTATAGTATATTTATGCCTTTACCTTAACACATTTAATCCACTTTAGCTAAGTCCACTTAGTTATAATCGTTACATGCTACTAGCTTATTATGCTTATCATAACAGCAACATAATTGAAATAAAACGGAAACTCGTTGTACACTCTTTAAAATACTTAAAAAACCCTACTAAATGAGCCACGAACTCTTTGGTCTGCAAAACGGCGTAAAAAACTAATATTCTAAACTCAATGCTTAGCTGTCACTGTGCATCCACGTGAAGTATACGCCAGGTGTACGTTTTGCCAGTCGATTGGGTAAAGGACATAGGGAGAGTCGATAATGTTTGGAGAGGAGACAGGGGAAAAAGGCAAAGCCTAAACTTAACTCGAGTGTCAATTAAATAAATATCAATCTAAACGCACTTACACTGCGTTAACTTAACGCATGCAATTCCAGTTGCAAATTATACACACTCCATCAAGTGGCTGTTGACGAATAAATCTTTTTGCAATACAATCATGCTGTCGATTTGTTAACTTTGAAGAGTCTTGGCTAATCAAGGGTAAATCATTAAAAAGCTAAAAGTTGTTAAAAATCAATCAAATTCTGCCCCTTACTTAGATTGTTCGGGCTTTTGTTACGAACAGTCTTTTAGGTAAGTTAAGTATGTGAAAATCGTTATTCAAGCGCATGAAATAATCTGCGTTGACCAGTTCGTTTGACATATACGGTCGAAATGGCTTTGAAACCATGCTGGCTGTTACAAACCTCCAGCTAACCATTACGTAAGTTATCTATACATTTCCACATAAAAGCCAATTGCTGGTGCTCTTATATAAATTCATTTAGTCATACATATCGAAAATTTCGATTTCTTTTGGGTATTCATTAAGTGGTCCTTGTAAATTGCTAATTGTATTTAAAACATAAACTTTGCGTAATGCCAAAGCTGATGAGTTTTTATTTTATGATAATTATGTTTGTGTTTACTTCCACAGTTTATTCGCGCAACTCATTTTCAAAATCGGTAAGGTGGTATATTATTGTCCACAGCGACCGTAAATCTTATCAGTTAAACAATTTTGCTCTTCCTGCCAGGCTAGGAGCAACTTTTTTTGCCGTGATCGACCAACCTATAACATCCAGTAAAAGAATAGGATCATGCAAAAAACAAAACAAAAATTTAAATAAAAGGAAACTCAAAACATAACCAAAAAGAACAAAAAAAATACTGAGTGATTACTCAATAATAATAAGGTAATATAGGTGCAAAATAACTGTTATCAATTCTAAATAAAAATTTAGCAACAACCAAGAAATATTAATATATAAAATAATGATAGCACATAAACTTAAAATGTACTAACATAATTTCACTAAATATTTACAGTATGCTTAGATTTGTTATTCGTTGAAGCCGTTCAGTTCATAGTTGTGCGAAGGACAAAAATAACCTAACTAATAAGCGGAACAGCAACGAAAACATCAGCGCTTGGCCACACTTGCATAAGGAAGGGTGTGAGAAGCAATATGCAAAATCTATGATCGGACAGCGGATCTGATTTTGGTTTGTTGTAATTTGTAATAGTAAGGATTTGTACCTTAGTGCCTCAAACTTGTCGTCATTTAAATTAGGACGCTCCACCCACAAGCTCGTATGGCGCATCGTGGCCGAGGTAAAAAATTTGGGATTGTAAGCCCAGACCTTCAAAAAATATATTCAAAAATCTATTTGCAAATCCGGTCCCAAGCATTCTTATAGATAAATTTCGTCCCAACACCAATACGATTACCATGTTTGTGTGAGCAAAGTTGTAAAGTTATTTAAACTGTATAGCAAAAAATTGTGTAAGTGGCAAAGACAAACATAACTAACAAACTAAATAAAAAACTAGGTTTGCGAATTTATTTCTTTTTGGTTAGCACATGTGCACAGTTATTAAAAAACTTAGGTACTTTTTCTTAGAATAAACCTAAAATCAATCCAGGCTTGTGCTTTTTGGAAGATCTAAAATTGATATTCATTAAACCATTTGTTTCTCAACACTGAACAGCTTGACAAGTTTAGGCGGTAAAAGCAAATACAATTTACGCAAAATATCATTATCAATTATTTGTTTTGAGAACCATTAACGAATTGTTGCATAGTTCCATCGCAACTACCTATAGCTTTCTTTATCTTTAAACTTCATTGTCAAAGCTGCATTGTTTTTCTGGAAAAAAATCAAACTTATATTTGTCGTACTCCGAAAGCAAGATAAGAAACAGTTTATTGGTTTTGTGCGTTTGTCCATTCGTCCGTACACTCAGAAAAAGTCTGTTCGATGGACAAAAGTGACCCAGCTGCACCCGATTTTCTTACTTCAAGAACAATGTTTTTAAATTAAGAACGGTTGTGTTTTAAGACAAAATTCTCTTAACATTGTTGTTAATTTAAATCCCTTTTTTTATCAAAAAAAAAAAACATTGATTTAAATTGTATTACAATTTGTTTTATTTGACTTAATCAATAAGAACACAAGTTCCTATT
Organism: Scaptomyza caliginosa; assembly: GCA_035044725.1. Classification (NCBI taxonomy): domain Eukaryota; kingdom Metazoa; phylum Arthropoda; class Insecta; order Diptera; family Drosophilidae; genus Scaptomyza; species Scaptomyza caliginosa. Next base: position 47,498 of record JAWNNR010000211.1, on the reverse strand, counting down.
TAACTTATAATTTGCGCTTATGCCTAAATTTTGGCCATATTTAACTTTATTAGCTGTCAAATGGACATCAAAATATTTTACTTTTACACGACTTGAAATTAAATATACACCGACTAATATTTTAAAAATTATAATGCAAATATCTAAAACTTGTATGAAAATGCTGGGATTGAAAAAAATTCATCGATGTCGGTGTCAGTAAGCCCCTTTACCTTCAATATGACGTGAGTTATTGTTACTTGATAACAAAAAAAATTATAATATAAATAAAAAACAAATTAACTCTAACTAAATTTGACATTCAAGAAAGTGTTTTTGTTTTTAAGGATCGGGTAGTAACATACAGCTTAACTTATGAAAAGTATTTTTTAGTATTTAGTGTGAAACAACAGCATTAAGTCTGGAACTCATTGAATTTACCAATTTTTCTATGTTTTGGTGTCTTACTCCACTCTTCTAAAACTAAAGTTTTTAGCATGGGCCGTGATGTGGGGCTTCTTTGTGCGACCTTCTTTTGTAGATACGCCCACAAATGTTCTATTGGGTTAATACCTTGCTCTGGAGTGGATTTTAAATAAGGAAGCTTTATGTTTGGAATCGTTATCCTGGTAGAACTAAAAGCTGCGATCAAACCCAAATTTAATAGCGCTGTTCTTTAAATTACTCTTTAAAATATTAAGATACTGAACAGCATCCATTGTGTTTTCATTAAATACCAAATCGCCCACTCCCTTGCTTGAAAAACACTCCCATACCATGACCGACAGTTTGCCGTATTTTATCGTCGGTATAATATTCATCATTTCCAATGCAGCTAATAGTGTCCGCCATACTCTATTGGGTCCCTCGATGTATTGAAGCATTATTTTGGTCTCATCACAGAATATAACATATATCCAATAGCTCTGCGGTGTACTTAAATGACCAGAAGCGTCATTATTGTTATTATTATTATTATTATTATTTATTATTATTATTATTATTATTATTATTATTATTATTATTATTATTATTATTATTATTATTATTATTATTATTATTATTATTATTATTGTTATTATTGTTATTATTGTTATTATTGATTTTCTCAATCGCCAGAGTTCTAGTGGAGATCATTTGATTTTGCTCAACTTTTTGCATTATTCTACGCGATGCTCTATGTGACAGTTTTGGCAGTCTTACACTTGCAACCCTATTTTCCAGTCTTTTTTCAGTGTTGCCCGCCGTATTATGTTTTGGACAGTTCTCTGTTGGAGCTGGAGTATTGGCAATGTCTGTGGTACATTTTCCGATAGTATGGTTGTAATAAACCAGTGCAGACATCAAACGGTATTCTTTTACCAGGCCTTTTGATTAATTGTTAAACACGGCTGTAAGTGTCGTAGCATTTAACTAGTACGATTTTTAAAATGCACAAAATTTGCTTTAAATATGAGCACATGATGACCTACTATGTATAAATAACTGTAACTATAACTGTAATAGCAAGAAAGACGAAAGAATGCAAGAATCGCAAAGTCGAAAACACTTTCCTTACAGTCAAATTTAGTTAAAGTTCATTTGTTTTTGTTATAACTTATTTGTTTAAAAAAAAAAATAATCATAAATATATTATTAAAAAATAAATAAATAATACATACAAATTAAAAAAAAATTGTTAAGAGCCATTTTACAGTTATATTTTTCTCTGTGAAGTAAAAAAAACATACATTTTTCTTCACGCGAAAACACTTTCTTGACAGACTGTATGTTATGTACACGCTTATGTTTATCTCTGTCTTAGTGAGTGAAAGATAACGGACCTTCTTCAGTTATGCTTTATGCTTAAGTTTGGCTGCGTGCAATTATAAAAAAATTAGCAGAGATGCATATGCCTTTTGATCCAGAGCAAAAGCTTTTTAAACAGTTACTGCATCAAATTGTTAAATACGGAAAGACAACTTCACACAAAGTCGTGGTGAGTGGACAGTGGGGCAGCTGCTCATTTTTGTGCAGACAAATCATTGTTTACTTGTTTCGTGCGCACAAAGAAATAATAAAACTGGCATTCGACAATTCCATTGAGGCAGTTGCGGTACTGTAATGGTGTACTGGCTAAAGCATACGCTCAAATTAATTAACGTTTTATTTGTGAAAGACCTACAATGTAATTTTATTTCTGTGCCTTAGACAACCGAAAATGGATGTAAAGTAATTTTGAAAATGATAAAACGTATATGAGAATTATTAATGAAAACAGTAATATAATTGCAAAAAAAAAGACAATGACTTATTTATGTTTCAAAACAAGATTAAAAAGGTATTTGTCGCAAATGCAAATTTAAGTAAACTTGTTGTTGAGTTACAATGTGAGTGTATACATTGATACTCAACAAGTGCGAAAGAGCGCATTAACAGTTATGAGAATACGAATGTAAAGCAACAGAAAGCACGCCAATGTGTATTGAGGCTATGCCAAGATAGTTCTTAATCAAAATTTGCAAGAAGCAAATCATTAATATTTTTTATAACACGCAAGCCGAACGTACAGGAAATCTCTGATTTGGATTTCGACATTAACAGTTGCGAAATGTTTTAATAGGACATTTCTGACGAGTTGCTTGCTAATGCTTGTGATGTAAAAATTTTGTGTGCAAAACTTGCGATAAAAGTAAAATAAGAGTAGACAAATTTTCTTAAAGGTCTGATATTCGTGCAAAATATGTTCCAGACATTATACATTATACTGAAAAACGCGATTTGAAAAGCAAAACCGAGACAATCAGAGTGGAAAAAAGCTCAAGACAATTTGAAGTGATAATGGTCGTGAGTACCTGAGTGGCGTATTGAAAGTTTGTTAAGCGGCGAAATCTTACAATTCAGCAAAATGTTGTTTCAGAACTCGCCAAAAGGACCTTGGTGGAAATTGCGTGCTGCATGGAATCGGCGAGTCATTTTAAAACGAAGCGATCACGACTTGAGCAATAGGCCTGATTTTAGTGGGATATTCTGAAACTTTCAAACCTATCGTTTCTATAATCCTGGCAAACGCTGCTTCACAATTGCCCGAGAAGTCGTTTTTGCAAAGCACCAATTTCGCAATCGAATCTAGACTTTTTGTTTTTCAATCTGCACCTAAAAATTTTGGCAGGCAGTACGATGCTAATCATCATGCCATGCTCTCTCGCTGGATTGGTCGCGGTCTATGCTTCTATCTCAAATGTCATATGCACGCACTATGATATAGATGCACTTAGACCAGTAGGGTATTTATCAAAAGAAGAAGATATATGGGTATTAAATAATTTAAAAGATGTTATCCCCATAAGCCAAACACTCATCTCGACCATGCCCACTATTCAAAGTGCAGTTTTAGATGTCGTTAAATATTTATGGTTAGTTGGTAAGGTTTTGTACACAAATTAGTATGTAGGTGTATGCATAATTTGATTCTTTTCTGTTTTTTTTATAACTCACGAATATCCAATAGGTTGATATGACTTACTTCTATCACGATCGTTGAGCTCATGTTGTTGCTGATTTTAAGTTTCTGTCAAAAATAAATTTATTAAGTAAGTTATTTATATATATCAAGCATAATGTCAATCTTTCAGACTTTCACCATCCGATACTCAAAAGAAATGAACTACAAAATAGACATCATTAACAATAATTTTTTAAAACAAATAATTTATAATTGAGTGACGATTCATAACGCGGAATCATGAGGAATCATTAAATTGTATGATCTATTTCTTAATCTTTGTACTGCAGCATCTTTTAATTTCCAGGCCAGAGAGTAGAAGAAAAATTGAGTATCCCGGGAATGTCTATTACAACCTTGGTAACTGGCTTTTCATAACCCGGCGTTTTTTTTTTAATTTTTATTTGTGGACTTTCCTATCTATTGCTTTCTTAACCTTTTAAGGCTGAAAGGCTGAGTGTGAAAGCTTATTACAATTTTATGTTACTGAGACAATTATGCAAGATCCAGGTTTGGCCACAATAGTCAAGACGACAATTTTTCCTCTCAATGTACATTTCCCCAACGCGAAAAAGGCGCGTGACTCTTATCCAGATATACTTAATGTAAATCTATGTTTATCTAGAAGTTAAATTATAAAGTCATAGGTATATTTCTTATAATCACGAAAATTGAATATAATAATAACAAGCGCTTTAATGACTTACCCAATGTGGTGCTCCATCATTGATTAATTTAGACTTTTGATATTGTCATTATCAATTTGTTTATCCCACGCTGATGCAGATTAAATAATTTCGTTTACTTTTCGTAAACGTTTTCCCAGCTCTCGCACTCTCTGTTTAGAACGACTTTGTGTTCAGTTGCAATACTTCATCGACTTTCTGCCCCTATCTCCGCTTCAAATTTAATTAATATCGAAAAATCTGAGACTTGAGTTTTGGCATACAAATCTTGATTAATTTTAAGATATCTACACAAAACCCATTTAGATTAAGCCAAATAATGCTACTCACAGTTGAGGAAAAGACTCAGAAACATTTGACCAATACATAGATGGCATTACAAACCGTAAATTAAAATTTTAAGCGTTTGCTAACTCGAATGGCATAAATATTCAGTTTCATAGCTTATATACTTTTTTAATGACCTACGGCCTTAAAGCCCTTTAGATGTTTTAAACTTGGAACCAACGTCAGCCAACTTAAAACTTGCACTTCTTTGAAAGACCCAAAATATACTAAAACTCGTTTGCTATCTTTTTGTAAAAACTGTCTGTAACTGCGATTTTTAATAGGCGATTATAAATAACTAATGATAGCATCGGTCCAATTATTGTTTAATTTTATTTTTAGTTCACCTATCAAAAATATAAACATTTCCAATAGCTAGGTTAAGTTCCTATAAGTAAAATATTTAGAAGCATATCAAAAATTGCATATTGTGGTTGGTTTCAAACTGTTCGTTATTGATTTGTATACTTAAATCGCAAAAAACATAACATATATCAACAAATCATATACACAAAATATAAGATTATAGAAGAAGAAGGACCGAAAACAAAAAATATAAATGTTCTAAGCATCAAAACAGAGATTAAAATTAACGCACCATTTTTGTCTTATTAAAAAAATCTATATACAAAAAAATTCAAATTAGGGAGCGTGAGGACAAAAAAAAAGACCACCGTGACTCATAGTTCAAATGATGTGGTGTTTAGAAAAAGTTTGCATCATTGAATCTTTGCAAATATCCTGGTACCTGGTATCGTTAGACAAATTGTACAAATTAGAAGATGGCTGGTCCATTTCCAAAAAGCTGGTGACAAATTGAATGAAATGCCCAACTTAAAGCCTCGCCCTTTAAAATCTAAAATGCCTATATCTTTCACAGCTTATCGGCTGGAGACAACAAGTTTAGTGACAAAGCCCAAAGCCAAACCGCACTTCCTTACTCTCGAAAGTAATTAACGCCTGATCTGTTGGGTATAAATTCTGCATGGGTTTGTACGACTTTTTTTTTTTAATTTTTACCACAAGGCCTTATGAATTATTATTATTTATTGCCAAGCCATATAGACTATTTGCTGTTACTTCAATTTCTGTTATCCATATTGCCTTTATAACCTAAGTATTAAGGCTATTTCAGTAACCACTCTATGCAATGTAGCCTTCCTTTAGTTATGAGGTAAATAATTGCTCCCATTCCATTCGCTTTCGTACTTGCTGCTGCATTCTTGTTTTTTCACTTGAATGGCTGCCAATATGTTAGCCACAGTCGGGCGTCAGATTTTACATTGTGCGAAAGTGCGACTGCACCAAACGGAAGCGAGGCTGAGCACGTTCCCTCGTCCGCACAGGAAGAGAATTTAATGCGGCTGCAATTAACAAAACCGTTTAGTCACCAGTTATCCAATTGGAAAACCTTCCTTCTCCATTGCTTGTGTAGATTTAATATTATTTATGCATGTGCCTGACACCTGGGTCCGCACACCCATTTTGTATCTTACACAATTGTACTTATTCGCATTGAATGCAACATCTAAGAATAATAGAAGTTTTGGCAAAACAAAAACAAAAATCACACTTTGGGACGAGTTTTAGAGTTACATGTCCGACGCAGTAGTTACAATTGTTTTTACTTAATTTACCCTGTTATAACATACCAACCAACATAGCTTTTTATATCTACATTTAATTTATATCGGGAATTGCAATTTGTTTAAATTGTTCGCATTGTGCAATGCAATTGTAATGAGGAGTTAGCTAATTGTTTTCTGAGGGCAATAATAAAACAGCCTAATCTACTCAATCGAAGCTTTTTCTAACAAAGCTCCGGCCCTGCTGCCACTGTTGACCAAAACTGTAATCTCGCGCCTCGTGTGCTGTCATATATTGCAGCCAAAATCTCTGTCGGTGACCGACCATAATATGAGCGTTCCCCGCACAGTGGTACGGGATTACGTTTTGGCTTATAAATACATACACATGTATGTTTATGTTTGTATCCAAGAATTAAATCTGATGATTTCTTACAAGCCTCCAAAGTGCCACCAGTTTACAGATTAAAAATTGAATTGTAAAAATTGCTTTTAATTATTGTTTTCGTTGCACTGCCTTTATTATTTATATTTAAATCAACTTAGCAGCTAAAATACACAGCTTAAAAAATAATATCGCCGTAGAAGTGTTGCCGTCTATCTATACCGAATCAGTGTTATAAAAAGTTGGCAGATTTAGCAGCGCTTGCAGCTGATGTCGATGACTATTTTGTAAGAGAAATAAAATTATCGATATATCGCTATAATTGCCGCTAAGCAAAAAAAAAACAAGACGTGGCTACACTAGCATTTCGTAAAGACGAAGACTTTAAGGAGCTTAAAAGTATGTTGTAATACAAAATGGTGATGTTCTAACTTGAGTAATAGAAATATTTCTGTGGAATATTATGAAAGAACGATGTTTAATTTAGAACTAATTACCAACGACCAAAGTGGGCAAAAGACGACTACTAAACAAATATTAAAAAGGAACTAAAAGAAAAACGATTTTAAAAATGTGAATATCAGGGCTCTTCATTAGATAACTATTGTAATAATTTGTTCTTACATTAGAAAGTCTATTTTTCTTGTCAAAGTAAATCATTGCAACTTAGACGGAGCGATCCCGATTAAACCAATTAAACCAAAGAAATGAAGAATATGTAGTTCAAATAATAAATTGTCACACAGTTTTTCTTTAAATCTATAAATAGAAATAAACAAAATCGAGCAAAAGACAATTGAAAAATTTCATTCAGCTTGACTGTAGGACCTGGCTGAAACTAAGCCAGGTTCGAATTAACTGATGTGTGAAATGCAAAATGTTTAAAGTAGAGATGTGCATACATATGTATATACTTGTATGTATGTATCTGGCAGACATGTTGCACGCGCCAAGCGACCAACACACAGGATTAATGGGACGTACACACTTGACACACAATACTCCGTTCCATATCCTTTGGTTGACTAGGAAACACGTCACTCGTTTGGCTCTCCACTGTTGACTAAATTTGTTTAAATATAATAGGCAATAAAGCAAATACACTTTGCCATATATCGAAGGTAAAAAACTTAAGTTGATTTTCTGCAATTGTGTGTAACTGAACCTCAAAGTGTCAATTTAGAATCCGAAAACTTTTTATCTCTTGTAGCTTTTTAATATTTAAACAAAGAAAAAGAGTGTTTCGCAGTCGTTTGCACTCGACTGTAACGTTTTCATTTGTTTTTTAGGCTGTCGCTGTGGCAGGTTGTGAGGATGTGAATTTCTATGGCTCAATGATGCCCGTGATTTTCAATATTTGCAACGGGTTGCCTATATGCATAGCTTATAACAGGTGGTGATATGTTTATTGACTGGTTGAAGCACAGGCTCAAACGAAGCACGCTGCTACGTGCGTGCAATTTGCACAAATTGCTGATGGCTAGCCACAAAATGGAGCAGGGACCATACGAGCTCTATACTCTGTGTACCGTGTTATGTGGCTGATTGTTGCCCTTGTTACATAGGGTCTCAATTAAACAATTAGTGGACTATTATATGTGTTTGAATAAACGACGTGGGCGGCAAGGGGAATCTTTTGGTAGATTTGCATGGGAATGCAATACAATTGATAATTAATTTGACATCAAGTAAACTTATTCATATTGCTTAAAAGGCAGAAGCGAGAGGGGAATTATGTAGATAAAGAGATGCGAAAAAATTATTAGAAAAACTTAAGCAAGCTAAAAGGCTTCATTTGCTACAATACATAGTTGCTCAAAAAAAAAAGGCAAAATAAGCTAAATAATATACAACTTTTATAATATTGGGCTATTGGAAAACAGTTGATTTTTTAACATAATTGCAAGTTTCATTCATTAGAGCCAATTTTTTTTTTTACAAATTTTGTTTAATGTACAGTTTGCTTTTGTAAGCTCGTACACTCTACATGTATTATCAATTTCATATCGCAAAAGCAACACGTAGAAAGTTTTTGCGCAATTCCTTTTAAATCTTGAGTGCATGTGGTTGGTTGTGTGTGTGTGTATGTATGTTAACCATGGACGGGGTTGGTGTATGTAAGTGTTACAAACTTATACTGTTTGGTATTTGAAGAATCGCCAAAAGCGTGTTATTGACGTCTTTTAAACTTTTTGCCACACTTTTGCTCAGCAAAAGTCATTATCATAAGATCCACACTTTTTGGGCGGGCATAAAACTTTGTGCTACGGTGCTAGAGGAAATAATATATCTAACATCTACTTTGTCGAGCAGTAACAAAAGCTTTTGACATTGTCTGGTGGGAATATGTTGCCACATATACCTACTCGTAACAATAAGCAACTCTGCATAAGAAAGTCAGATAAATATAATAGTCCCCTACTTAATTTGTACGAAATAGAATTTCGAAAGAGGAGGTTTTTTGTACGTCGTGCTTTGTAAAAAAAGGGTAAATATCTAATCAAAAGTATTTTGGTATAGGCACAATGCACTTTAGCCCTGTTTTGTCACTATTTGGAATTTCATTTATTTTTTCAAGTTGGCCAAAATTTTAATAATTTGATGGCAAAATGTTGGGAATAACTTAAGCTTTAATGTTGGTTTTTTTCTAAATTTCTTACCAATTGCGAGAAGCATACTTTGACTTAATCTAAATGGGTTTTGCGTAGAAACCTAAAATCCTTTTTGCACCAAAAAACTTATATGGCATCACAGGGTATCTGCTACTCGAACTCTTTTGACTAGAGCCTTTTTGATTTATGTGCTTAATTTATGATGCACAGTACCAAAATGTAGTGTAGCAAATATTTGTAGTATTGAAACTTTAACTTAACAATCAACTCACTACAGTAAAAATAAAACAAAGTTATGTGAAAGTAACTAATTAACGCTTGATAAAATACAAGACTATCATACATTTTTAAATCCGTCCAAGAACTGAATCTACTAATACTGTTCACCGAACTGATAATGAGCTTTAGGCTGCTGCATTTCACTGATGCCGGTCTGTAAAAAGTTACATTTGATACCGATAATTTTATGTGAGTGAGTTTGAAGTTAAAACAAAGCGACAGCTAAAGAAAGGAGTAGGAACAAAAGATTTTTCCTCGTCTTTAAGGTGTAAATTGTCGAAGCTATGAACAAATGTCAAATGATAACAAAAAAAACGTTGTTTTGCTTCTTTTTTTTAGTTTACACTGCGCTTTTAAGCTTTTGTTTGCATGCCTCGAAACTGCTGCATTGTGTGTACAGTACATTTGCCAGAGAAGCCAGTCCCCGAAGGTTGGCTTGCTGTAAGAGTTGCGTTCTGTATCCCTGCAGAACACGTCTCTACTGGCTGTCGTAGATGGCAGTACTCGTAATGCTGGCGGTTGTGGTTAAAATGAAATTGTTTTGTTGCCGCTGTTGCTTTATAGTTCGTCGCTTGGGCTTTCAGTGCTTTTTGGTATGCGGAACAGCTGCACATTCTGATGCTGCCTTTGAAGCGATGCACAGAATTTGTAATTGCAATGTCGGTTAATTATATACAGTTTTATTTTATTTTACTCTTTAACGCAAAAACTGAGCCCTGACTTTACCCTCGGCCATTGTGCTTTCGGGTGTTTTCATTTATCATTTGGGGTAAAGTGCAGAGCTATGTCTAGTTGATAATTTATCTTTTGAGACAAAGAAAGAATAAGTTGAAGTCTTATTTGCGATTTAACAGTTAGATCCAAAAAAAAAGCCCATGCAGGACGCCGCAAAGTTAGGGTTAACCCTGAACCCGTAAGATAGGTAAAATGATACGATACGACAATAATCTTGAATTTGTTGACTTACAAAGCCTCATGGCAGTGGTCAAATTATTTTCTCAGACTCTCATGTCCATTTGTTTTAATTGAACATAGTCAAACTCTCCCCACTAGAGGATAGCATTTGTTTTTTATACAGCTGTTCTTCACAGTGCATGTAATTTTTTTTTTTCTTTTTAGCTGTTAAATATGTGTTTATTATAAGCGCAGAGTCGCATTTGCACAATTGTTCCAAATAGTATGATAAGATCGCTCAGGTATAAGCAAACTCGTGAAGGATAAGCGCGCCGTCAGCCTATTAAACATAAGCAAACAGGGCAACTAACCAATGATATGCTATATGCACTTACAACTCACTTTTTAATGTTTAACAAATAGAATAAACGAGATTCAAGATACATCATACTGTTGGGGCTTTCCTAACAAAATCCGAAGAAATAAGTGTATTGTTACCAATTGTTTTTTCTTTCCTTTCGGATCGTGGAGGCGCCTTCGGATTTGACAGAATGTATTAAATATATGCCTCTACATGAGATAATATAGTGATGAAAAACAATAAGTACAACGAGATTGATTTATTTGAAACTAAGACGATAGCGATTAAGAGCCAAATGCAAAAATTACTAATGTGAAAAGTTAAGCAAGCAACCAAAAACAAACCATTTTTTAGCAGGCTAAAGTCAGAATTACAAAATATCACAAAATCCATTATATAGCCTTATTTGACAGGTTCGTATATTGCTACAATTTGACACAACAGGGACAGATGTTCTATTTTTTTTTTTAGATAGAAGTGAATCAAAAATTTCGATTTTACTACCACCTGTGCAGTTTTTTGCTTTGATTTAAGTGGCTAAAATGGGGCAACCCAAGTTTGTGAGGAAATTTTTTCAAGGAGTCAATGGTAGTTGTTAAATAAATGTTTAAAAAAATAAGTTATGCATATAAATATAATCACAGTATAACAACCATCTACTCATTTTCGGAAATATTATTTTAACAAATTTTCATTTCTGAACACTAATATAAAGTAAATTGTACGATTCGCAGCAAAAAAAAAGAAAGTAGCAAGCATTGCGCATAAATTGGCTTATCACGCAATAAATTCTATTTATTTTGATTAAATTTACACAACGTGCAACGCTCCGTCGCAATACTGTGAACATGTGCTTATAAACCCAACAGGAAAACGTCTATACGCTTAAAACCAATCGACAAGCTTTAATGAATTGATGGTTTGAACAACTTAAGCACAAATAAATTACATAAATGTGTGTTTACTTCTTTTAAGGTTATATTGAACACACACAGCCACCAAGTACTTAGCCTATACCACAAGAACTCATCATTGATTTCGCTACTAACTTCGTTGATGCTTATACAATTCGGTTATCGTTCTGTGTGAAATCTGATGCCAGGATAAGCACGCTCTCATACATACACGCAAGAGGAAGAGCCGGGAACATAACTTGAAATGGGACGAAACGAAGCACTAAATGATTATCAAAATTGCCAATTTCAATATTTGAACGATTTTCAAGCTGCATATGGGTATAAATATGTCTATACAAAGTATATGTGCATGTACGTGCATGTACGGTGATTTTAAAGCCATTGGCGTGTGAATTATGCCAGTTATTGATTGTGTGGCTGCGATGTAATAACGTGTCAGAGTATACCACAGCCCAGTGGCCTATTAATTGGTTTAGGGCAAATATTGTCAAGATATGCAAATGGCAATGGAGAATGCGGCCAAGCAAAGTTAAGTATTTTGGCCAGTTGTGGTTGTCCATAAAGCTAAAGTGTGCAATGCGCCTGTTACTACTGAACGATTTATTTTTGATATCAACATTTTAATAATATAGTGAAGGTTGTTGAATATTGTTATTATTATTGTTAAAACTGCGACTTCAATGAAACATGGAAACAGACAGTTGTTAGACTACTCGAGTAGGGAGAGTACGGTGGTGGCAGGAGAGGTTGCGGTGTTTTAAGATTGTTTAGTAAATATATTTGGGGTATAGCGCTAATTCTATTGCCACCAAACTTGGCAAACCTAGCCCATAGAAGACATAGATATTTCTAGTTTAACCTATTTTTACCAAATTTGGTTTAAATTTTGCACCCTTGGTTTCTCTTTTTGAATATTGGAGGCAAATGAAAAGGCAGTTAACTCAAAACGTACATTAATATTGACTATTTTAAATCTACTTGAGTTTTGTTTCCATGGCAAACTAATAAGACCTTAGCAACCGTTCCATTTGTTTATTGCTAAAGACAAACTATACAAACATATACGTGCCACATAAAAAGTAAAAATGAATATAAGCTCAACGATTTGGTATGTCTTATCGCTAACCGGACAGTTCATTCATTTAAAATATTTTACTTTATTCAATTTAGTTGGTGCAACAACTACGAATCCAATAGCATCATCAATGTGGGTCCAGATGTTCTCTGCCTGCGACAAGGCAATTTGCTTAAATTTACCGAGATGTCGACGCTTGCTGTCACTTATTTCAGGGCAGAAACTGTTACAACTGGCCTACACATAAGCGTGATTGCTGGCCACAATCGCTTTCCGCTTTTTGGATTTGCCGAGAGTGTTCTACGCCCAAACATATATATCTACAAGTATCCAGAGTTGACAAAGTTCTCAACAATGCCGTGTAAGTAACAATTTCTAGGCGAGAAATATCGATTTTCACATTTAGATAAGGATTAAGGCATTAAAAGTGGTTGAGCCGTTTCGTCGGACCTCGAGCACAAGTACCGTGCGGATTGGTTATTTTTAATAATATATTTATGAAAACCGACTTGACTAGTGCTGCTGATAAAGTTTAAATGTAGTTTTATTCATACAGGCATTAACAATATTAAATATTATTAAAATTATCATTACCAAGAAAAAAGTATCACCGCTAACTTTACTTTTTTTCTTTATAGCTTCTGTGTTGACTTTTACAATGATTCGTTTTTCTGAACTCGATTTACTTATTGGAATCGGTGGATTTCCAAGGTACCCGATTTGTATATTTAACTTTCGTACCAGCACACCAATCCTGGAGCATCCAACTTTTATTGTCACAGGGCAATTTTCATTAGCAATAGGTGGTGGCAGTTTTCCATTAATCGTACAGTATGACAAGATGGAAATGCGTATTTTATGCTACGAGATGTGCTACGTGGAAAAGGATGCATATCTGCATCTAGTGTCAGAGGTGGAAATAGGCAAAAACTATGTGAAATCAGCCCAGCACTTCATGTGCTTTAGCGATGACAATGTACTTTATGTGATTAACGACTATGGTGAGTTCTCGCAGGTTGACATTGCATGTTTCACGATCAAGCAACGCTGGTCACCGACATACATAAGCGACGCATATGACGACGAGGTATACACTCGTCCTCATGCTCTTACATTTCACCGAATGGGATTCCTGATCTCGAACAGCAACATGGCGTTCTACATTAAGAAAAAGGCAGGAAATTTTACCGTCGAATGGACAATCGATCAGGGGCTGGCACACATCACTTTGTTTATTAGTAATCAGAACAGTGAACTTTATGGTTTACGCGAACTGGGCAGCATTGATCAAGTAGTGGTTCAAGAAAATGAGGGCAAACTAAAGCACGTTGTTGTTTCCGGCAAACCAGTATTGGCATTTCGTATTTTGCCATGTTTCAAGGAGGAGTGCGCGCTAGTGCTGCATAACGACGGCATTGCGATAATGGATTTACCAACAGGTAAGACTATTTCCAGTGTGGACATTCCGATGTCCTGTGCAATGTGCACGCATCGCAGCAATCCATATGTAATGGTAGGCACAGTCGATGGAGGCCTAGTACTTATTCATTTTGAGAAACCCTCGACGCCAAACATCGTTAATGAAATAACCTGCGATTCGGCGGCGGTTTTTGCCATGGATTTTCACGACAACTGTGCAATTTTCCAGGATCAGGCTAAGGTGCTTCACGTTGTTAATATAGAGTACCGCCCACCTAAAATGACGTACTATTTTGCCATCAACGACGATCAGCTGGTAAAACAAGTGTTTGTACACAGTTTTCTTTTGGTGGAAGGGCCACGCCTTTTAGTAATGATATCGCGTGATAAAAACTTAAAAAAACCAGGCCATGCCGAGGAAATGTGGATATATAATTGGGGCAAGGACAAGAAACTGCATAGACGAGAATTGCCAATGCCGAACACCTACGTTGCATTTATCGTGCAGCCACCCATGGGTCGTTGGGTGCTAATTGAAATAGTGGCCGTAGTCAGGGATAGTGGTATATTTGATCAATATGTGCTAAACGAAGCCAGTGAGCTTCAGTGGATTGCTTCAATTGAATCGGCTCATTTTGGACACATAATCGACGTCGGCATGACAAAACATCTACTTACGTGGGGCGTGGAAGGTATCATGATCCACTTTCGTCAGCACAAGCGTTCCAAGAAAGCGTTTATGATGTCCCGCTTTATCTCACTATTCTTTCGGCCCTATTATGTATTGCGCGCCAGGGAATGTTTTAATTCCAAGTAGGTATTTTAATACTTATCATAATAATATTCGTAATCATATTGAAAACCACGCCGAAAAAAGCCACAGTTTTTTTGTATATTTTAGAAATATTTATAACATTTCAAAATAAAACCTTTAAGAAACTCAAATCTTTGCAGTCGGTTGTAACTAAATTTGACATACTCCAATATCAGTGTAGCTCCAATATCAGTGTAGCCCCAACTAAAAATTAATAGTAAAAGATTGAGTAATGAGTTTCGTGGTAGGTGGAGTGGTTTCAGTTAAATAAATGTCGATATTTGTTCAATACTTCCTCAACAAGATAACGCTCAGCGTTGTTTTAATTTTTGACATTGTATATATACCATTTGGTTTTTTAATAAAACTGAAGCAGCCAATTTTTTAATAGATTTCACTAAAAAGCTTATTGAGGATGCATTAACGGCTTTGCTTTAATATTTTTTTTTTTAATATTGGGTATGTCTGCTTAAGATTGTAAGAATATAACTATGCTTTTTCTGTTTTCTTACAGGTACCTAATAGTTTTGAGCGCCGATAATGTGTTGTCTGTAAGTCGCCTGCCATCGCTGGCTGATAACGTGAGGGAAAACAGCGAAATAAATGTGCCAGAAAAATACATTGTGCAGCAAACAAAATTGTTGACAAGGCTTTTCACGCCGGCCACTGTCAAGTTAGAGGTTAAAGAGGAGTACCTTCCTGCTGATGTGTTTAAACGTGATAAAGTTCTTCAAATGATTCAAGATTTTTCGTCCAAAGTGACAAATTTGATCGATTACGATATTTCCGTAACGGGAAAATCGAAAGGCATTTTCAAAAAATTTTGTTATCACTACAAATGGTTGGAAACTTTAACAGAGGAAGCACACAAGCTGTGCGACTTAGAACGTGAGTCACTAATGCGCGCAATTGAGGATCAGTCACGTATACGGGATTGGATAATGCAGTTGGTAACTCGTAATGCTGTGAATATTAATTATAAAGTGCGATCCATATTTGCCGATGCGAATTTTGAAAGTTTTGCCATGGCACGTAAGACAAATATGAAAGTATTTGATAAATACCGTTTCTATGATTTGGAGGATCATATGAGACTGTCTGTTCTGTCAATTGAGGACATTGGCGATGACCCTGCTCAAGGCCAAGGGGCTGATGGTGACTCCAACCAGAGCAAGACAGTACTGAGCAATTTAAAACTCTATGTGGTGGAAGGACCTAGTGTCTATGAACATATGATGAGTCCTCAATTCCAAATGCAGTCTAAGGAAATAGTTACATCGAATCAGATTTTTAATGATAACTACAAATACCGATTTTACCTTATTGATCCCTTAAAGCAGGAGTTTAACAAGCACTTTCACGAAGCACAGCAATTAAAACGGGAAACCATTGAGAATGTGCTTAACACAAATGGTGTGCTCAATCGAATTTATGATAATATGAATTGCATGCTAAGACTGCTCAATATGGATTTGTTTCAGTTGCCCGAGTTAACTGTGCCTACTTTGGCCAAGGATGAGGTCATAAAATGTATCATGGAGGTGGATGACTCAGAGATCAAAGCAATAAATCGCCGCAAGCCCAAAACTATAGATACAGGCGGAAAGCGTGGTCGACTTTTGCTTTGGTCTGTAGAGTTTTGGTCACGAGCGCTAATTGTCATGATGGATGGTGTTATTGAAAAACTTTGGGAGGAGGAAATCAAAAAGGATATACCCGTGCCGGAGTTTATGCTCAAAAAACAGCCACATGAGTACTCTCTAGAAGACCAAAAAGTATTTCGCGCTTACGAGGAAGCTGTGCATCTGCTTGAGGAGGACCGTCGAAAGTATCTACGTATTTTAAACGAGAACGAAGCTAAAACGCTAGTACTGAAGACAAAACAAATTCTAAAGCTAAACCAACGAGTGGCTGAGCTCATGCTCCTTAAGCTTAAATACGATTTTGCACAAAAACAAAGTCGCGTACGAATGCTTAACCTAGTAACGACCAGCAACTTACGCGATCAGCTTCGCGAGAAAATCAAAAGATTACGCGGTGACATTGACAAACTAAACGAGTATATAAAACGCTATAGCAATCTTTTGGACTTTTGGGAGCGGGCACAGCAGGATGTGCGCACTCGCCTCGAGGCACAACAAACCAGGGATAGAGGTTGTGAACGACACTTTCGCGGTAACTTCTTAAACTCAGTACCACATGCCGCCCACGAAATGACCAAGCTATTCAAGAAACGACCCAAATTACCAAACAAGGTTTTTAGCTCATCGCTTATTTGCAGTGAAGTCGCTCAGCGCCTGAGTGCTAAGCAATTCCAACGCGTTGCCTTTCCTATGCCCAATGAGATAACGGAATTTATTTCCTATGTTAATGATAATGATGCTCCAAAATACTGTCCGTCATCGGTTGATGCCAAAGCCTGGGATGCATTTGTCAAGTTACGCCGGCAAAAAATCGAGAGCGAACTGCGGCTCAAGGGGATAAGCCATCAGTTAGTGGACAGCCAGAGCGCTTGCAATGGTCTAACCAAAGAGATAGCGGGTCTTAAGGACACCAAGGCTCAGACACAAAGAGAATTGGAGGACACTATACAACATTATGTAAGTTTTATGCTCTGATACCCAAGGAAATAAATAAGTGCAATCTTTGTCATGGTGTCGCTTTATACGTCCGTTCGTATGATCGTTTTTTTGACGCCCTTAGAGCTAGATCATTGAAACTTTTTTTTGGCTTAGACCAAATTATAGACATACATCGAAATTTACGGTGCCGCACCTTATTTTGTCACCTGCTTACCAAAATCGAAAATTTTTATATCGTCCACTTCTTAAGTTAGTACCACTTTACCCGCAGTCGGTTGTGCCAAAGTTCCAAAATGCGCTTATGACAACGCAAAGGCCAGAAATACACAAATACATTCAAAGCAGTAATCAACCTGTATGGTCTCAATAATCGCCAAATTTCCGACGGCTACCGACATACACACCTATACCATATAACTTTCTATGCCGGACTTAACTACTGGCTATATGCGTTTGGAACCCAGCTTAGTATTGGGATGTCGCCATACATAATTTCGACCGTCCGAGCCAAACTGCTATCTTCGAACCCGTCTTCAAAAATTACTGTGATTCAGAACATAAAATGGGGTACTCGTGCATTGAAGTCATGTTTTCGCAGAGCCCGGCGCACTGTTTTCGCACAGTACTTTTTCCCCGCTTGTCCATAGTCCTTGAGGCCATGTTTTGTCAGGGGTGCATAATTTAACGTGGCTAACCATGAAGGATTGGTCTTTTTATGCTAAAACTATTCAATTCAACCCCAGTATATTGCGGTCATTTATTTATCGGAATTCGGAAATTTTGAACTAAAGGACTTTGTATACGATAAGGTTTCTTATGCTAAAAGCAATTGCAAACACAAATAAGGAGCTAAAGAGCAATGTGACAGGCAATAAGTTTAGCAGAAGTGTAGGAAAATTCTAAAGTATTCATGGAAATCTGGTAGAAATCACCAAAGATATTGAAGGTTGCCATAACCCTGTAGTGCTCATGTACATACACCCAATTATTGATTGTACCTTAAAACAAATAATTGTTTGAATTATTTTTTAATGGTTGTACGCTGCTAATCTAGGGATCGGGGATCCCTTTTGGACATAGTCTTCTTACCACAGTTTTTTTTTCTAACACGTTAGTATTAAGTCTAAAAAATTTTTTTCTTAGCTGGAGGCCATGAGAAACATGACGCTTCAGTTGACATTAACACTTGGTCAGGTCGAGGTATTTGTCATGGGATCCACCAAATCACTCTCAAACAGTGTCCTAATGCATGTGGATGACATCAATGACGTAAATCGCATGATCAAGGTAACACTTTTGTATCCCTGAAAACGACAATAACAATTGAGGTAATATTGTTATTTATACTATCACAGGATGCGGGCAACAAAAAGATAAAAGCTATGCAGCGCGTTGCCATATTTCGACGTCAGGTTATCTTTAAGGAATGGGAGCACAAGCTCTACAAGGCTAATATTGCCTATCTTAAGTACATGTTAGATGCAATTGAAAAATGTAAAGTGACCATTGAGTTTCTAAACATTTTGCGCAACTGGGACAAGGTCAAAGCTGAACGCCAAAAATATATGACAGCTGGTGCCATTGAACGCATTGTTGAGCAAAAAATTGCAGTATTTAGAAAACAGATCGAACGTGTGTACGTATTTTTAAATGTATATATGTTTGGTCATTTGAAAAAAGAAATTATTATTTATTAAAGCAATATGAAAATTGATAATGTCAAGCAGAAAACACTGGAAATGAAACGACAAAATCATTCAATTGATTCCAAAATAGAATCCCTTAAAGTAAGCGTTGCAATTCAAAATTCACAGCGCGATGTCATGATGGAGGAGCGTCGCGATCGCGAGCAACGCGAACGGTAAGATAAAACTATCGTCCACATTTATATTACTGTACTCAATACTTTGACAGCATGGAACAGATCAAGACTCACCGACAGTTATTGGACAACGTTCGCAAACACTATGCTCATGTCTTGGAACTGCACACAATTTTGGAGCTATTACGACTGCGCACATATCCTACTTTGGGTCCACCGTTGCCACAATGTCATCCTCCCGTACCAGATCATATACTGCACTCTGTACCGTAAATCCTTACGTCAGTACTTTAAAATAAATGCTGGGAAAATATGCACCTTAAATAATTTTAGCGTAGCGGTGATTTTTTGAGTAGCCACATGTTTTCCGTTTAGAACTGTTACAATACACAAAAGCATTTACAAAGGACACACTAACAAAATTGTTACCTATATCTTCTATTCTTTATATGTTGGGGAAAAAGGGTATAATGGTTTTGTGCAAATCAATGTAACAGACAGAAAAAAGCATCTCCGATTTTATAATATTCCCCCAAAATTAACAGTCGGGTCGATTTGACCATGTTCATCTGTTCGTGTTTTTGACCTTAAGTATGTCGATTTTGCTTATTGCACCATGTCGGTCTGATACAATATCTAATGAATTCCAATGCCCAATGTCTGCATCGTGTATTTTAAATACGATTTGGTTGTATGTATGTAACGGAATCTTTGAACACAATCTTTACCGGTCTCGAAATGTCTAACCTAATTAAAACTTTGCATCCGTTATCCAGGATGATAATGGAATAATACTTTTTTTACTTCAGCCTGAAAGTACGCTACACAAATTTAATAATGTAATACATTTCAACACAACGTATCCACAAAAAACGAATTGATAAGTCGTACTAAAAAATAAATAAATAATAGTTTAAAAAAAAACAGTTTTAAATCTAGCCGAACTAAAAACTTAAAATAATTATTAATAAAAAAAGAGTTCATAGTACTGTAGCATGAAATCGAACAATCAATCATAATTAATAACCTCACAATGCAATTAAATAAATTAAGTTATAAACAGAATAAATTAATTCAAAGTTAAAAGCGTGGGGTGCTGGGCGTATTAAAGGTTACAATCGTTAAATTCGCAACTATCTTTCAGAGGAGAGGTCTAAAAACGTATTGGATTGCCCGAGCGAAAGAGTAAGTCCGAAACTGCAGATATGCGCAGATTGCGCGCTAGGTCTGTCTCTGTTACTCCTTTACGGAGGATCTATGAAAGAATTTATGAATTCTGGCGGTCGTCTCAAGAATATTGAAAAATTTTCATCGAATTATGGTATTGTCACTAAACGTTTCGAGACGGGTGAAAATCGTGTTCAAAGATTCCGTTACATAAATACAACACAAGCTTTTAAAAGCGTATCAAAAATACAAACTAATAAAGCACAAAATGCTTGTGATTAAGTAGAATATAGAAAAACAAGATGTTAAGAAGCATTTGTTTATAATACCAAATATATGAATCTGCATTACTAAGTATCGATGTTATGAAGAATGAAAACTAGTCAAATCTGGGCTGAGGATAATTTGTCTTAACTAAATGTGACTGTGTAAATTACAAAGGCAGTATTCTGTCTGATATTTTCATGCAGTTTTAGGCGGACCGGATTTCTTGTCCCGACTCTGGCGTCTTGAACCCCGAGCCTCAGAATGCTTTATTAATCAATTTACTTTGAATGCCAATGAGCCAAATCAATGCTATTCCAAACTCTTTTAATAAAATGCTTGATATAATTTTTGTTTTGGATCCAGCCTTCTTATCCGTTTTACGGGGTCAGGTGCAAAGGCAAAACATAGCCGGCTTATATCCCTGACTGACTGGTCTCGCCTCTGACGATTTTGATGGGCAATCAGTGTTTTTTATAGCACTTTATATTTTTTATTTGAGTTTTGTGTTCCTGTTGGTAACCCAAACAGGTAAAACAAACCTGTATGGTTTATCCGAGAGACATTTCTTAAAAATCGTAAATGAAAACTGTACAAGAGTTTCAGAAAAAAAGACATACTTGATTGCTCGTTCCAGTTTTGCAGTCCTTAACAACTTATGGTATAGGAACTACCTGACGGAGTAGATTGCAGTTTCAGCAGGATCCCAATCGGTTTTTTGATTTCGTTAACGCGAAACGTAGGTCTTCAATACTTTCCTCAAACGTATTTCTTGAGAGAAGTAAGGTCAACTCGGACCAGGATATTGCCGATCTATTTGCTAAGCTTTTCAGACCACATACAGTTCTGACAACCATGAAGTCGCCTTGCATTATTCCTATCAGGTTAAAAGATCTAATTGAATTTTTAAACCGATAATACCGGAGAGTTCATTACGAAGTGATCTTCAGGCCATTCATCGTATTTTCACCTGGACCTGATGGAGTTCCTAGCTGTGTGCTGAGGTATTGCGCTCTGGGTCTTTAAAAGCCTTTGCATAAACTGTTTAGCTTGTCCGTGGAGTTATGTGCCTTTCCAAATATTTGAAAGAAGTCTTTAATTATTCCTCTCCATAAAAAAAGGAAACAAATCTAATGTTCACAATTATAGGGGTAACCCCAAGTTGTCCGCTATTCATAAAATTTGTAGAAATTGATAACTTCTCATCTTCAACATTTCTGCAAATCTATAATTTCACCATGCCAGCACGGATTCAGATTAGAATTCACTTCTTTCGTTATAAAGGGTTTCCATGACAATATGCAAACTGATGTTATTTACACAGATTTCAGTAAGGCTTTCGACTCTGTAAACCATAATCTTTTAATTCACAAACAAGATCTTTTGGGCTTTGCTAATATTTTTACTCTTTAGATAAACGATTATTTAACTCTTATAACTTAGAGGGCTTACTTTAATGGCTTTGACTTCAAAACAATTTATGTCTCGTCTGGTGTTCTACAAGGAAGCCACCTTGGGCCATTATTATTCACATTATTTATAAATGATCTTCCGTCTGTTATTAACTTCTCTCGAGTTTTAATGTATGCTGATGATGTTAAATTATTCATGTCGGCTGCAAGCCCGATGTCCGCTCAAAAACTCCAGAGTGATCTGAATGATTTTCAAACCTGGTGTAAGGTAAACTTTTGAAATCTGTACTGCAATAAATGTAAAGTAATGCCCTTTTTAATACGCATATAATTTAGCAAATTAACCTTTAGATCGCATTGAATTGGCTGTAGACTTGTGTATTCTAATGGACCCAAAACTTAAGTGTGACAACCATATCACTTCATTAAACGCTGGTCGAAAGAATTCGAAGATCCCTACCTGACTAAAACATTATATATATATTTTGTACGACCGATTCTCGAATATGGATCTTTTAACGGGTCTTTCAATTTGCGCGGGTAGATTTTGGCGGCACGCGGCGGCCATTTTGTTTTAGCGACAACTGTCAAATCTTTTGTTTATTATTCAGTTGCTTATGCCAAATCATCATGGCAAGTTACACGATTGAACAGCGCGTTCAAATGATAAAATTGTATTATCAAAATCAGTGTTCGTTAATAAAAACGTTGCGCGCACTGCGCCCATTTTACGGTAGACGTGGTGGCCCTTCACAGTCGACTCTTCAAAGTTTGGTGACCAAATTTGAGACCACCGGTTCAGTAAACAATCAGCCAATACCCGACCAGGTGATGATGCATCCTCAAAAAGTGACCGTTTGGTGTGGATTTTGGGCCGGCGGCGTCATTGGTCCGTATTTTTTTGAAAACGATGCTGGTACGGCGGTCACCGTCAACGGCGAGCGCTACAGAAGGATGATGACTAATTATTTATGGCCCGAATTGAACCATATGGACCAAGACAACATGTGGTTCCACCAGGACGGCGCTACGTGCCACACAGCGGACGCAACGATTGACATCCTGCATGAACAATTTTAGGGTAAAGTTATCTCTCGGCGGGGTGATGTGAATTGGCCACCAAGGTCATGCGATTTGACCCCGCTAGAGTTTTTCCTGTGGGGTTTCTTGAAGTCGCAGATCTATGCAAATAAGCCGCAATAGACCGATGCCCTAAAAGTAAACATAACACAGGCCAACGCTCAAATTCAGCCCGATATATGCGCAAGAGTAATTGAAAATTGGACCACTCGGATTCGTGCCACCGTAAAAAGCCGAATTTACAAGATGTCATATTCCATAGTTAATGGCATACATTGGCCTTTCAAATAAAAAAAAAATACAGGGTTCATCAGGATAGAATAGAATCGGTGCAAAGACAATTTCTGCTTTTCGAGAGGTCTAGACTGAGACTGGACTGCACTATTAACTTACTTTCTTACCAAAGTAGATTTTTACTAATAAATCTTCTATCTCTTTCAGATCGCAGAACTATGTTAGGAGTAACTTTTTTTCATAAGCTCATAAATGGTTAAATTGATTCTTCGGAGTTAATCAACAAAGTTAGCCTTACAGTTCCGATCAGAAATACTAGCAATTTTTTAACTATTTATCTTAATACTTGTTATTTTAACCATGCCTTTTAAAACCCTTTTCAAATCTTGTGTTATTAGTAGCTTAAAACAATACAAAAGCGTTTAAAACTTGCAACTTTGTAATCCAAATGATCCACATGATAAGTTGTTAAATAGTAATGCCCGAAAAATGATCACTCCATTAAAATTTTACCGCAACAAGCCAGGACACAAAAGTCAAGTTCAGCCAGGAAATTAGCTCACCACTGTTAGTTGAGCCTAATAGCTCTTTTGTAATTTATCATAGAATATTAATGGAACGCGCTGTTGGAATTATGCATATATTATTCAAAATGCATTTATGCCACAAAATAAACAAGTCCAAGAGACTACGATTTTCCATTGATAAATGGAAGTTTGTCATACCCCATGCCAGCGTAAAGTTTACTTTTGAAAATTTTCAAATTTTCAAACTGCTGACAAAAGTTAATTGGAAAATTTCAATTCAATAAATATTTGAATTTTTTGAGCTACTGCTGTCGGTTTTTAAAAGCATATTTCCATGTTATCAGTCGGGGACAATTGCTTTTTTGTTTTATTTAAGGCTGTCTGTGTAACACCCTTGATGGTAAAGACTAGCCGGAAAGGAGAGAGGTACAATAAAATTTCAACGTTTCACCGTTCAACGTACGCCCACTGTAGGCTTTTAAACTAGAGCCACTAAGCCACTTGATTGTAATGTTCGTTAGTATATCTACGTTATTAAAAAAAGGGTCTTCATATATACATAATGTAAAAACCAACTATAAATTGTTAATCTTCGAACATTATTGTTAGTGATAAGTTTATTTAGATTTTTTTATATTTAATTTCATTTGTAGTATCGGACGGTGAGAGTCTGAAATATTGATTTCCTGCTTTATGTATATAAATAACTTGCTTAATCAATTTATTTTATAACAGAAACTAAACCTTATTGTGGTTATTCAAATTAAAATTTGTTTACATATATATTTATAATACATGAGTACAGTATGATCAAAACGATGGCTGACTAGAAATAACGACTTTTCTACATTGGGCGACATCTTAATGACGCATGTAAAGAACTTAATACAACTGAGACTCCCATTTAAATCGTTGGTATTTTCAGAACGACCTATCAGTTTATCTTTTCAATTATTTTATATACATCTAAACACTTTCTTTTGTTAATTACTCTTCTGGTACATGTGCATCTATATTATTATGGGAGAGCGTATAAAATTCAAGAAAGAAGCAAGGACCCCGACCAATACGGCGAGTAGACTAAGAGCATAACGAAAGGTGCACTCCTAGTCTTGTTGGTGGAAGCATGCAGCTGATATGAACTGCACATTATAAATGCAACGTTGTCGCTTGTTTGTTTTATTTTGTTAGAGGAATCTTTGTTAAAATCATTAAGCTATTTAGTTAAGTTATATTATTAAAGTTTTTTAGTAAGAAAATAAAGACAAAAAGTTTTATAAAATAAAAAGAAATAAAGAATAGAAGCCTTTATTCAAAAGAACTCGTTAAGGTGATACTCATAACCGTAAATTTACAGATTACAAGTTCTGCTTAGTGCATGTATGTATGTGCATGCACTCCTGCGCTAAGCCATGGTGTCGTTAATATCCTTCAATAATGCTTTATTCACATAAAAGTTAGACATATATAATATATATATATATAATTAGACACTTCGTTTTTTTTCTGTGGATATGGGTCGCATTGACAAGCGCTTAGGTGACGAACAACAGTCATTTTCACTACATACATATCTATACTCGACGTTACTACACTTGTTTGGGGTGGAAAAAATTACAAACGCAACGGTACGAATCTAATCGAATACAAACGAAACGAATAGAAAAAGAAGAACGTCACAAACTCAATTTCCTCAATTCCATATGATTCCATAAATACTGTCGCCTCAAGACGTTCATCACTAATGTTAAGAAGTTTTTATTTTTTTAGGCTAGGAATTTAAGGTGATAACAGGGACACTGGACAATGACGACAATGAGCAGAATTTAAGCAGAAACGAAAACAGACGCTCCTACAAAATGCAGTCTGTCTGTCTTTAAGTGGCTATTTCTGTTGCTAATGGCTTGCGTAGGTGGGAGTCCACAGATCTGGATAATACATCACGTAAATGGTAAAAGATTTAACGTAAAGAAAAAGAGCGAAAAAAGAGGGTAAAATTTGTTGCTCTGGATTTATTAGTTATTGTGAAAAATCACCATGCTGCAATTAATTACCATAATTTTCACCAGAATAGTTGACAAAATAGTTTTGCATTAACAAGGTAAGTGGCGGCCCTTTTGAATTCCGATTGAACTTCAGAAACGAATTGGTATTTTAATTCGTCCTACGAACGAGGACATTCATTTAAGTTATTTAGCATCTAGCAAGTCTGCTTGTTTATCCATCCGCATGCATTAGCACGTCAACCCATAAAAATCTATGAGCTAGGACCTTCAGATATGGAGCATAAACTCTTCTAACCAATAGACAAGAAAAATTGATTTGATAAACTTTATATATTTTAGCTTTCGATATAGGCGTGATAGGGGGAAAAAAACAAAATCATTGTTTTGATAAATGAAGAAAGTGTTATAGAAATTGTAGACAAAATAATACAACATTTTACACTTTCCATAGAAATTGGTTAAGAAACATTAGAGATACTAAAGGTTAAAATAAGTTTACATGAATTAGCGCAGCAGGTATCATCTAGACGAACAACCTATCCTACATGTTTTTTTTCTATAATAAATGTGGGAAAGGAAATTCACGACACACACTTAGTAGAAATCGATACTAATATCGATTACTCCTGTAGGTTGTTAAAAGAGTCAGTCGCTGTTCTTGTCAGCTTAATTGTACCAAAAGCTGTTTCATTGCACAAACTAACAACTAAACAGACTCTATCTTTACTCGAAAATGTAAAATAAAAGATGCGAACAAATTAAACAACAAACTACAAGCGTCAATGATTAGACTTTAGTAGGCATAATATTAAATACAGCTTGGTGTTTAGCCAATTAAAATAATGAGCATTTTTTTAAATTCAATGTCATTTTAGTGGCTAAGACAATTGCTAAAAAATTACATGACGTAGATGTTATATTCCGCTAAGGTAAAACTTTTTCCCATACTTTTGCCAACTATTTGTTTTTTTTTCTTAGCCGTTTGATACGCGCTGTGTGGGTGTTTAAAAGTGCGACGTGCCGTCCACTTTGCAGTTTGGGAACGACTCCAAACCCGTCGAGACTAGACTTAAAGCTTATTAACATAGCTATCTGTGTGGTAGCCTAGCCCTCCTTCCGTAAATCCCATTCTATTTCAACTTTTCCTCTGTTCCGTTGAGTGCATTAATACGCTTGCCTAATACTTTAATGTTGGTGTCTTGTCTGTTGTGACAAACGGAAAAGCTGCTGCAATAGCAAGCAGCTAGCTAGCTCCCTTGCACTTTAGTTACTTGCAAAACTTTGCAATGCAGGAAGTGCAAGAAAATTAAGA
Organism: Scaptomyza caliginosa; assembly: GCA_035044725.1. Lineage (NCBI taxonomy): Eukaryota > Metazoa > Arthropoda > Insecta > Diptera > Drosophilidae > Scaptomyza > Scaptomyza caliginosa. Next base: position 20,274 of record JAWNNR010000211.1, on the reverse strand, counting down.
AAATACTCATCGTACTCCTAACACCAGCAGCTTCTTTTCGTTCTGTTCCTTGCTATTTACGATAGTGCGCATTGAAATTACACTGAGCGTTTGTTGCCTGCTTAGTTGCCATGTGTTAAAGTAAAAGTCAACTTGATTCCAGCTGCAGGCCAAAAGCAAATGTCCAAAGAAATTTCGAGGGTTCTAAAATGACAACATGGATTGTTAAGCAATTTCTGCGTGCACTTGTGTGCATCCACAAACCCCCGAAAAGTTTGATCCACCCAGCCGCAAAGTTTTGCTGTAAAAAGGAGCGGCTGAGAGCGTAGCTTCAAATAGCAAAACAAAAACATGCCGTTTGCCATATAGCAAAGTTTAAACTTTGAATGATAAGCCCAATTGCCAACGTATTACAGACTGAACGAACGAAACTTTGATTACACTCAATGTAACCATCAGAATTTTTTTTTGTAAAACTATTAAAAAAAAACGACTCTAAAATATTTTGGTACCAATAAATAGTAAAGAACCTGCATACATATGTATCGGTGGTAGATGGTTGTGGACTTTACTGTCTTTTTTTAAAGGGCGTGGTCATCAGACATTTTTTCTGTCTATGTATGTTGCATAGTACATACACTTACAAAGGTTTGAGTTCTCCAGAGAGATGTAATGAAGAAAATGGCGGTTATAATGTTTGTATCCATTACAAAATAAAGTTAAAAAACGTAAAAAAAACGGTGTGTGCGTCGCCTCCAAGCTATGAGCCTCGCCTTTTAAAAATCAGTTTTTAAGCTAGGCCGTTCTCGTAGAGAGGTCGCTGTTAATATAATCGGAAGATCTATATCAAAAATTTAAATGCAATTAATAAAATTAGTGCTTAATTAATAAAAACAGACAGACATGACTAAGTCGACTTAGATGTTGTTCAATATACTTCTTTCAGTTTGTTTTAAGCTTTTACGCATTTTTAGGACTGAGGGTGAAAAATATGCATGCAATCGACAAATGGAAAAAGCAAAGTAGCGTATACGTAATAAATATACAAAAAAATAAAATCATTGATATGCCCTTGTTGAAGTTAGTGTAGCACAGAACATTTATCACTTCATTAAAAGCCATTCAGCAAAGTTGTAGACAATTAAGGACACTTAACACATTTTCAATGTTCATTGACCGGCAAATGAAATAAAAATTGCAACTGCTACTTCAGCGCGAATGCTTCATTAAACAGCAGCATCAACCACAATAGCCACAGTTGCAATAACAGCAACAGAAACAACTACAACGCGTTCAACAAGAGCAATAGACAAAGTTCCTAGCGCCACAAATTACACTTGGCTTGGCGTAGCACAAAATGGCGTAAAAAATAAAGCTGCTTTTTGCCACCAGTTTGTGTGTGTGTGTGTGTGTGTGTGTGTGTGTGTGTGTGTGTGTGTGCGTATTCAATGGTTGCCTCGTGCTCGGTGTTTGCTGTAATTTTTATGATACTTGAAAATAAATAAACACTCAATATCCCATGCCATGGAACAAATAGAGCAACTCACAATAAAAACAAACAGCAAACAGCCGCTAAAGAGAAAGAAGCACAGAACATCGCGCACATTCAATAAATCTCCAGTCTGTGAATAGTCACTTGAGACAAAACGCAAGAGCTCGGGCTCAAACGGAGCTATTTAGCAACAGCGTTCAGAAAAGCAGCCACGATTTGAACGGCTTTTATTTTCATGCCATAATGGCAATAATTATGAGCCCATCTCAATATGAATGTTGTTGGAGTTGGAGGGCGTTAAAAGGGGCATCCTGTTAGTAAAATTCTAATAAGTCTTCGAAGTCAGAGACATAGTTACAGCCATAAGACAAGTCAATGTTGGTGCCCCATGAACCTGACAGCGACGTTCGACACATACAAAAAAAAAAAAAACAATTAAAAACATGCAAAAACGTTCTAGTCAGACGCTGCCGACTGTTAAATACTGTGATATGTGCTTGCAAGGGGGTGGGAGGCGATTAAAAAAGGAACTGCATCCAAACTTTTTATGCAAATCTCTGAGAAAGGCTGGCAGTAAGCTCCCCTATACCCTTAGCAGATCAAATAATTGTTTCAAACTATCTATAACACTTATGAATTTCGATATAGATACATACAATTAATTTTTGAATTTGGAAAAAGGAAAAAATGTTTTAGAAGCCTTAAATGGTTTACATATTTTAAAAATTTAAATTTATTTAAATTTAATTAGAACAAATTAATTTAGAACAATGTGGATACATATCTACTAATACCCTCACGCAGTGTAACCGTGTAATATACTATAAAGCGTTTAAAACGCAGAAATCTTAAAAAAAAAAAAAAAAAATGAAAGAATAGCAACGAACTGGAGTTTGCAGCCAGAAAGGTCCTAAATTCTAACTGAGGCCATTTTGTACATTCAGTTCAGTTCATATACATATATTAAATTCGTAAGTTCAAAAATGATTGTTATTCAAGTGAATATTCGTAATATCATATTGAGAAAAAAATAAAAAAAAAACAAAGACAATATACCTATGAGCCTTTTTCTTAGACCCATTTACGAAAAGTTAATCTAACGAGTTAACGAATTGATAAACGAGCGAGCATTGTAATGTCATATTACCATAAAATAAGCAGGGCACCGCCTCTCCTTCTTTATAATAGCGTATGCAAATTTTTTGTTTTCTACAATATACGGATCAAACTCAATGTGTACAAATTTTTTATTATCGGACTGCTATATCATACGCCTCCCATATAAAAGAATTGTTAAGAACCGAGAATTTGTTTGGTCTTAAAATGCATACACAAAGCAATATATGGAGATTGTATTAAAAAACGTAAATACATTTTTAAGCTTTACTTTTTTACTCAGATTTTTCACAATAACATTTTTATAAACCTACGGTAATCTAATTTGTTTAATAGGGATACTATGGGTGTGGCTGGGGTGGACTTCGGTGTTCAAAGATAGTTTGAGAGATCTTTAGGATATGACAGATTTGAAAATCCGTATGGCTGAGGTTGCGGGGTATCAAAATTTGTGAATCATTTTTTTTATAACTGAAAATACCCTGAGCGCAAGACCATATATATTTATATTTGTTCCACCAACCGCGAATTTTTCATATTTGCGTTTTTAATAAATGTATTATTTGGTATACTTTCGGATCACATCCTTATAGTGGAGCTAAAATAAGTCATACCACAAGGTTTCTACAGCTTTGCAACTTTTGTCAACTAATGCATCATCATCATCATTCTAAATAGATGTGCGAGGTCTAGTAATGTGCAGTAGTGTCGGCTTAATGGTTTCGGCAGTAAAGAGATTTTGCTAAATTGGTCTCTCGAATGTCATAAGAACGCACTCACATTATATTATAGATTCACATGTAACAGAAGGGTATTTATCTAAGAAAAAAATAACTGAAAAGATATAATACCCGTAAACAGATCGCTTATCTGGGCCATGCGCATTATTTAAAGGGGAGTCTCAGATGTTAATAAGCCCTCTACCCACCCTATTTGTCAAGTTCGATGTTGCATCTATAAAGAAAAATGTACAATTCTAGTCAAAGATCATTTCGATCATACTGTACTAATGACAAAACAAACAAATTCAATTAAACATACTAATGCAAATCGCATGATATCTTTCGTTTTTAAATGTTAAATAATAAACCACTAATAACAACTTTTCATAATATGTTTCAAAATAATATTTTCTGAACACTAAACTGGCTTTTAAAAGATGATTTATATATCGAGTCTATAAAGGGTTTAAACTAATAACTGACAGTATATCGATTTCGTTGGTACCGCTTACTAATTAATTAATTAAGTATATTTATGTAACCAAACTTTTACATAGGTGTTTTCATTATTATTATGTTCTTTTCTTTTATAACTCACAAAACATCATTACACTTACTCCTTTCACGATCGTATAGCTTATGATAGTGCTGAGGTTAGGTTTCTGTTATAAAATAAATTAATTAAAATTATTATTAGAATTATTTATATCAATTCAATAACTATAGTTGAAAAAGCGCTGAATTATCTTTACATCTAATTGAGTGACGATTCATCCTCTGTAAATTATAACGCGCTCTAACTTAAGAAAGACCTCAAAAATCTCGTTTGTTTCTTGAAGATCAGGCATAGACGACTTAATGTAAATCTAGTAACACTGCACTTAATCTGCTAAGTTCACTTGTCTACATTATTAAATTGTTCATTGTTCAATAGTGGTACGTTTCTAAATCCTTACAAACATTGCATTGGTGGAAGTTCAGAAACTTATTTGACCTTCACGGTCTCCGGTGAATACAAACATCGTTCTGCCTTGCAACTTGGATGCCTCTTAATTATGTGTCTCTTTATTTTCAGGCCAGAGAGTAGGAGAAAACTTGAATATCGTCTCGAAAATCCAGTGTTCATATCACGCGAGACTTCTTCGTTCGCCGAACACTATATACAAAAAAAACGTATATCCATTACAACTTTTGTATTAGAATAACTGGTATATCTGGCTGGTCACAACCCTGTCGTTCTTTTTACTTTTAAGCCTACCTACCCATTGCTCTCTTAACTTCTCTTTCTGTCTTTTATTATAATCTACAAAGGCTGACTGTGAAAGATTATTACAATTTTACCTTACTGAGAAATCCAGGTTTGGCCCACATTTAGTCAAGACGACAACCTATCCTCTTGATATAAGAACAAGTGCTATTTTTTTTCGCTGTTAAGTGTCAGTATGTTTTCAAGGTTGTTCAACCGATAAATTAATATAACATATTTATATTTTTTTTTATTTTTACTTAAAATTGGAAATCAAGATTTTGACCTATAAGAAAATTAGTTTTGCTATGATCCTTTATTTCGCTTTAGTTTGCTTGTGTATATGAATGTGTAAAAATAATAAAATGTAAAACTGTGGCCATCTTACATTTGTCCGAAAGAACGCACATAACATTGCACAGAGCGCGTGTGGGAGCATAAATTTAGAAGTGGTAAGCTCATTCGCATTTTCATACGAATACGTCAAGAAAACTTGCAACAGAGCAAAAGCATTGCATATTCATGTGCTGGATTTTTCTGACTTCAGTTTATTTGATTAACGCTTCGCGTAGAAAAACCAGAAACGTCCTTCAATCGAAGCAATTTAATTTGCCAACGAACCGCGGCATCGACAAAAGTTTTCACTTTGTCACCTGCGCAGCAAGTGGAAGTCGCTGCGATGCGGTGGTGGGTCTTGTCTGGTTCTATCCTGGTGATTGCATAAATCAATTCAATTTGTAATAAATTTCAAACTTTTCATTTTATATTAATTTTTATGACAGTCCTTGTCGTTTATCACAAAAAAAACAATTTTATTATGAAAAAATAAGTGCAAGAAAAGTTGCCAGGGCTAAGGTAGTTTATCGTCTGGGGTCCAAGCACGTAATTATTTTTTCTTCTTTAGCTTTTTCACTTTGCAACCTCTTACCCAACTAGGCTTTTGCAACAAAAATTTTCTGTTACAGTGGAATCATCGTTTAACGTATTCTGCTATTGGAGGCACTGTGGGCAACTTGACCACATTTTATAGTATAAGTAATTACCTTAAGATAATAGAAAATTATTTTTTTAGGTCTGGACGCATATCTTTTTAAAGCAAAAATGTAATGCACCCTTTTTTGGCCACTAACCATTCAATGTTCTAGATTTAACAGTGCTGTTAATGTTATGGAATACTCTACATTTTAAAGCAGAGTTACCCAAGCTCTCTTATGTGAATGGGTGTGTGTATTAAACATTGTATGGTTAGTGCATTGGCTTAACAATAAACCCGTTCGTTTTTAATGTCTGTGTCCTCAGCTTGCCATATGTATGACAAAAATTCTTAATCTGTCATACTTTTATAAGTAATACAGAACCTTAAGAAACCAAGTAATAACATGGGAACTCACCGAGGAATACTACCGATACAAAAATTATTGATATTTAGACTGCTCAATACAGGGACAGTTCGGGGGTGGCTAGTGCAGCTCTTAGAGATAGTTCACTTAAACTCTTTTAGGTTTAGCATATTGCCGCAAAATTTTATGCGCCAGCTAAAAACTAAAAGATTTGGATGTTTTCAAATTAGAATTGAAAAAAGTGGTGTTAAAGCAAATAATTCATAAATTTCACTTATAATTTATAAGTTTTTAAATTGAGAATTGCTGAAGTGTCTGCAAGCGTAGCGCTTAAAAAATATCTTTCTACTAAATTGATTGACAAAGGAGCAACATATTCGAATGGCAGCAATCTTGATTATTGATATTGTGTTATTTTTTAACCATGCAGCTTGAATAGAAATTCTTAATTTAAGAATTGAATTAGCATGCATTTGCTAAGAGTTGACAACTATTTTAAGAATGTAAAAAAAATGCTGTCCTATTTGAACGTTTTTACCACTTGCAGTTTGTACGCCTGTTGCCAAACGGTATGCAATTGATAGCTAGTGTTTGAGATTAAAAATTGTTAAAACATGATCATCAATCAAAAACATTATTTAAATCGCCAAAAACTATCGATATTAAAAACTAGATTAAGCATCAGATCCACAATATTGATAGCACTGGTATACAACCCGCGCAGTCTCGTGTAGTGTTAGGTTGGGGGTATCTCCTAGTCGAGCTTTCATTCTTTAAATATTTAAGTTATCGCTGCAGGCAAAATCAGCAGAGCCAACTCTAGGCATTGGTTTATGTTATGGCCTGTCTAGTCACTTGTCTGCGGCATCGTCGCCAGTCGCCGCCATTTTAACTTGTAATTGCCCAAGCCAACTTGTTTGAGAGTTTCTGATAAGTTAATAAGTCCATAATGAATAAAAGGCAGGGTTACCAATTTGAAATGATGTTGACCTACATGATAATGAAAGTAAGAGATAATCATTGAAATAACAAATGAATTTAAAATATTTACAGTTTACAATCAGTAATCAGTCGGACGGAAACCGACTGCGAAATACTCTGATGCCAAAACAACGGATGGTAATTTGTCTGTAAGATAAAGTGGGAGTTTTTTACGCAAGTTACGACGTTTGAAAAGAATGAAATAAATGAATTGTAAGGTATTAAAATTCATGATTTTTTTATTATTAGCAGTTTTTATTTCATGGTGTGGCATCAAATTTTGTAATGCAACTTTTTCGAGAAGTGCACCAAATGTTGCGTGTTTTAATGATTTGTACCTCGTTGTGTATTGTCTTGTGATTGGGTTTTGCGCCTTCAGAGGATGAACCACCCAAGTATTTGCAAAGTAAAAAGTTTCCAATTTTAAGATTGTTCAAAAATCGCGCATTTATACAGAGGGACGGACATTGCAAAAAAAAATCATAATATGCCATAAAATGTTACAATTAATGGTGCTATTTTCCATTTAATAGTCAATCTTTAATTAATTAGGTCTAATATGTATATGCACTGTTCCATTTATGTACCATATCATAAGTTAGCTTCAGATTATTTGACGTTGCAATTATTTATTAATTATCGGCTATCTGCTAAAGACAAACTTGCAATAAATGCAATCGATGGCGATATGCAGTCCGCGCGACAACTCTGCGGTCGCGCCTATTCGTCTTAGGTTTAGCTAACCAATCAAAGTTTAAGTTGCAGCTACAAGATTAAACATTGCATTGACACATTTAAAAAAAAAAAACATGTCTTACAATGTAAGTATAAGCATAATAATGTATTTGTTTTTTCAGGCATAACTCAAGCACACAAAGTTTATTCAGTATTACAAGTATTAACTCTTATTAGAATTGAAATAAAAAGCAGTTTGAGTTGTTTCCTTGGCGTCCCTGGGACCACACTTTTACGGACACCCTCTCATCATAACTAGACTGGCGTCATTCTGTTGCCGATCTTTATTCGTTTGGTTTGGCCATAAAACTTTTAATAAATACACAGCGTCGTGTGTTCCCATTTTCAATTTTGTTGCGGATGTAGCCTTACTGTCGTGTCTGCTTGTTAGCCGATAACATAATTATTGATGAAGACGTGGCTCATATCCAAACACTGCTTGTAAATGGTAAACAGAAAATACGCCCCTAATAATTTTTCAGGATGTATGTACTTCTAATATTCACACTTTCGACATGGACATTAGGCAAAGGGATTGGGTTTCTGGCACTGCCATTTTGGGTGTTTGTTGCTGTAATATTGATATTTGATTTGTAAATTAATTTAACACAATGTAATTAATTAAAGTAAAATAAACAAATCAAGCTGTATGTACCAGTGGACATGGTCAGGCTCTGCATCTTTTTGTTGCGCCAAAAATTTTTAAGAGATAATTATCCACAACTATATCCATTCTTAATTCTAGGGTGAGTTTTAAGCCTTCTTTTAAGAGTTTTTTTCTCAAATCAGACAGGTAACTATCTTTAACTCTTCGGCAAAATTGTTAACCAGTCTGTTGCTATTATTAAAGTTAATGATATCTTCTTGAGAGATGTTATACCCGTCTCGAAATAAATACAAACACTTTTTGCAGCAGGAACCTTGCTGCCTAAGCATGGAAACGCTTATTTTATGAAACTGATATTTGCTTAGAACTTAATCCTACTAAAGCATTAATCGAAAATAACTTTTGCTTCTTAGACTAAAAAGTACTTCCAATTCCCCCTTTTTTTGAAAGTCAGCAATTTTCGCCCCGAATATGGTAAGTCTAGTTTCTAAATATTTCAAATATTTTCAGTAATCGCGCAAAAGTATGCAGCATTTTTTATTTAACATCTGCTTAACAAAGCACTATAGCACTTTTTGCCATTTTTTCGACAATTTAATCACACAAAGACTACAAATTATCATTGTACGTGTATATCGTTTATTATTGTTTTTGACAAAGTGGGCGTGTTTTTCAAGATATCGGGAACTTAATATCTAGGCGTGTTTTTAATACTACACATCACACATTTTGTATTTTCAACATGTAGGCTGGGCGCTAAAAAGTAAAATAAGTTGTTGATAATTTTTTAATCTTCAAGTCGTATAAAAACACTTGTGAGTCAAAGTGGGACACAAAAAGAACACTCTACTTAAAGTCAAATTTGCAGACACAAATACATGTTTATGGGCATTTCTTATGCACAATCGCGCATATATATTAACCAAACATGTGACAAAATAAAAAATAAAAGCCTACCAACGCCATCATCACTTTTTCAATAAAATGCTTTAATTTTACACTTTTGGACCACAAAATTCGGTAAAACAAATGAAAATTTCAATAGGGCGTAAAAATCTACTGCTTTTGATCAACTTGATAAAATTAATTAAATAACCATGAACGGCAAAACAACCTGTGGCAAGTGATAACATGGTTAATCAAAAGAGCCGTACCGATCAAAGAACTTCGTGTGCGGTCATATATCGCAGAGGATATTTTACAACATAGTCGCAGCCAAGAACTCTGTCGTTGACCGACCATAAAACGCTCATCACCGTGTTCTGGTCTATTTTGAGCGTTGACCGGACGGTGGTAAGGGGTTGGGGTTTCAAATACACATTGTTTTCATATTTATAGCGTTTAATTTGACTTGCTTGCGCTGTCTATTACCATCACTGCTATCGCACCTATCGTCTGGATCTAATTCGAGTTAGCAGTCGCTCTGGCTATCATTCTTTAGTTGCTTACTGAACTATCAGACAATTTGGTCAATAAAACGATCAATAAAACGAAATAGACACTGAGTTTTCCTGCCCCAAAAAGCAGATGCTAAAAACATTAAAATTAAATACGCATGCAAATCAATAGTTTTTTTTTAAAGTATTTTTTTCTTCTTTTAAATTTAAATTAATTACAAGAGCGTCCACTCGAATTGAATTTTGTGGGTTATTAATATAAATAAAAAAGCGTTGAAGCACAAACAAATACTTATTGCACCGCAGGTGGTTTTTATAAATAACAATGAAATCGGTCAAACTTGAGTTTTTAAAATTTTATCTAAAATTCAAAAGTGAGCCCTCTGAAAACCATTGTCATGTTTTATATAATATTATATTTTAAAATGTAGGTTAGGTGAGGGCGGTAGTAAGAGGAAGAATCCCCCACTCACGGAGGGCAAAATTGGCCCGTTGTGATGCCGCGCTTGGACTGTGTCCATACCGTCTACCCAGACGCAGAGTGCGGAACACCGCTGTCGAGGCTCCTATAAAAGATAGGATATTTTTAGGGCTTATATCCGCTAGTTGGGAGAGGTCCGACAAGAAAAAGGAACCGAGGTAGCGATTTCTGGTCTTGCAGAGTGCCGGACAATAGCAAAAGAGTTGGAAGACCGTTTCCTCCTCTTCCTCGTCCCGACAGCTTCTGCAGAAGTCATTGAATGAGGCTAGAAGTCTCGCTGCATGAGTCCCTACTAGTCAGTGGCCTTTAATGGTCCTAAATACGGCAGCACAGCCTAATCTGTTAAGGTTGATTAGGCAAGAAGAGCGGTTTTTGCAGCGCTTTGGCCGGGTTTGCCTAGCAATACTACCCGTTATGGTAGTAGTGAGCTGCGACCTTTTGTTAGCTTCGAGTTCAAAATGAAATCGAACTCTCAGCTTGCAGCTAGCAATGGGAATACCCATACCAGGCTTATCTGTGAGAAGTGGCATAGTAGTGCCATGCCTTGCCAGCTCATCCGCTTTACAATTGCCCTCGATGCTCTTATGACCAGGCACCCAAACCAGGTGAAGCTCGAACTGCTCAGCCAACTCTTGCAGAGATTTGCGTTTTGTGACGGATATCGAGTTTGATAATATTGAGTGTAGGGCTTTGATAGCCGCCTGGCTATCAGAGAAAATGCAGATACTTTCTGCAGAGCACTCCTTTTCGGCAAGGCATTGAACTGCCTCCTGTATTGCTATGACTTCGGCTTGGAAGACACTGCAATGCACCGGGTGGCTGAAGGATTCATTTATGGATAGCTCCTCGCAAAAGGCACCTCCCCCAACCCGGTCGTCTAGCATTGAGCCGTCAGTGAACGTCGTCCCCCAAGAGATTATTACTTTAAGAGTAGTTTTAAGGGAATTCTTGGGGACAGCAGTAGTCCGTGCGTAAGAGATAAGTGGGTTTCCCACAAGGATATTGGAGTGACCATAGGTCAGTTCGGACCACTAATTTATTTCCTTCATACGTAGGGCAGAGAGAGTTGCTATTAGCTTCCACATTTGGTCCAATGCCATTCCCCATTTCAGTCCAATGGACTTCTTTCTGGTAAAGAGAGCGACCGAGGCTTTCTTAGCACGTTCCTCTTTGTTGAGGTACCAGTCTAGTTTACTATCAAAAGTGAGCCCTAGGTGTTTGGTTGACTTACTAAAGGTGAGTTCCACCCCGTTTAGGGTTGGAGGACTGTGCGAATAAACTTATATTTCCTGGTAAAGAGGACTAAGTCTGTTTTAGCTGGGTTTAGTCCGAGACCCTTTGATGTGGTCCAGGTGGACAGGGTTCAAAATGCGGTGGTCTTGCATTCGCACAGTGTTTTAAGGTAATTGCCGGAGAAAGCAATAGCGATATCGTCTGCGTATGCGATCAATTGGCTGCCCCTGCCCTCTAAAGAGCGCAACAGACTATTGACTGCCACATTCCAGAGGAAAGGGGGAGAGAACACTTCCTTGCGGGGTGCCTCTGTTTACGAACCTGGAGATGGTCGAAGACCCCAAAGTGGCTCTGACGATTCTTCGCTAGAGAAGTTGATCGATCAGATCCACAATGCGATGCCCAACCCCCAGTTGCGACAACGCCTCGGAGACAACGTTGTTAAAAGCGCCTTCTATGTCAAGGTAGGCTATGAGACAGTACTCCCTGTGGTGGAAAGCCTTTTCAATTGTCGAGATAACAGCGTGAAGCGCCGTTTCGGTTGATTTACCATTTTGCTAAACATGTTGTGCTTGAGAGAAGTGATCTGTCGTGATCGAGTTTCTGATGTGTAGGCCCAACACCCTTTCTAGTGTTTTGAGTGGAGAGGATGTCAGGCTTATGGGGCGGAAAACCTTCGGGGTCGTATGGGAAGCTTTACCCGCCTTTCGAATTAAGACGACTTTGGATTCCAGCCATGTCTTTAGAATCGAACCTGTCGCTATGTTGTCACCCGTCTGGTCCGGGTGATTTGTAGGGCGAGAAACTTTGTATAGCCCTTGTGATGATGTCTACAGCGAGAAAATCGGTTGCTACCTGCTCAACTGAGCAACCGGGAGAGTGAGTTTCCATCAGAAGTTCTAGAGACTCTGGACTGGTCATTGTCCACGAGTCGTCTGGTTTATTGATGAACCCAACGGTTGTCGAAGTGTTGGAGAGAACCTTTCTGAGCCTTGCGGCATCAGTAGTGTTCTCAATTAAGGAGCAGAAGTTTTTCCACGAAAGGCGTCTGTCTCAGTGTCTTCTTGTGGAATGCAAGGCTTGCTCGGTAAAAACCCCAAAATTGGTCATCTCCCCTTAGCTTTGCATTATTGAAGAGCTTACGCGAAGTCTTGCGAAGCTCATCTATTACTGGGGACCACCATGGTGGTTTTGCTTTCCCTCTTGGTTTACTTAGGGGGCATGACCTGTTAAGGGCGGACATACATGCTTCCGTGAGCTTTCGCGTGAGCATCTCTGTGTGCTCAGGGGATGGGCGTCCCGGAAGGGGCTGTTCGGGAATAAGTTTCCCAAAATGTGTTAAAATGTAGATCAACTAATATTTTTAGCATATGACGAATAAAACATAAAACTACAAAAAATTAAGTTTGCGTTTATCGCAGCTGGCACATTAAAAGAAAAGAATCTCTGTCTATTGCGATATATATCTGCGGTGTCACCGTCCGTAGCCTGGATGCGCACTTGGTTTCAGCCAGTAGCAACTATGCATCTTGGGATTTCGCGAACTTAAAGAATTCAGTTTACATGCTGTTTGTGTCTTTCGTAACCATTTTTTTGCAGGTTTACTATATATATAAACATATGGATTAATTGAGTCCCGGTGTTCCGCACAGCTTAATAGTATGTGTAGATATTTCAGAGCTTTCGTTGGCTAAGTCGATGAAGTTGTACCTAGTTTTTTTTTCGTGCTGCGAGCTAATACGCTACCGTTCGTATTGGGTATATGTTTAAGGGGCTGATATAAAAACACATGTCTTTTTGTAAGGAGGTCCCTACGATGAGACCTGAAAGACTGCCTAATTGGGGTAAAATTATAGTAATGAATGTCGTGATGATCCTATATTGTATTAAAATTTTGGCGCTGCAAGCCATGTCGTCGAACACCGATAAGGGTGGACCACATCGGCTGCAATGGTCCTAATGTACCCCATGGTCTGCGTCAGCTGTGTCTTGCACGGGAATTAACTTAATTTATGAAGCTTACAAGGATTTGAATTGGTACCACTCATTACAACGTCTTCCTTTGTTTGTTATGTACCAGTGGTCTATTTTCTTTAGTGGTTTGTTTTGTTGAGCTGAGCTGCGATTTAAGCAACTGCGGCTGATGTGATTTGTGAACTTAAAGTAGCTACGTTGCAAAGTCGTTTCAAAAATTATTTGTTTGGCAAAAGTCATTATCTCTGCGTTTTGTTGAATTTGCTGTTTGCGCTTTTAAATTTGATAGTAATATATTAATATCTGAACATAATACAGGTTGCGTTTAATTTTTTATATCATTATCTGCTAGAAATTCATTGACTATCTTGACAGTCGGGCTTTTGTTCGCACCGAGAACAGATAGTAAAATATCTCTTGTGTTTAGGTGGCCAACGATGCAACAGGTATTTCTCTTAAATAAAACTGTTATTTTTGCGATGGCAATTTTGTTTGTTTGCATATTCCTGGAACTGCCTTAATCTGATTATTACCAAAAGTAGAAAGACAGGTAGCCAGTTGAATAAGCACGGTCAAGACTTTGATTTACGGCCTATGAAATGTGTTTGAACTGAAAAGCCGAAAATTAAATTAAGGGTGGAAAGCGGAAAGCGGAAAGACAGAAAGATAAAAAAGATTTTTGAAAGATGTGACTTGTTGTTTTTTTATCCAGTTTTGTAACATTAGCTGTACAAATGTTGGAAGTAAATGGTTGCATCGATTTTCAGTTGACGAAAAGACAGTGTTGAGCTATTGAGCTTTTTCAATAGCTATCGAATTTTTTACAATAAAACAAATAAATATAAAGGCACCGAAATTTGCTTTAATATAAATGTAGTTTATTTTCCTTCGTAGCCAAACTTAAAATAGTTCTAATTATTAATTGTAAGCTCCGAGTTGAGCTGTGGACTATACAAACTATTTTTGGAAAGCGGTGTCGAATACCTGCCGAATTGCAGCTGCTGTTTGCGCTCAGCTAAGGCCAAGGGCAGCAAAAGTTGGTGGCTTAAGCTAAAAGACTGTGGAAACCATCGGTAATAAGAATTTGTAGAAGTAGCATCCAAACTTGTAATGCAGATTTGTAGGAAATTTTGTGACCTTAGCTGCTAAAAAGTGTTTTCGATCGACCCAGTAACCACATATTGCGTTATCGACATATTAACAACAAACGCGAAGATTGACCAAAATATTTGCAAAGTTTAAAGTAAGGGTAAAAAAAACATACGTTTATATAAAATGACCTTAAACACTCTCTAAGCTTTTAATTAAGATCCTAAGTGAAAATGTATGAAAAAATCGAAAATTTACCTAAGCAATTAAAACCGCAAATGTAAATGACTCAGGTTTTGTTGATTTACGTTTTAAGCCAAACTTGGGGTGTTTGGTCCTGGTAATTGTTTTTGATCAGTGTATGTCCATAGCTAACCAAAAAGCCAACTGTTATACGTCTAAATCCTATGTTGCTTTGCAATCATTATTTTTAGGACTTTCCAGAGAGGAGTTCCGAAAAAAAGGACTTATGTGGAAGTGTTATCAGCCTTCAATGTTCAAACAACTAATCCTTTACGAAATGATTAAGCTGTAACAACCAATTTAAAAGTTTTTAGTATCAATTAGGTAAAATGTGAATCCAGAGTTTGCTTTGCAAAATAGTAGAATATTTATTAGGCATTGTGTGTATTTTTTTTATGCAGCTGGCTTCTGCTTTTCCTCTAGAATGTCCCCAAGTTTCTTCAGCCAATCAGAGACCATACCGCTTGCCTTCTCGCCAAGATCCTGGGATTCTTTCTGAATCTTTGCACTTGTGTCCTTGAATTTCTGTGAACAAAACAAATATAATTAAACACTGACAACTATCACTTCTCAATACACTATTTACAGCGAAGTTCTCCTCGCTGAAAAACTTGGTAGCCGCATCCAAAAGTGGCTTAAACTCAGCTGGCACAGCGGGTTGGGCAGCTGGCGCATCACGGGGCAAACGACTTCCGTTGCAGATCTGTGAGTAAAAACGTTTTTTCACAAAGGCGGAGAAGTGAGAGGTGCACTTTATTTATAACTTACAGCAACCAGGGCGACAACTAGGAACACTACAGCTATTTTGGCCATTTTAATTTTGATATTTGAAAAAGAATTAAGCTCTACACAGATGAACACAGCGTTGAGTACTGACTAAACTACTGGAAGCAAGTCTGCAACGTTACCTCGGTGGGCGTCGTTGCTGAGTTTCTATATGTGAAATATACTAATTTATGTTCATAAATATAAACATGTGTACATAAATGTATGCAGAGCTATGCTATATGTCTATACATATTATGTACGTCCGTTTACACAAAAAGCTATACTTTCCAACTTATCAGTAGAGACTGACCACGTGATATGCGGCTGGGCGAATACTGTCAAGGGCAATTAATTAAAAACTCTGACTAGAGAAGAAGTCAACAAAGAAAGATTAAATATTGTTCATATTCTGAAGAAAACTAAATCGTAAGAGGGTATACAAGTTTTGTACAATTCTATGTAACAGGCAAGGAATATTACATCTTTGACTACATAACGTGTTTAAGTAAGAGTATGTGGATTTCGATTTTTACAGAATTCGCTTGATAACCAAGTTAAATGCAGTTTTAGTTTTTTTATTTATTTATTAAACAAAACATGACTTTGATGGATGTTATGGATGAATACGAACAGGATAAAATTATTTTCTTGGATAAGTTTTGATTTGAAATTTAGTTTGAATTGGGCTGGTGTTTTAATATAATAAAATATGATTATATCAACATTAAATAAGGACTTAACTAGAATTTAAAATTTCAACCAGCAGGCTGACATCGGTTTAGTTTGTTTATAACCGAATTGTGAAATATACTAATTTAACTAATAATCGCGTAGGTAAGTTCACTGCGACTTAAGCCAAAGATTTAGCTCTACCCAAATTGAACACGAAGCCTGCACAAAAGAAAATAGTTTGACTAACCTGTTAATTCATAAGCCAATTTAAAATACATCAATAAACAAATTAAATTTAAATCTAAAAGAAAATGTAAACTAAAGAAAGAATAAAATTTGTCAATAAATTGTTCTGGGGAATGAAACAAGAAAATTATTCATCTTAGAGATAAAGTTTGTTTTACTCAGTCTATTTAACAAGCTAGCTCAATTCTAAAATTAATGGAGTGTGTTTTAAGGCTTGTCTTCGAAATATATCACCAGACTATGAAAGGCAATTTTGGGCTTATTAGGCGAATTTCTTATGTCAAGGTTGGGGAGAAGTAACCCGCAATCTTCACACCCTTTTCTAACATGTATGGATATGTTCTCGAATTTTAGCTTTCACACGACACACACGTTAGAACACTTTCGGTTTTTCCTAATTTGAATTTTTACTTTACGTTTTTAATTTAAAAATGATATAATATTATAAATAATTTAGGAATTTTTGCCAATTAAAACGACTTTTCGCCGTTGTCACTAAAACCATTTTAACAAATTTAGTGCAAATAATGCATAAAACTTGATGTACGTTATGTTTTTTGAAAGGATGGTCCGATCCAACTTAATTCTGTTTATAGTTGATAGTTCTTCAATAGAAAATTAAATTGAATTTAATTTTTGTTTCTTTAACGAATTTTTTGTTGTAATTTTTTTATAAGTTATTTTTAGGTCATATTTATTTGACCTACTATACCTACCATATCTATTGTTTGTTTGCTTATTGTATTTTCAAAGGGTGGCGGATAGAAGCATATAAGAAATAATATTCTTTAATGCGTCAACCACGTCTTGACTAAGCAATAATACTTTCTGCAAGAGTATAACATGGTTGCAACAAATTTTAAAAATTTTACATTGTAGTCTCAATCGTTAGTATATCACTTTTTATTTAATAAGTTTTTTTTAGCTTTGATTTTTGCTTTATAATATTTCATTTCGTACAAGACCAACACTCGATTATATATGTATATCAGCCATAAGTTCCAAATTTTCGCGTAGTGCTTGTTGATCTTAATCGCAAAGTCGATTTGTTGTACTATTTATGGTTTTTTCTCGCTCAAACTCTGGAGGTCTGCTTGTGTTTCAGTAACGAACTTCTTGCCATGTTCGGCAAATTTCTCGGCGAACTCCTTTAGCTTGGCCTCGTCTACGTGCTTGTCAATGTACTCCTTGACTTCCTTTATGCGGGCTTCAATGGTCGCCTGCAGTTCGTCTAGTGCGGACGTATCCTTTTTGACGTCATCGGCACTGCACATCTGTTCAAAAATAGAACTTAATTAGCCAAATTCACTTTAGAAAAAACAATCTCATATCGCGACTTACAGCCACGAATGCGCACAGCAAGAAAATCACAACGAATTTGCCCATTTTATTACGTTTTATTTTTCTTAGTAGATCTATTCAATACCACTGAATACCTAGAACTGAACGTCTTACAGCAGCTGCAAGGCCTTTAAATTTACAACGATCAGCCCCGATGACACAGAAGTATGAATTGTCAGAGTCAAAGTGCATTTTGCATATACTGATTAGAAAAGCATACTAAGTAAGCTGTGTTTACTTTACAAAAATTTCCATTTGCTTAAAACTATTGTTCATTCTATAGATTAACATTATCACCAATTGCATTCTATTTAGTTTATTTGATGTTTATTGACAAACATAATCAGACTGCTATATAATTTGCTTTTATTTCAATATTTATTTCTGATTACATATATTACAAAGTTTTGTAATAATCTTCCAATATATTTATATATTTAATGTTTAATGTTTGACACCCGATGCAATGTTTTTCGGTGTGAACTGGTCAGATGAAGGTTAAAACTAAGTTGCAACAGAGATGACAATTTATGAAACCCTTCAGCTATTGGAATTCTTTAGGCAAAGCAATGTATGTTTGTCCGGGTTACACATTAAAACTGAATTTGAAAACAGTTACCTCTATTTAATTAAGCTAAAATTTGCATATAAGCTAAGTTTGTATGCATTTCAATGCATTATTACAAATCTTAAAAAACGCGGAACAATATGTATTCAATTACAACTAAAACTTGCACTTAATATATAAACAAAGATTAAAGAAGCAAATTTTAAATTTTCTTAGTTGGAAATAAATTTATAAATTTCTAGGTATTTCTACCATAAAACACACTTGGAATTATCAACAGTCGAGAAGTTGCAAAACAAATTATACACAATTGAATGAAAAAACGTGGCTACCACGTATGGACTTGAATTCTGTTATCAGTTTCGATATTATGCCATTTTTTCGACAAAAAAACTACCGTCATTAAATAAAATATCCTTTAATATGTAAAGTGGTTTACATAAACTGAAATTGAATTCATTTAACGATGTTAAGTTGAATTTTTTTTTTCGTTTACTCTAAGCATTTGTGGATTTTAATATTTTTTCAATATATTTTTAAGTTGGCTATCACAAAAAATCTTGCAAGCGCAAGGACAAAGCTTTGCAATTAAAATTAAATTATAAGTGCGTTGTTTATTTCCCCAAATTTTGTTAAACTTACAGCAATATTTTTATAAATCATACAATTTTATAACGCTGTGAGACTTTAACACTGACGTATCTCAGCTGGTGATGCTGGTTAAAAATATAATTACTTTCAATGGTTGGAGATGCTTTCTTCTGTATGTTACATATTTTTGTAGAAAACCATTACACCTCCTAAACGATTTCATGAGTTTAGGGTATAACGATGACTAAATACATATGTGCATCAATTTTATAATCAAGTTTCATGTTTATATGATGCTTTTTATAAGCAAGCCATTACGTAATAATATGCACAGTCTATTATAGTTTGTACGAATGTGCAAAAGATTATTTATTTTGTCAAATCAGAACTGGTCTCAACTAAAGCTTTTTCTTGAATACACTGTAAACATTAGCATAACATTGTAGTTTAATAATACTTCACTACCTGATATATGATCTACAGTGATCACAGCTATTTTGACATACACGTTCCTAACTTGTCCATTAGTTGACCGTACTTTTTTTTTACTCTGTTCTGTTAACATAATAATGTTGGTCAACGTAATGGACAAGTTAGGAACGTGTATGTCAAAATAGCTGTGATCACTGTAGATCATATATCAGGTAGTGAAGTATTATTAAACTACAATGTTATGCTAATGTTTACAGTGTATTCAAGAAAAAGCTTTAGTTGAGACCAGTTCTGATTTGACAAAATAAATAATCTTTTGCACATTCGTACAAACTATAATAGACTGTGCATATTATTACGTAATGGCTTGCTTATAAAAAGCATCATATAAACATGAAACTTGATTATAAAATTGATGCACATATGTATTTAGTCATCGTTATACCCTAAACTCATGAAATCGTTTAGGAGGTGTAATGGTTTTCTACAAAAATATGTAACATACAGAAGAAAGCATCTCCAACCATTGAAAGTAATTATATTTTTAACCAGCATCACCAGCTGAGATACGTCAGTGTTAAAGTCTCACAGCGTTATAAAATTGTATGATTTATAAAAATATTGCTGTAAGTTTAACAAAATTTGGGGAAATAAACAACGCACTTATAATTTAATTTTAATTGCAAAGCTTTGTCCTTGCGCTTGCAAGATTTTTTGTGATAGCCAACTTAAAAATATATTGAAAAAATATTAAAATCCACAAATGCTTAGAGTAAACGAAAAAAAAAATTCAACTTAACATCGTTAAATGAATTCAATTTCAGTTTATGTAAACCACTTTACATATTAAAGGATATTTTATTTAATGACGGTAGTTTTTTTGTCGAAAAAATGGCATAATATCGAAACTGATAACAGAATTCAAGTCCATACGTGGTAGCCACGTTTTTTCATTCAATTGTGTATAATTTGTTTTGCAACTTCTCGACTGTTGATAATTCCAAGTGTGTTTTATGGTAGA